>CM037785.1:37987015-38037015 GCA_021229015.1 Solen grandis
TTTTACCTGCATACAGATAATTCGTTTTCAGTTTTTCTCGCTGACAGTAGGTGTCCAATTATCAGACTGTTTTATATTGAAAACGCTTGCAAAATGTTATTGAATTTGTTTTATTTTATCATTGATATTAAACTAAAATAAATTAATTAGGGAACATTACCTTAAACAAACACGAATATCTTAGATATTATAACACACTTAAATACAAAAGAAAACTATATATGTGTCTATGTAAATGAACTTTACTTAAAATGATCTGTAAACTGTAAAAATCTTACCTACAGTTCGTACTATGAATCACGAATGTGTGTAAACAATAACTTTCCATAAACGACAGTAATTAGAACAAGAGGGATAAGATGGCCTTGTTGACGCTCACCTGCGAAATATTGCCTTCGTTGCCTACACAAGCTACTATATTATGCTGTATATAGCACAGTTGTACTGAGTCCATGCAGAAATACATCATGATCATTTCATTTCCACAAACCACCCAGTATTTGTGGTCCAATTTTTTGGTGAAGCATAAAGCATCATAAGTAGGTCGTTGGGTCAAAGCCAAAAGTCTAACTTATATGCCATATATCAAACAAAATCATTGTTCGAAAATTTGAAGACCATAGCTAAAAAACTCATAAGTAGGTACTGGGTCATGATCAAGGTCATCAAAGATCAGAATTCAACCCGAACACAAAACTGCATGTGGTCAAAATTGATGGTCATAGCTACTTCATGAAAGTCTAAATAAAAACAAGTCAATATCGGGCATGGCTTTGTCCCCATGGCTATAATTGGAACCAACCCAAAAACGACTAGTTTGCAGTGACACACGCATACTGTCTGAAATCCAGGCCATATGGTTTCTGACAAGATTTTTTAAAACTAGAGTGAAAAAACGGCAAACCTGTGAATATTCTGAAATAATAAGGGACAAAATTGTAAATCGTTTAGTCCAATATTATCCATAATCAAACTCAGCTAAGATATTGTTGCCATTAACAGTGTGCATCAATTTAATGAAGATTGCCTAAACAAAGTATATGGCAATTCAATGACGATGACCAAGCGAGCTTGGTTGAGAGATTATGGCTTCAAACATTGTCATAATATAAATATCAAAAGTGCCATAAGTACTGATCTTATTTGGCTGATATCAGCCATAATCGAACACGCCCGAGAAATTATGGCTGTTGACAAGTTTGAAATAATTACTTAGGAAATGAAGATGATAGAATGTAAACAAAATGCAATCCAGGATTTTTTTTAATGTTTACAAGACCATACCTACTGACCTAGTTTGTGTATGTCAGCCATAATCGAACTTTGCAAAGAGATTATGAATATGAACATTGTCATTAGTTTGAAGATGATTGCTTTAGAAATGGCGTTGCTAGAATGTGAACGAAATGAAACCTTGCATTTTTTTAATTAAAATGGCCACGAGTCGTCCTGACCTAATTGGCCGATATCAGCTTATTGAACTTGCCCGAGAATTTATGAATATTAACATTGTCATGATGTTTGAAAAAGATAATTGTTTAAGAAATTAAAATGCTAGCGTGCAAACAAACTAATTATGGATGACGGACTGATGACAGACATTCACCGATCCTAATAGCTCACCCTGAGCACATGTGTTAAGGTGTGATTGAGCATTAATGATTATTTTCTGGTCCGTTAATAACTAAATCTAAACCTACAAATAACTAAATCTAAACCTACCTATAAACCTTTTCAGACTGAACCATTTTCTTTTTTATGCTTAAGAAAAAGTTTAAAATTAGGTTACTTAATACAATACTATATACCATAAGCGCAAATTTAGATTCAATGCAAGCCACCAAGTATATAATTTTGCAGGATATATTACCCCTTTTACTGTTATTTATATACATTTATTTATATCTACATCTCCAGAAATTCAAAACTATAATATGAAAACCAAACTGAAAAAAAAAAACAAAAAAAAAAACAGGGATCAATTTCAAATGTTGCAGATGATACTTGAGTATACAGTATAATGAGTTTTTTGAAACCCGAGGAATGTTTAGAAACGCGTTTCAAAACGAAAAAGAAAGCTATTAATTCGGTTTCAAAATCTGTCCCTTCATAAAACACTTATATGCTCCCCTATATCATTTGATGCTTTACAAGCTGTCTCTCCAGCAAAAAAAAAAAAAGACCCCATTCGTGGGTTATCCTTGACAGCTCGGTCTAAATGTATGGTCATAATGGAAAATAATTGCTAGTCATTACAAAAGAAGTAGAAGAAAAACTTGACTTGATTTGACTATTTGAGTTTACCGTCGCTTCGACAGTATTTCAGTCATATAGCGACGTCCAGCTAATTACAGGTGAAGGAAGACCCCGAATGCACGGAGGCATCCGGGTAGAACCACCGACCTACTGCAAGCCAGGTGGAAGGCTTCCTCACATGAAAATCTGAATGACCCTGCCGGGATTCGAACCCACGCGGTGAGGAGCTGAGTGAGTGTTAAGTCAGCAAATTTACCCTGTCGGCCACGGAGTCCCCGTAGAAGAAAAGATGAAATGTTGGTACGTTTACTAGTACGGTTGAACCTGTGTAAGCGGTCACCTGTATTAAGCGGCCAACCTGCAATTAGCGGTCAGTTTTTTTATTACCAGATTAACATTTTGGTATATGTTTAACTTTCATATAACGACCATCTATGTTAAGCGGTCATTTTCTTGATTGCCGCTTAAGACATGTTTGACGGTATTTTGATTTAATCATATTTTCAGTAGGCAATAAAAATAAACGATGCTCCTTTCCGTCAGGGAAATGACGTTACATGCAAAGAACAGAAAAGTCTTAAATAACTATTTCATGCACCTAAAATTATTCTGATAATCAATGCATAGAAAAACAGAATTTTATCCAGGAAATTGACACTATGTTATCTGTGGCTGTGTGATAAAATTAAACGGCAGATTAGACTTAATAATATATATATATTTTTTTTTAAATATTTTTATACAATCAATATTATTTTACAAATTACTATATTCGAAAAGCACGTATATTTTGAGATAATCAACCCTCGAAGAAAAGAACGAAAATCGCGTGTACATATATTTAATCTTTAAACCAGTTAATATTCGTTCATTTTACATAAACCATATTAGATCAACCAGTTTAACGCTTTTACAATGATGCTTGATCGAAATTAGCATGTATAATATTTTCTCGAAATTGCAAATATAGTCATAACTGACATTGTAACCTTCGAATATTACCTGTTTAAAGAAGCCATTTTTTTAACATTATATTAAACTAGTTTTATAAACAAAAGGAACAACTCATTAAAATGCTTTAAAAATATTCCACACTAACACCACCTGACCTAAACAGTTTTCGACGAGAAAAATATCAACAAATAAATATACAGGAGGCTTTCACATTGTCAATAAATAACTTTCCGACGGGCTAAAATGACCAGAATTTTCGCAGAATACGTGGCGTGGACATGCCATTTCAATGGTGAAAAAAAAAGTTTGTTTTCTTTGGCAAATGTTTACTTTCGCGGTTTTCGTAGAGCAGCGACAATTTTGTGTTGCTGCAGTTTCAATAATAGATAAGAAGTCTTACATTTCTTTTTTTTTACGATATCTTGCTAAGAATATAAATATTTTGCAGGTCTTCACCCGATTCTCCAGACAGTATCTCGCATTAAAACATGTTTACCGACAAGGCATTTAAATGGCTTATATTTTCTTGGTAGTCTAGACAAGACAATTATATAAAACTAAAGCATGTTTTTAATTTTATCTGAATACCACAATATTCCTTGAACATAAGGAAGAAATACAATTTCGTTTCCATTAAATTTGATTTAAGTACATGCATAAATTTAAACGTGTTACAGTCTTGGGGCCTCCGTGGCCGAGAGGGTAAAGTCACTGACTTTAACACTCATTCAGCCCCTCACCGCGTGGGTTTGAATCCCGGCAGGGTCCTTCGGATTTTCATGTGAGGAAGCCTTCCAGCTGGCTTGCGGTAGGTCGGTGGTTCTACCCGGATGCCTCCGTTCATTCGGGGTCTTCCTCCACCTGTAATTAGCCGGACGTCGCTGTATGACTGAAATACTGTCGAAGCGACGATAAACTCAAATAGTCAAGTCAAGTCAGACCGGCAGACATGTCTGAAAGATTTCATTTCGGTAACAAATGCTTTTTCCTCAGTCCAGATGACTGGCAATGATTTTTCAGGGATCTCAATCTGTATATATGAGGGGAAATCAACTTTCAATGCTATTCTTGCTTGTTATGAACTTACCATTCTTGATTCTTTATTCTAAATGTTGTATTGGCTAAAACTATATATATATATATATATACCCAAAGTAAGACAAAACTAGATATTTGTTTTTTTATTTGGTTTTCGGTCTGACAGTTTTCTTTAGGTCTACAAAATTTTTACACTTTTCAGACCGAATGTCTGAAAGATTTTTTTTCCTTTTTTGGGGGGTCTTTCGCGAAGTCTTCTACGCTATCGTATCTTTATATATTGTATACAATGATTGTAATTTAGCCATTATCAATACTATATATTGTCAAAAATACCTTGAATACACCAAATATTACTCCATTCTATTCATAATAAGAGAACTGAAAGTTTGACTGTTCCACTGCATTAAACGTCGGTATATTCATGTCTTTTTTGAAGTAACATTTGCATCGATTATGACTTGTTTGAATTTAAATACATCATTTGATCCATGAAGTCACTTCATCAAACGGCATGTTTTATAATCATACACAGATTGTCTATGTATAAACACTTCATCGCAACTATCAATCATAACAGTTTCTAAAATTAGAATCAAGGCCCTCAATGCACTGAGCGATTTCCGGTGGGATTAAGTTGTTTCCTTATATATATATGACTGAAATACTGTTCGGTGGGACGTTAAGCCCAACAAACAAACATTGATTCTATTCACTACTCTTTTATCGATGAAGAAATGCTGGATTTGACAAGGTATTGATGAAGATAAGGATATTTGTAAGTTTGCTTTGAAATTCTGTTTCAAAGGTGACGATGATACGCTAGAATGATCTTTATGGCGTCTTAAACTTGTTAACATGCAAGATACGAGGGGAAGTTCGTGGAAGTGCTTTATTACTGAAACCTGAAATAGAAAAGGAAAAAAAAAATACATGACAAGATACGTTTACCCAGGACTGACATAGAGCTCAGATATAAATTAGATATAATGAACAATAAAGTTTGCATGAAACACTCGTACTTCTATGGAAAACGTTAATTCTTCAGCGATGCTAATGCGAATAAATACGTTTTATTCTTTTCATGTATGTAAATTTTGTTCCTGATGGCATGAATCTTGTTTCTTTTCACGAGTATAGTGGATATTTTATCTTCATTCTTTTAGAATTAATCTGTTGTTAATAAGACGTCTGGGTAAGATACCCCTACCCGTATTAAACCAAAATCGCATTGTTTGGTAAAGCCACAGCAGTTAACTTTACTTGAAAACGGGTTGGAAAAATTATGGCATTATGCCATTTATGACATTTAAGAAATGCTATCTATATTTAAGACGATAGAAAAGGACGGATAATGCTCGGAACCGTGTAACCAAATATCCATAAGTAGCTTTTGAATGACATCCGTTTCATACTATCCACACATTCTTTTTAAATATGGATTACAAGTCTATTCATAATAATAGAAAGATGTATAAACTCAATGACTTTGTGTTTTTGATAAGGCATTTCATAACTCTGGGTAATATAACGCTTTGAGTTTGTGTTCAGTCAAGGCTCCATTGTTCATCAAAAATATATAGGATCTGACATGAATTGTCAATTCATATAAAATTTTACTAAAAGAGTCCATGAAAATGCTATTAAGCGAGCCTCTTGCGAGCTTAGTTACATTTTCATGAACGAGACAATTCATGTCAGTTTCTTTGTATCGTATGACCTATAGCTACTGACAGCAAATCACGATTATAACAGCAAACAAACAAATGAATCAATGGACTGTGAACGAATTACTCTTTGTTACCTAACACCAAGAAAATTTTCAAATTATAACTGATTGATCATAAATTTTCAGCATCATATGAATAGTTGCATCAAACACATTTAATTCAGCTGTTTGAATTTCAACACACTATGCATATATATATAGAATGCACGCGCGTGACGCGGAGTGATGTAATTCGGCCTAAATGGTATATGTAACGTGTTAAATATAAGAAAATATGTGATGGTTATACGAAATTGGAAACAGCTGTTTGAGCATAATGTCATATGACAAAATTGCATATATATAAATACTTGCAAAGTTTTGCCATATTACCATATAAGAGCTTAAATTCCATCAATATATAATGACATCGATTAAATCGCGTTCCTATAACCTTCCATTTAATTGTTAAGCCTGGAGCTTTGATGGAACAAATGCACTTTCAATTAGATAGTTAATACAAGTAGCGGGCAGCCCAATTGCTAACAGTCACTCCAATACTAATTTATTAAGAACACGTGATGAATTGCGGACAAACTAGAATTTCAGATCGCTCTCGTATTTTCAAAAATACAATCGAAATAATGTGTTAATGTGGATGTATTTAAATGCGCGAAACTGTTGTAGAAGTACAAAATCTGTCCCAGATTCACATTTTATGCAATAAAATGGTAAGACAAGGAATAGAAGGATCGTTCGTGCCGTGTGTATTAAGATATAGATAACGTTATGTCAGCGCAATATCTCGGACTCACAATCATCAACCATGTAGACTGGGTCAGCACAACACTAATACCTATTAATCTCACCGTGGTCAACAAAACTCCATTGCAACCTCGCACAAGACCACTAGTTTCCGTCAACATTCATTCTTCTCGAAATCCATCTAAAGAAGTGAAATAACCTACCATCTGTACTATCATCACACTAGCAGACTCTGTTGAAGCATTCAAGGCTCGGCTAGTCACATCTTTTATCTATACACAGTCAATGCTCGGCTAGTTACATTTTTTTATCTATACACATTCAAGGCTCGGCTAGTTACATTTTCTATCTATACACATTCAAGGCTCGGCTTGTTACATTTTCTATCTATACACATTCAAGACTCGGCTAGTTACATTTTCTATCTATACACATTCAAGGCTCAGCTTGTTACATTTTTTTTTCAAGGCTCGGCTAGTTACAATTTCTATTTTAAAAATCATAAAACTATTGTTATATAAATTAGGCTTGACCATGACTTTATTAATTTACATGTGTGGTAGTTACTTATAGTGTGAAAATAGCCAGCCCATGAAAATGATATCGGATCTCGGTTACTCCAAAGCCCTTTATTCAAATACGTGTCGCCTTTCGGTATTCTTCCGTCCCTTCTTATTTCTAAACATACATGTAAACTCTGTGTTTATTCGATAACATGGCCTCATCCGAAATTATTTTCTTTGCCCGTGTCGATAGGTTCTATGATTTTCACACCGGAATTTCCAGAATGGTTTTTTATGTACCGGGGACAGCTACGTACAGTTTGCGTTAGTTTTTGCTTGTTTGTAGGTTTTGTCAACTCCTTATTTGGTGATACTTAATGGTTTTATTCGTAGGTAGGTTTGTGACATCTGTTTCTGATTAAAGGTGGGCTGATCTAAACTGTTATCAATGTACATCATCTTTGTTTGATATTTGTGCGCATATAATTGTGCATTGATTGCAGTGAGTAATGGAGCCGGCTCAGACATTCAGCGTAAGTAACAGCTGTTTTACCTTTCCTAAAAACCTTCATATATTATATCTGCTTTTTAAATAATAAGTTCTCTCCCAACCACTATCACTGTTTATATTATTGCATATCTATGTATAACCAAATTACCTCGATACTGTCTGGGATATTTATATCTTAAATTGTTGGTATTACGGTATGCAAATCATAACTGGCTGAAATAAAAGTAACACAGATTGAGCAAACCACTTCAAAATGCTGATTGTGAATATAAATCTATTTATGAACGATAATGTTTGTATGATTAATGAAACGACAGTTATATCAGGTATTCGTTTGCGTTTTTAGTTTATCTCAATGTAAAAGATGCGAATGTAATCGTGTGTACTGTTTATTGATGCTATACGTTAGTTTTTGTTGTCCATTTATGTAACAAGACAAAATGAAGTAAGCTTCAAAGAATCGGGCCGAAGGACTATTGTTGTCTGCATTACTCTCCGTCATTGCCGGAAATTGATGTAATATCCGTTTCGCTGCTCTCCTGGTACTTGCCTTGTCACTTAACGCAGAAAAACATCGGAAATCAGTATGTAGAAAACCGCATTTTGAGATGGTCCCTATAAATGACGTTAGCGATTTCAGCATAATTAAAATCGAAGATCTAAATTTCTTGTAGGTAACTTGTTGTTGTTGTATTGGGGTTTACCGTCGCTGCGATAGTATTTCAATCATATAGAGACGTCCAGCTAATTACAGATGGAGGAAGACCCCGAGTTCACAGAGGTACCCGGGTAGATCCACCGACCTACCGCAAGCCAGCTGGAAGGCTTACTCACATAGGTAACTTGCAATTCAAGAAGAACACTATGCCAAGTCTGAGGAGATCAAATGTCAAATAACTGATATCAATTGAAAGCCATACATAAGTAGAGTAGGTATGTCAAAAAAAGATATTATTTTATATAGTAATGGAGTAATGCTCAAGACAAAAATAAAATCAATAAGAAATAAAGGGAGATAATTCAATAACCAAACGAAATTCTGTCTCGTAATCAATACGCTTCTGCTACTCACTACCTATTTATTTATCTGTTTATATTCTAAGTTTCAAATCAATACCTTGAGTAGTTTGGGAGTTATGTTCTGAACAAAGGGACGGACCAGTCAGAGTTATGGATCTTAGAAACTGCATTGATCCTACTTGCAATCATATGACGTTTAAAGTTTTGAAGTCCCATCTTGTTTTGTTCATGAGCTTTGCTCCAAACAAAAAAGTGAGAAAAAAAAATAAAGGGAGAGAACAAAAATGGACTAGGCAGAGTTACGGTTCTTTGTCACTGCACTCTTCTTAGTTTTTATCTTTTTATATGAAGTTTCAAGTCAATACCTTGTATAGTTTTTTTAAGTATGTAGTAAATAAGTTATACTTTGGACAAGAATTCAGTGTAAAATTAAATAAAGGGAGATAATTTAAAAATTGGTCTATGTAGAGATACGATTCTTGGTTACTGCACGTCCCAATCTCACCCTTTATTTATAGTTTCAATTCAATACCTTGTATAGTTTTTGAGTTATGCTTCCGACAAAACTTGAAAAAAGGTGATAATAAAAAAAATAAGCCAGGAAGAGTTATGGTTCTTAGTTTCTGCACTTGTGATGGCCAGTGTTAAAGTTGCTGATAAACAAACAAACAGACAGGGGGAAATAATATGTTATATATAAAACAATATTAAATATCGGAAAAAATAATGACATCCGCCATAATTATTATTTGAAACAATTTCGAGAAAAAGTCGAGAGACACCTATATCTCAATAGTTTATATTTTTATACAAAATTACATTTTGGATAGACAATCACGGAGAAACGCACAACACTTTTCAGCAATTCAAATCCATATCAGGAACTTACACTTTCGGGCCGGCAAAAATCGGAACGGTGAAAAAAAAACGTTCATATCATAATAGCAAAATGATTCCTGTATCACTATCAGTGCATGAGGAGTGGATCGCCTTAATACCACGTGAACCGTCTAATTGTGAAAGCACAGAACTTCAATATTTTCCGCTTTCTTCTTTTACAATGTCAAACTGCCCTGCATAGAACTCAGTCATTTGTTTGATTTGACTTGAATTGACTATTTGAGTTTACCGTCGCTTCGACAGTATTTCAGTGATATGGCGACGTCCAGCTAATTACAGGTGTAGTAAGACCCCGAATGCACGGAGGCATTCGGGTAGAACCACCCAGCTGGAAGAATTCCTCACATGAAAATCCAAATGGCCCTGCCGCGATTCGAACCAACGCGGCGAGAGGCTGAGTGAGTGCTTAAGTCAGCGACTCTCCATCTCAGCCACGGAGGCCACCAGTCATTAGTTTATGTTGTCACAACATTTGGAATCATATACAATATACACTACTGACCTCCAGGTCGTTTTGTCTTTAATTTGAATCCACAATAGTGCTTCCAAGTTTAGTGAGCCTAATAACGAGTTTTGAATCCATACTCTCAACAGATAATTGAATTATCTAGTTTTGTCATATGTCTTTCTGTAGCATTAATTTCATATGATACTTTGTCTAGAATAGTCTAGAATAGTTTTCATTGTCACCTGTTCAATATGTATGTACAGGAATCAGTGCAATACCAGGCCTCGATGTGTGGAATACGGGCATGGGGACTGATTGGTAATCAATCTGGCTAAAGTACATTTAGATTTTGTTGCGGTGATTTTATTACAGTCATTTTGATGTATTGGTGGTATATATTTTACGGAATCCTTACTAAAACACTCGTGTGGAGTCCCATTTTGTTTTTGTTTTTCTTTTGTTGCCGCCTTTCTCACTATAGTGAGCCTTTTGAAGGTTATTCATTATTACGATGTGTTTAATGTATACAGTTTTTTTTTATCCAATAGTATATGCTTTTGCTTTTCATTTCTGGTGACATGGCAGAAAAGGCAAACACGACACCATGATTCACGCATGCACATATCAATTAAGACATTATAATAGAGTTAATACAAACATATTTAACAGGATAATTTTCAAATCAATAATTGTTTATTTGCATGATAACCGATATTGTTTCCAGTAACTTGTGATCATCTATTTCCACCAGTGGTGATAAACCTTACCACTAGTTTCTTTATAAATGATCAATCTGTATTATTAAGGAATCACTGTCCATTTACGAAAAGCAGATACATGTGTTGCTCACATTTTTTACCGCGATTTTCCTTCAACATTCTAGTAGAGGTCATTCGTTTTAATTTAAAAATCAACGATAAATGCTGAAATGGCTACTTCTCTTAATTAAAAACAACGTCGGAGCCACTCATCATTATATTTTATATTTAATCAAAGAAACGAATCCAATTTGTTTGTATTTATAATTATCTATTTACAGCAGTAAAGTGTTCTTCTTGGCAAGCCGTTTTCAGATTTAAGTAAAATAAACCGATTAAGATATAGAGCAATTCCATTTCCCTGGAATATCCATCATCAGCAACAATTAAATTGCATTTACCCAAGCTGTGACGGAAATGGGGCCCTTTATTTCCTGCATGGCTTCGTCCATTTAAGAAATTGTGCATCAATATGACATTGTTTGACAAATATTCACTGAGCTTATCTTAAAGAGCACAAACCGTTAGCATAATGTATTTCTCTTCATCCATTTGTAATAGGGAAAAGGCGGAATTATATGTTATTTGTATCATTACAGCATTTAAAGTCATTTTATAATCAAAGGTATGTATGTAAGTTACCTTAATATATATTTACAAGATGATACATTTTATAATGTATTTTGTGTCTTTCTTTTGATAATATATAACTTTACGTTCATATTAATTGTATAAGATGTAATACAGGCTGATACATCATGATAACGGAACGTAACTCGTAAATGATCGTAAATATAATTGGTTTAAATATTTCAATTTGCGACGATTTTTTTCCATATGTTTAACTTGTTAACATATGCACTGAGTGTCTGTGAATTTATATGTAGTAAATCTAGTTCAGGGAAGATCATGACATTTTTTCAAAAATACTGCCCAGATCTTAAAATGTTTTAGTACAGATGTTGCTTGGGTAACCCTCTACCAAGATTGCTAAAATCATTCCGATCCATAAAAAACCATGGCCGCCAGGGGCGGGGCTAATTTGCCGTAAATGTATATAGTGAAAACTTAAAACGATATCTCCTCTGAAACCGCTCGGCAGAATTTTATTAAACTTGGCAGGGATAATCCTTGGATGAACCTTCACAAAAGTTGCTAAAACAAACTTGATCTATGTAGAATTCCGCTTGCAACGTAAAGAAAAAAATATGAAAACTTTACATATCATTCCTTCAAAACTACTGGCCAGATTTCAAAATGTTTTAGTACAGATGTTCCTTTGGTAACCCGAGAGAACTCAGGTGAGCGATCCAGGTCCTCTATGACCCTCTTGTAAATGAAAACCTATGAAATGATTGACAAAGTGATATTGTTCCTTTCCAATATAAGTAACCGTGCGTTAAAAGTTATAGCGAGTCCTGAGTTTGGATTTCATTCATGAATTCAAGGAAATAGTGTAAAACTTTTTTGTCAGGGACATTGCAGTAGATGTATTTTATCTTAACTGATTATCTGTTGCTACGGTCTGATCTAGAATTTCGAAATATCTTAAGCAGCTTCATATATCTTAGTAATATGGTCAGATTTAACTGTCTCGGGTTGAGCTAATTTTGTTACAACGTGTTTACTTGCACTATCCAAAATCTTCAAAGATCAGAAACGTGGGGTAGGGTCAGCCATTGGATGAGTGACATCCGGTCTCGCTATTATGGTGGCACCAGACGGAATCCCTGCTGCGAAATGACGCCAGTATCGTCATATCGTGTGGATAATCTATGCATGGCCAGTGGCCACGGATCTGATATGGACCCAGAAGGGCAAGAAGTGCAGTGATGTGGTCAAGCTTAACTGATACGCTTTGGTTATTTGCTTGTCCAAAACTGTGCAATGTCTGGCAGCCATTACATGGTAATAGCAGGACTGTAATTTTCCGTTTATTATTTAAAGTGAAATTCACTGGAAGGAACTTTTGGTAAGCTTAAACTTGTTACTAAACGCTATTATTCTACGGCGACCCCTACGACCAAAATAATACTGGGATAGATCAAATGTAACCATTGTCTTCCAAAACCAAGGCTTAAACATGCTATATCCACATAGAGAAACTATTCTACTTGAGATTTTACGTTTGAAGTCAAGAGTATTTGGTATTATGCAGGCCTGCGTGTACATTTGTACTTAATTATGATAGAGAGTATAGGAACGTATCAATGTGAAAGAGATGGACTGCATTGGAAACCTCGGACTTAATATCCGGTACAAATACTTTACTGTTAGATCATATATAGTGCGTATCACCTACAAAGCCAATTACTGAATAATGACTTTGATTGCAATAAAACTACGGCACTTGCGTTTTTATGCTCACCGAAGGTGACGCATATAGTCGCCGCTTTGTCCGTCCGTTCGTCCGTCACACTTTCCTTGTCCGGACTATTTTTCAGGAACTAACGGCTCGAATTCAACGAAACTTTATGGGAAGCTTTATTACCAAGAGGAGATGCGCATATCGTCAGCATGACCCGATTCCTTAATTTTTCAAAGATTAGGCCCTTGACTTTTGGCTAAGTTCATATTGCATGATTCTTGTCCGGGCTATTTCTCAGGAACTAATGGCTTGAATTCAACGAAACTTTATGGGAAGCTTTATTACCAAGAGGAGATGCGCATATCGTCAGCATGACCCGATTCCTAAATTTTTCACAGAATTAAGGCCCCTTGACTTTTTGGCCTATAGTTCATATTGCATGATTCTTGTCCGGGCTATTTCTCAAGAACTGATGGCTTGAATTCAATGAAACTTTATGGGAAGCTTTATTACCAAGAGTAGATACGCATATCGTCGGCTGACCGTTCCTAAATTTTTCAAAGAGTTAAGGCCCCTTGACTTTTGGCCATAGTATATATTGCATGATTCTTGTCCGGGCTATTTCTCAGGAACTAATGGCTTGAATTCATCGAAACTTTATAGGAAGCTTTATTTCCAAGAGGAGATGCGCATATCGTCAGCATGACCCGATTCCTAAATTTTTCAAAGAGTTAAGGCCCCTTGACTTTTTGGCCTATAGTACATATTGCATGGTTCTTGTCCGGGCTATTTCTCAGGAACTAATGGCTTGAATTCAACAAAACTTTATGGGAAGCTTTATCACCAAGAGTAGATACGCATATCGTCGGCGTGACCTGGTTCCTAAATTTATCACAGAGTTATGGCCCCTTGACTTTTCGGCCTATAGTACATATTGCATGATTCTTGTCCGGGCTATTTCTCAGGAACTAATGGCTTGAATTCAATGAAACTTTATGGGAAGCTTTATTACCAAGAGTACGTAGGAGATACGCATATCGTCGGCGTGACCTGGTTCCTTAATTTTTAAGAGAGTTATGGCCCCTACTACCATGTTGTTGACTAATATTCATGTCATTTGCCTAATTTAACAGGAGATATCATTTAAACAAAACCCCACAAAATTCAATATGCTAGTAATGCCAATCATAATCATATCAGCTAATTGTTGTTTAGGCCATCATACACTATTTCAAATATCCAGTCATTTGTCAAGAGTGTTGGTTAATCTCTTTGATATGAGCACACATTGAAATGTATGACTTAATTTTTAGTAGTATAAAAACTTTAAAAAAATCAATGAAAGATCTGATGAGTAACACGTATTATCATATTAAATAGTAAACTGTTACTAAGCCTCCAAATTAGAGTTAGTAAAACATCTCATCTGATGAGGAGAATAGATATGATTTAGGAATGGGGATTTCAACATATCCTCCCACCCATTGACCAAGGCCTTATTTGTAACAATGACGTTCTTCGGGGAGCATCTGTCAGTTCTACTGACTTTCTTGTTTAGTTTGCTATCGAATTTGAATACATTTTCATAAGTAGTTCAAACGGTTATAATTAAAAAAATAGGAGAAACAATGAAATTATACGGCTGATCATACATTAATGTTAAAAAAATCACGTCCTAAAGTTTTGTTGTAAATGTTTTGTAAAAAAGACGCACACACACTTGACCTTGCGTGAGCTATTTCTAGATATGACTAATGTTGAAAAGTTACCATGTGAATAAATTTAGATAAAATCGAAATGAAATGATTTGTATATTTCAATGTTAAACATCATTCTATCATTTACAAATTCCGCAAACTGCAAACCGTTATATTTGGTTAAGCGCCTTCTAACACACAAACATATTCATTTGTGTTGTCCAGTAAATAACTAAATAAATCCCTCCGTGGCCGAGATGGTAAAGTCGCTGACTTTAACACTCACTCAACCCCTCAACGCGTGGGTTCGAATCCCGGCAGGGTCATTCGGATTTTCATGAGAGGAAGCCTTTTAAAGGTACATTGTAGTATCCTGAAGCAGAACTTGATGATCTTATTCTTCCTGTTCTGACAATAACTCAGTTAATTAGGCAAGAGATTTGCTTCTTGAACAATTGTCTCGAATGTTAATAACTTCAACTCTATTCTTTGATAGGAAGCCAAAGCAAATGAGCTGTTTAAACTTGTTTACGACTTACCTCTTAAAACAAATTTAGCGCACGTGTTTTGGATTCTTTGCATTTTTGTATGTACACTTCCGTAACATATATTATTGCAAATATTCACAGTTAATAAAATTACAATATCAAAACTCATAAATACCATCTGGAGAATTATAAGATCTGTCATTAATTTATACTTAAATCATATTTATCATATTGTAATGACTAACACTCATTGTCTGATTATTATGGCCATATCATTAACACTTGTAGTCAAGGATTACCCACGAGTGGGGTCCTGTTTTTTGCTGAAGAGATAGCATCGTAAAAGAAAATGATTGTACACAAGGGAGTGTGATACCATAGCTCATATTACAAATAAACGCCTTTGTTCTGTTACGTACCCGGTGTATAGCAAAGATACACAGGAGACAAGTTCCTGGTTAGTACCCGTACTGCGTTCCCCATGTCCCCATAGCAACCCCATTTCGACGAGCGCCAGGCAAAGGTGCAACTGGTACCATTTTTATACGTCTTTGGTTTGACGCGGTCACCGGAAAAGTGTGCCCGGCTTGGATTCGAACCCCTCTCTCACGCAAAGCGGACACTCTACCACTGTGCTTTTGCATCGGTTTATCCTATATTTCAATGGAATGGTTTCATACTAGAATGAAATGCATACTTACAAATGCGATTTTGGTAAGCCACCGGATTGGTTAGCTGAATTGCTTTCTTTGTTTATTATATCTCCGCCGCTAGTCTCTTACTGTATTAAACGCTTTGATTTGTTTCTTAATGATTCGGTGTGAGCGTCATGATTCCATTTATAAGCTGCGGATATAAGGAGAGCATTCCTTACTGTAGTACTAGTGTACCTGGTGTGCATTGTATCTTTTGATGATTACGTCTAGAAATTATAATAGACAGAGTATTTGATAATTCAAGATGTTAAGTTTGTTTGCACCAAGTAATGATCTGGAAGGAATTGTTATCATGAGAGAAGGTTTAAATAAGCTTCGGCTTCCAACCCCATCCCAAAACTATGTATTGTCTTATTGTTTTTTGCAATGTACTAGTACTTGATTTAATAAATATGTTTAGACCAAATGTTGTTTATCATGCAAAATACGTGTGAAGTAATTTGGGTTGACTTCACACATTGGAGTCTCACTTTTTTTCAGAAGAAGATATTCACGTATGTAAATTTGCCATTAACTGTACATACATTTTGTTCACGCTTAAAATTGGTGTTTTTAGAGAAGGATAATTGTAAAAGAAAACCACGTACACAAACTTTTACACATTTAACACGGTAATGGCTCTATTTAAACCTACGTAACACCCGTACTGAGCGCGAAATACTACAGGTTACTCGGCTATGTCGATTTTCGAGGTTTATATTTTGTTTGTAATTACTAAAGCGACTTTTATTAATAAAAATACCAAACTATATAAGATACTAGCGCATGTTAATGTAATGTTTATCATAATGAAAATGATACTGAAATGTTAACTTCTCAAATTATCCACATATCTATGTGGGAATGCATTTTGGGACCCAACGCAGTAAGTCCTCCGACCCCAAAGTGTGATCAGTCTTTCGCACTTTCAGGCCCCTTATCCTCCTGCTCATCAGCACCATCGCTATAATCGTGATTGACATGATCATCGTCTTCACTATCAGCTATGTGTTTTATAACTGTACCTTTCATTTGTAACAACAACACCTCACCCTCACTACACCATTGTTATCCGTTTTTCGACTGCAAAGCGCAAGTAGGTTTTAATAACCGAAACTGAAAACAATAACTGAATTAGTGGTATACATACTAGCGGTTCTAGACCACTTTTTAATGGCAGACGGAGCCTTTCTAGTCATTTCTTACTATAGCGTATTTTTTGCCGGAGCTACCGCAAATTTCGGCTACCAGGGCCCGCCCCACCCTAACAGCCGGGCCCGCAAAAATTTGGATGACGAATTTCGGCAACCAAAATTCTCCATCCAAGTTTTCGCCCACCTTCCTATTAACTATAGCGCAAATTTTGCCGGAGCTACCGCGGTTTCGATAACCTTTTTTGTAGTACAGACATTCCAAGTAGGTACACTAGCCAGGTAGGTACAACCAACCAGATGGGTACACTAGCCAGGTAGGTACAACCAACCAGATAGGGATCAGGTAGGTACAACCAGCCAGCCATGGGTACAGCACCGGGGATAGCACCAGAGGGGTATCTTTTGGTTGTCGAAAATTTATCCTATTAGAGAAAACCAAACACCTAGCATAGAGCAACTCGCATAGCTACAGCAACAATGGCAATACAAGCTATATTCCAGGCGATGGGGATACGGTCCGAGAAGTCTGTGGCCACCCATTTGCTCCTCGAAAACGCGCACGACAGCAACCTCGTTCCAGACATAGCCGAGGTCGACTACTTGGCCGGAAACTTGGGACGCACCCACCTACGCCCCCTAGAGGAACTTCCGACGTTTGTCGAAGATGTGTACGTGTTTGGGTACATGTGGCGCGAAGACTGCGTATCTCGAGCCGGCCGCCTCTACCGCACAATCGGAGAGGATGGTTCCGCAAAATACATCGTCGCCAGGATTTCTACCGCCGTGCGCGAGAGCATGGGGAAAGACCCAAATGGGAAATCTCGAGGCCACATACATGCGAACATAGTCCACACGCTTGCGACCCAAAAAATGCCGAAGGCAGCACTATCCTGGAGACGATGACCAGGACCGAGTCCGACACCAAAACCAGGCCACCGCAATGGGAACGGCCACTGCCACGATCTTGGCGAAACACCGACAGCGTAGGAAAGCACGTTTGTACTCGAGATTTCCAATTTGGGCCCCTCCCCATGCATTCCACTTTATCGGATGTAGTAATTCAACAATGTAATGCACTGTGGTGTCCAGTGCGTTACATACTATGGGATAGGACTCCAAAGTGTGTTTGACCCAAAAGTGGTCTCCACCAATCATATACTTGTAGTAACCATGAACTGTCTGATTTGGCCTAAAATGTAATTTATTGACATGAATAATAACGACATGAATGCCAATTGCACTTGAAGCAGTCCGTAGATACGTTTTAATTACGGCTAAATTAATTCTTAATTCGGGCTCTTTTTAACAAAAAAAATGTAACTAAAAAGGAGGCAATGCAGTTCAACGAGACGTGAACTGGTCAGGGTTGTTCACCTATTTATTGCACCAGTTCCTTCAGGGTTCATATGATATACTAGGTGCATTTCCCTCCGATAATATGAGCCTCGAACAGCATTAGAAGATGAAGTCATTACTTAAATAAAGGCATATTATGTGTATCCTTTTTATCAGGACTGAATTGAAATGAAATAAGGTACAAATTATCTCCACTGTTAAGCAAAACATATGGACGGAAAGTGTAGTGAGTGATGATTACTGCGGAATCAAACAGGACTGATGGCCAGACAAATGTTAGATAGATTGGTATTAAGTCAAAAGACATTGCTATCCTTGTCACTGAGCAGGATTGATTAATGAATTTTGAAGATGTTGTCCGGAAATTGCAGTAACTGACATCATTATCGTAAACTGGGAACATGTGATTTATTGGTAAAGCTTTCTCTGTATGTTTATAAGTTGTCATTTGCGTCTCAGAAACGTCTTGTTTCAGTCGAGATTTAATGTTAGAACATATTTTTTGTTCGCCGTATTGCGTTATCTTTGTAATAATGGAAATAAGACTCCGGTGTAAAGTGTTATGCCAGACTGGGCGTATAGTGCCAAATTGAGTCGTTATAGAGACCAAAATGCAATCAAGACAGTGGAAACACTTCTCCATCACCGAAAAAGGTACAGATATTCAGGACAATTTGGAAACACACTTGTGTTGATTAAGGTTTTTATTTTGACATTCTATTCTCACATGCTCTGCCTCGGAGCCCCATTCAGTCAGTGACAATGACGAATGTCACAGCGCATAAGTCACAGTCAATGAAAAAGAATCGACATCATTGGAATTGAAACTATGTCACATCCACAGTTTAGCCGAAATCTCGCTGCGTTTGACATTGCTGTGCTTACACATCCGAAAATGCCAGCTACGAGGTATCGCTTTGAGAATATTAAGATAATAAAACATAAGTGCACGACTGTACTGTAGCTGATTTCTACATCTCACCAAGAGGACGTTACTATGGTTACTATGAAAAAAAAAAGCTTTTCACGATCTTGTTAGTATTTGACGTAGCTGACGGTGATCGCCTGTCGTAGAGCGGAAGAGCTGGACAAAAATATCTAGAGAGAGAACTTGTCATATCCTGATTAAACAGTTAAAAATCACTTAAGCCTTCAGCCTGTAACTCATGCAAAATGGTTCGATGCAGAATGCAAAATCTGAAGGAAAACATTGCTTTAAGACCCCTTTAAGCAGGCAATATTTTAGGGATTGTAAAGGCAAAAAATAGTGATTGAAAATTTAATGCAGACAGCAAACGAATATCAAAGCGTTCTGCCAGGAATACATCATTATAGCCCGATTAAATCAACAATTTGATTTGGATGAAGCGATATTGACAATTATGAAACTATAGGTTTATTAACCATGCGGTATGGATTGTTTATCATTTTATTTTTAAATGCAGTACTTGATTCCAAGCATTTTCCAGACAATTAGTATTAGAATTCTATTGATTTAAAAGGTTAGTCATAAAATGTAAGTTATGACGGAGAAATTACTCTATTGAGTTGTGTTTCCAAATTATTTACATCATTTCAAATTAAGGAATTACTTCGTATAAAGATAGGTATACTCTTCATTCTAATGCACTATTTGGTATCCGGAGAAGCTCGACTGTTGATGCTTTATATAATCTGATGTCTTTCTTAATAATAAGCGTTTATAAGTTGAATGTTTAGCTTTAAAACAAACAATTTGATAGCCTTATTATACATGTTTAAAACAGGTATACGCAGTTGATTATAAATTATATTCAAAGACATGCTCACTCTATTAAATCATTTGTAAAAACTGTGATAGTATTTCGGATGTATTTATAATAAGTATTCATTTGATTTGCGACGGGAAGGTAATATCACCTATACATGTTTCCCTTTTTCTCGAGGACTTTCAAACATATTTACATATCAATACTGACACTTGAATAGAAATATGTGATATTATATTACTGATGTTACAAATTTCAGACCAGAAGATTTGCTAATAAATCTAGATTTATTGAGTGTGTAACGGATTTATTATACTGCGAAGTTCAGTCTAGTTTCTACGTAAATAAATACCGATGATGCGCCGAATACATATACCTAGTATACATGACGTTATGTACACAGCTTACTGAGAAATAATAAATACCTGTACGTACACTGATATATGGATACTATTTTTCTAGATGGATTGCTTTAAACACAAATCTACCAATAAATCATTGCCTTGTCTAGATATTAAAGCTAGACATGAGTAACAGACATGACAACAACAATATGCCTGAACTACCACGGCCGATTGCGAATCAGAACCATTTGAAAATACCGTTGCTCCAAGTTTCACTGGTCGCTCCATGTTAGACGCTCAGCATATATACTGGGTACTTCTAGGGCTCGTTTACTAGGTGTCAGGATAATTTGTCCGGGTTTGGTATAATATTAAGCATCTAGTATGATAAAATTATCATGATTATAGTTTGAATTGTCATGAAAAATGATATCTTTATCTGTGGTCCACAGAACTGTAATGAGTTTTCAAATAATTTTTCACAGGAACACCTGGGGCACCCTCATTAAATTGAATTGTTTATTTCTAATTGCATGTATTCTTTTTGTTATTTCTAATTAGATATTCAGACGAATTATAGCCAACACAGTCAATATATTTAATTTCATTCAAATATCTAAAATAGTTCATTGAAGACTTACTATGTAATGTTCTCTTTCCTTGACATTTGCTTTATCAGCGATATTGACGATATTGCGCTGTGAGTTTTAGTGTTTATTTTGCTCTTACAGTATTATTTTTGTCATTTTAATATCTTTCTCTAAGATGATGAAAGAATTACATGTCATTGCCCGTTTCTCCAGGACGCGTCTGGTATTAAATAATGTCTTTTGCCAAAGTAATTATATGGCTCGTATATCGTATGTTTTCTGGGCACTCCTTCTATAACACATCTCTTATATAGAAAAAATAATGTCCACATTTGCATTAATACCACAGTAATCCTTCACCATATGGACAAGATAGGCTTCCGATTTTCATGTAGGATTGAAACGTAGCAAGCCTCTACCGTCAGCACATCGATTTGCGCCAACATATTCGTGCTTACAGTCAAACCCGCATTAAGCGGCCAGTCAAGGGAATAGGAGAAAATGGTTGCTTTACATAGGTGACCACTGAATGGATATAATAAATTGCTACAGTTTGGTAATATTGAAACTGACTGTTAAATGCAGGTTGACCACTTAATACAGGTGGCTGCTGAGACAGGTTCAGCTGTATGTGTTTAAGAATGGCTGAAAGTGTACTGACATTATGTCCTCTGCATACCTTTTAACCACTCTTTTAGATGCTTACCACCTAGATGTTGCTCTAACAAGTGAACATAAATTGCTACCAAGACTAGCTTTTTACCAGCTTACATTGTGAATACTAATATATTGTCAAGTGAATTAACTAGTATTAGCATTCTCTAGTACAACTAATATCATCTATGTTTAGTATTACTATTTCTAATTATGTCTTGTATAACTTGCAGTATGCTTCCAATGACTAATACTAGTAGGACAGAATGTAACTTAGTATTAACTATGATGAGTATGACTAGTACTAAGTAGGACTAGTGTGACTAGTATTAACTATGTCTAGTATGACTAGTTCTATGTAGGACTGGTGTGACTAGCACTATGATGAGTATGACTAGTACTATGTAGGACTGATGTGACTAGTATTAACTATGATGAGTATGACTAGTACTAAGTAACACTGATGTGACTAGTATTAACTATGATGAGTATGACTAGTACTAACTATGATGAATATGACTAGTACTATGTAGGACTGATACTATGTAAGACTGATGTGACTAGTATTAACTATGATGAGTAAGACTGTGTGACTAGCACTATGATGAGTATGACTAGTACTAAGTAGGACTGATGTGACTAGTATTAACTATGTTAGTATGACTAGTACTATGTAGGACTGATGTGACTAGTATTAACTATGATGAGTATGACTAGTACTATGTAGGACTGGTGTGACTAGTATAAACTATACATAGCACATCGTTTGTAATAGGTATATGACTTTATGAGAATCGAGATTGTGGAGGTATAAAATCAACACCAATTCCTGTAAAGTAGCAATCATACTATCAATATTGATATTTAAATTTTCCGATTTTTTCGTGTAAACCATATTCAATTACTTATTATTATTATTTTATTTTTTTATGGCAAATGTTTCATCGGTTGCTAATAAATGCATGTTTAATGTCAATTCTTTTTTTTCCTCCGCACTATGTTTTTAATCAGTAATGGATCGCTTTGATCCAACATACTTTGGACGTCTATTACTGGAACAGTTTCTCTACGAATTAGATAAAAACAGTTCATGCCCAGTAGGCGACGAGTATCAGGGCTGTTTTTCCACACCATGGCCTGTGTTTAGAAACCGTTGGTCTACTTATGATAAGATTGATTTGAATTAAAGCATAAGCAGCTTACAGCTATTTAACGTTGACAGGGAAATAAATTATATTGCAGTACTTAATTTCAGATGTATCCCGTTGATCTGTTTGTTGCATTTTTATGATTTAAAAAAAATGGTAGTTTCTTGTTTAAATATGGGAGTATATGCATTTTGTTATAGAACAAAATGAACTGTAAGTAAACTACATCATTTTTACTTCATTTACAGCTGAAATGTAAGTTATATTTTATATTATAAAAACATGTACCAGGAACAAATTTCTCGCTCATAAGTCACATATTTAATAGTCCTTTTCACTGATTTGTTTGCACAAATAATAATGTTGATGTCGCATGCCACAGCATTCATTTGAACTAGTTAATTATTGTTATTATCCTAACCTGTGTGAGATAGTCACAGTTTTGGCTTTTCATGCTTATCAGTTGACGTTCATGGAATATATTTTAGAATAGGTCAAAAGTACTAATTTCCACAAAGTAAGTAACAACTTTCAATTAGTCTATGAGTTTTACACATGTCATTTATCTATGTATGATAGGAAGTCCACATGATTATTTATTTTATGACGACATGTCTCATACTTGTCCCCTAAAGCCCCTAGGATATTTGTAAAACCATTAATTCCTCAAAATATAGCATTAAACTTACTAAAATACTAAAATCTGAGCACAAGCGTTAAATTATGATCATAATAAATTCGAAGTAATGTACCCGTGTTGCAAAAAATAAATTTACTTTTGTTTTTGGCATTTTATTGATGTTTTAAACAGCTCGTTCACAGATGAATGGTAGAAATATATTTTTTTCTTCTTCTTTTCCATGTTAATGTTGGTTAAAGTTTTGTTTCCTGACAAATAAACTCGGCATGTGTGAGAGACATTGCACCGGAAAACGCCTTTTTTGTAAATGTCCACTTCAGAGAAATCGGATAAAAACAGATTTCGTCTTCCCTGAAGTATCTGCTTGTGGTACCAATTAACACGTTACGCAACATGGCATCTTCACAAGTTCACAAATTCGTAAGTGCTTTGAAGTTTTCATCATGTGAATTGAGCGCATGCACATGGAATGAATGTGATCAGTCACGGAAAAAGAATTCTAAATACAGGTTTATATTTTATAATTATAGCACAAGTTCAATACAGTTCGTAACGGGGGAAAACCCCGCACCCTTTTTAGCCCACAAGAGCATGCATTGCTCAAGGTTAGCCATTTTATATAGATTGTACTATATAGGAAAGGCGTGTTTCCGTTACCAAGTTGTTAAAGATGCTAGCTTAAAATTACTTCATCGATTTTGGTTCGAGTCCCAATCTAGTTATTCTAATTTTAAGGATTTAAGTTAAGGCAGATGTTGGTGTCGGTGCGTTATCGTAAAAACATGGGCGTCATTTAGAATCTCACGTAACAGAATTTATTATTAAAAGATAGTCAGCCGTACTTCATTACATAGCAGGATGTTCCTTCTCACCTTCGTTGCTATAGGACATATGTATTTTTTTGTTATTCCGTAGTGATAATGTGGCAGTGTATGTGTATAAAGCATATACGTTTAATCAACATTTGTTATAGGCAAACAAAACTTTTAGTCAATAGGGCAATAAATAATGTATTGGTTAAAGTGGTGTGTACTAAACAATAGAGCATTTTTTTTCCAGAATTTATTCTACAGCGCATTTCAACAGTTGAGAACGGATATTATTAAAATACAGCCGATGAAAGATCCGGAAATTAAACAATCGTTTTTACTTCTCCTTTAAACGATAGTTAATACGTGCAATGAAATTAGGTTCTAGCTTCTTGGAAATAATAAATTCATAGCTATATACGCGGCGGAAGAAAAGCAAATAATCACTGAATCCAATATGAAATGATTATCGGTTGAAATTAAGGGGGAAAGTGTGTAAAATGTCGTGGCACTCCTTGTAAGTTTTTAGACTGCGAAGCGCATGCACGAATCAGATGTTATTATGACGCAAAGCCGGAACTGAAACTAGTTACTGAAAAGTTGGGGTATTTTCATAAGCAAAAATCATTATCTATATTTGCATCTTAGAACATGTAAAGCAACCGACATCCATCAGATTAAGATATTTGCCATTTCTTCAAAACAGTGTTTTGATTTTCTTCATGTTTGTTTATTAGATTTAAGTTTAATGTCCCGCCGACAGTTTTTTTCAGTCATTGGAGACTATGTCTACTTGGAAACGATATATAGAAACCTCAGTTGGCTACAGATTTAGTGCCGTAGCCGTGTGACATGCTACCACACTCAGTCACATTAAACTGACACCGGACTACTAGCACTTGAACTACCCTTATATGTTGAAAAGTGATCATCCATATGTGTATGTTAAAATAATATGTTTAAATCATATACCATTCCATTATTACTAAAAAGATATAAAGAATGCTCACCGTTGTCGCACTACATGATTTTCTATAACGTAGGTTTTCTAATAACGTATATGTTCTCTAAACTATATTTTACCTCTAGGCAACATTGAGGCAAAGTATAAACGCATTTTGCCATTCAGATAAAAAAGGAACTCGAATATGAAATGACTCACAAGTAATTTACACTCTAGATTAAAATTAGAAAAGACGATGATTTGCCACCTTTTACTGTAAAAAGTGCCGGTAGATGCTCTCCGAACTGCGCTTTATCACTTGATGAGTACTTTATTTTACTATGAGCTCCGGACAAAATTCAAGTGTGAAAAAATAACAAAGGGTAATAACTCCTAACTTATGCGATTGAGAGCTATGGTTCTTGTGCACTGCACTTCTTGTCAATGAGATCTGCCTACCAATGAGTTTCATGTTGCTACCTCTAAAGTTTATGATTGTGTTTTACCCGTACAAAATTAATGAAAATAACAAAGGGCAATAACTCATAAATTATGCAACCAAGAGTTATGGTTCTTAAACAATTCACTTCTCCTTACTTACAAAACTACTGTCATACAAAACAACGTCAACAGATGACGTTTCGTTTGGTGCCTTTTCTCTAGGACGTCAATTGACGTTAAATGGCAAAGAGGCAATTCTTGCGTGTTGCAGCCAAGCGGCTTGATAGTATGCTGGCTCTTTATCCAAATTGTCTCATGTAATCGTCTCTCAGTTCTACCCGCTGTATATACTCGACGCAAGACGGAATATCGCATGTCTTCATAAGTGTGGTTTCCTAGATCAAAATGTGCGTTTATTGGTCGATCCCTTGTCAGCCTAACATTCCTTAGATGCTCCTGCATTCTCTCCTTTAACTGGCGTTCCGTCTCTCTTACATAGACTGTAACATAACATCATGCACAACTTAAAGCATATACCACGTTTTTCACCTGACAGCATACATCAGTCTACACTATAGAAATCGCGGCCTGCTGTGTCTGAAATAGGCAAGTCTGCAATAATATTGCAAAGCATACATTCCGCATTGTATGTAGATATCTTCTTACCCACAGATCTTTAAGTCTTTGAGAGGACAAAGATATCAGCTATGTTTCTGTCTATCATGAAGGCCACCATAGGTGGCTATGCGAAGACTTTCTTCATCCTCTTTGATCCATACAAAACCCGAGAGTGTCGGCTTAATATAGGTTGAACTTTAGGTAGTATGCCGGAATACGTAAGAACCAGTGGAACTCTCTTACTAGTGTCGGGCTTGCACTTTTTACTGCCTTGTAAAAGGGTATTTCTATCAAGACTATCCATCCTTCTTAATTGATCTTCAATCAATCTACCGTTGTAGCCCGTTCTTTTTAATGTTCTTTTTAAGCCAGCCTTGTGTTTATTGTTATTTTCATTCCGTTCACAAATTCGTTTCAGCCGCAATCACAATCCGTACGCTAGTCTTTTCTTAGTAGACATTAGATGGCATGACTTATTGTTTAGAGAAAGTTGCCTATCTGTCGGTTTCACATATAGGTCTGTGTAAATGTGTCCATCGTCTAATTTAACCAGCGTGTCTAAAAATTCAATTTGGCGAGATGAATATGAAGACATGCGATTTTCCGTCTTGCGTCGAGTATATATATCAAGTTCCTACCTCTTATAGATTATTTGTTTTACTCCGGACGAAATTAAGTATGAAAAATAACAAAGGGCAATAACTCCCCTAAAGTGTGCAACCGAGAGTTATGATTCTTGTACAATGCACTTTTCCTCATTGAGATCTATCTACCCATGAAGTTTCATGTTGATACCTCTTATAGTTTTGTGTTAGGCTCTGGACAATATTATGACGGACGGACGAATGAACAGACGGACGGGAAGGACGGAGCGGCAACTACTTATGCTCTCCCTTCGGGGAGAATAAAAATATTGCCTTTTTTTATTATCTTATTAACTAGAACATATATTCAGGAAATGGATCCCCCCCCCAATAAAAAAAACAACAACAACAAAAAAAAAAAAAAACAGACAGTAGTTCCTGCAATTTTTCGAGTTTTGACATTTCTAGACGTCGAGTGTCAAATGCATTCTCTTACTCACCGGCCTCCATTACATTCATTTAGTAAGGGACGAACGACAACTCTGCTTGGAGAGCGAGTCAAATTTTGACATATCAGACCGGAAGTGATATTTATTGGTATTTCCTTTGATTTGTTCTCTTATTTGTCCATTATTTACGAGCGTAATAGATAAAAAAAGCACTCCGATTTGAACCGAACGCTTAGAATATCTGCGACATCGGACGATGTGTACGTGATCGGCATATTAGAGTAGTTCAACCTTAAAAGCACGTAAAATCTTGAATCTCTACAGTAGTTTTACAGTCTTTAATGACATCATCAATCTGTAATTAATACTGTTCTTGGATTTTTTTTTCTGTAGGCACAAAAGCCCAATTTATACGAGCCGTCCTCTATACAAGAAGGTAGCAGAGCCCTTCCCATAATTACAAACAAAAAATTCTTGAGGTAGTACTTTGGATGCAGAAACTCGATTCATCGTGTAATTAGTAGGTTTATTGCACTTCGTATTTTCTCAGTTAATTGTCAAATAGTTTTAACAACTAATATGGGAACAGTTTATTGGAAGCGCATACTCTACTGAATTATGAACATTAAATCAAATTTCAAATTTCATATTGAGGTCACAATAATAAGCTGCTCTGATTGCATCTTGATAATTGACATCCATAGTCTGTCTTACTTCCTGCCGACTTACGAAGGCATGATGAAGTATCACGCCCCGGCAAAAATAAATAATCCCATGACGACTGTTTCCCAAAATCCATCTTTGAAATCGCTAAAAAAAGATTAAGACTCCTCTATTTATAAAGATGTTTAAATCATTTCGTATTTCAAGTGCGCCAGTTATGTAATTTCTAAAGCCACGCGTGATAAGTAAAACCTTGCTCTGTCTTACTTAATAATTAATTCAGATACTATCTAATAATGTCTTACAGTAAAACGTGTATGTAATGGGTTTTTCCTACACTACTCATCAAGCCTTATGTTACTGACGCCGCGTTTCAGAATTGAAAAGATTTTTTTTTGCCAATGGAGCCTCATAATCAAAAAAGGGAGCAACAACCGTTATTAAAAAAAAAATGTTTGAAAAAAAAATACAACAACACTTTATGAATTAAATATTTGCATTAAATGATTAAAAAAAAAACAAAAAAAAACAAAAACAAAAAAAAACCGAAAACAAAACAAGATTCAAAATACACAAGTCTTCTTTCGCTTTTAAAAAGAAATTCGATACATTTAATGGTTTAATTGGAATCTGATAACTTCTCCCTAAATTCGTAGGCCACGGGTTTAAAAACTTGGTTAACCGACCTTAACCTGATTCTTCACAGCTTAGAAAAAAGTTTTGGAAGATGTTTTTAACCTTAAAATATTCAGATTTTTAGATACATAACGTCAACTTGAAAAATCAATGAAACCACAGTTTAATAATACACATTACAGCATAATGTAGAAAGTGTAGAAAACATTAACACTTAACCCATGGCCATATCGAACATGTCTATTTGACGGCGCCAGACCCAATCTGTGGTCCCAGTATGATGTTTCATGTTTATTTCATTTCTTTTGACTTATACAATATTGTACATCGTCAATACATAATATATATTCTGATATACTTTAGACACGTAAAACAAAAACCCTCTATGTAATTCTTGAAATGGATGGATTTAACTGAAAATTGTATCATATGTTGTATAACCTTGTAAATATATATTTAATATTATACATATCATCAATACAAAAAGACTACCGGAAAGATAAATTCCGGGACCGACACTAAATCACGAACCAAACGAAACATATGTGCTAATTTGTTTGTTATCATCGTCCTTGTTGTTGTTGTTGCTGCTGCTGATGATGTTTATTTACATTGACATTTACACCGCCTTAGTTCACTGTTTGGAAATGCCATGCATCTTGCAGACCCTAACTCTTCCAATAAATATATAAGAAAGGAATTACCTGTTGTATAAAATGTATCTCATTTGATCTATAGATAAGTTAATTTATGGCATCTCTAATCGTCATCATAGACGATGTCTATCATAATTAAAGTATTTTTCTGTACTTTTGAGTTTTATATTTCTGAATAATTTGATGAGTTTTTTCTTCGGCCATATTCTCGATAATTTAATGATTTTTTCCGATTTAATAGATAAAAATGTTAATTTTTTTATTGGGGGTAGGTTCATAATGAAAACACATTCCTTTTTTTGTTTAGATAATTTATTAACTTGCAAGCAAAAGGAGATATACATTTCAAACCTAAAGGATCACAATAAAAAAATACCTAAACATTAAAGGTTCGTTCCTCTATTTGGATATGTCTTTCGTCGCACAAAATCAGATAATTAGAGAGGGACGAAGCATTTCTCAAAAAAGAGAGAACTACCTCAGTGCAGGATGATAGGTATGTACCTTTAGTTGAATGCAATGTCCCTATATAGAAGTATGAACAATATAATTATTATAGGCTGACTCCCCCATTGCTGACTGTCAACTCAACGACTACTGAAATATGAGTTGCATTCTTTTAATTTAGCCTTTAACATAGAGAGGCGAATTTTATTCTTAAGTAGAGGAACGTACCTCTCGGCCACAGAGGCCCCGAAAACATGTATGATAAAAAATATAATAACATTTTATTTTCGGATATATTATGTAAGGTTGCCTAAATAATAGGAATCCACTCATAATGTACGAGAAACTTCATAGTTTCTTAAAACGATGGAATGGTTGCATGATCATCCGCTGTTAGAAAAAAACATTATCCTTATTTAGAATGACATTATGATCATTCATGTCGTTCTAACATGGTTAATTTTGGAAGATTATCATGATATAAGAATTTATGTGATACATGTGTACCTTTATCAGATCATTCCAAGATTGATTTAGCATATTATTTTAGCGGTCAGTATATTTAAATAAATTAACATGTCAAGTAATACAAGATGATACATAACAGTCATGGCACTACGCAAATAAACAGGGCTCAGGATTTTAAATAGTCGATATGACAGTGATAGTGAAGGTCCTTGTCTGAGAAAGAGGTTCTAGATATCTTGTAACATTCTAAAACTAATGAGCTTTTAAATACATTCAATTTAGGCGTTCGTAATACTTGCTATTTTATAAGAATATATTTATCATTCTAAGGATTTCAATGTATAATGAATGGATTGGAGGATAAACATATTAACATGTTTGATATATTTATAAACATTTTAAAAAATTATTTTTTTGACTTATATGATTATTTGGCTAGATGTTTTTATAATATTTTAATATATTTAATGTAAAATGTGTACAGTTTTTTTATGTAAATTATACTTCATAACCACTGTCATTATAATGGAAAATTTTGTTATATTCTGTTTGCAGATGACTTTGCTGTGTTGTACATGTATGTGCATAAATCAAAAATTATTTACGAAATGATAGATGTAAAATCGAGCAGAATCGATAATGGAAATAAGTGGATATTTGTGCAACACAAATATATTCTTGATGTGAATATATATACTTAATGAAAAGGCATGATGGACGGATTAGTATGCAAATCTACCGATGTTTACATTCGTCATTTAAATGGGATTACATTGTAGCGATTCATCAGGGTGCGGTACCCCTTGGGCCTGGTCTTTTACTGTAACCTGTTGTGCTCTTTGTTGGTTTATCGCATCTTTTGTTTTAGTGTTACGAACTACGACTGGTTGAGTAATCACTTGTACTGCAGCATTTGCTGTGTTACTTAAACTTATTTAGAGGAATACCGATAGTTTGTCAGATGGAACATTTTAGCATGACTGAAATAGGTCGTCACGCTACATAGTTTTGTATTCTATGGGGAAAATGTATCCAACGAGTGTATGCCTGAATAAATAACACCTTAAATTATTCGTGTAACTATAGTATCAAATGAATACCAAAGATGTAATTAGGCTATATTCCACAACAATTTAAGTGAAATTTTGGCTGACCGTTTCTAGACGGAGTTCAAACAAGCTGATTAAGAAAGATAGCAACTAGCAGTCCTTTGATTCCCATTCCCATTATGTTATTTTATCGATACTGTCACGGAAAAAACTCTTTTATTTCTCAAAGGCTATTTAAAGATAGCTCACATCAAGATTTTGAAGGCTTTCTGTCATTTCGAAAATATTAAAAAATACACACACTTTTATGGTTTTATGTTTTACTTCTTTTCTGTCACCACTTCATGATAGAAAAAATAGAATGACTTTGTGGTGTAGCACATATACGCAAAGGAAAAAGAAACGCAGGGTAACTAGAATCTGTAGTAGCCGGACTCAAGAATTTATCCTCTAACCCTTCAATAAACCTCAAATGAAAGACCCCATCACATTCGAAAGCATTTGTTTTGTTTGAAAAAAATCTTTATCAAAATAATTTAAACTGTAATACCGTCGAAACTTCTTATTTAAAACTGACACAAAAGACTACCATGTGTTTCTTTTGCCTTTGAGTATATATATCAGTGTATATATCAGTGCAGATTACTTTACTTACTGTTTGGATGATATGTATACATATCTATCATGACTATGAGACAACCATGCATAAGTTGTTGTTTATTTTCCCACTTACTCACGTGTAAAATCAATTTTACATTAACATGGCTTACCCGTTTTCTATGTAAAATGAGCTGGGTGGTTTTGTGTTGATATTTGAAGAATATTATATTCTGTTTATATGCAAATAACAATATTAAACGTTTTAGCGGAAATACATTTTCACTCGTTTCAAATATTGGTCATAGGTTTCACCGCATAAACAAAAACAAAGATTAAATTGCAAATGTGCGTTTGGGGGTTATTTGATGAAAATAATTTTAAACTCGTATTTATTTGTTATAAAAACATATGATTACAAATATTGTTCGCCAGAAGTTCGCAAAATATCAAATCGTTTAAGTCTTGCCATATCAAATAAATACTCGTGTAAAAACCTTTATGTATGTGTGTTTAGCATGTGTGTCATAAAGCACTCCTAACTTATGCATGCATTTGTATTAAAAAGAACCATAGTGTTCCGTAGTCACAGACTTAACTTTCAGTATTGTTAATGTAATATATGCATAGTTTTGAGGTTGTTTAGGAATCTTTCGAATTACCCCCGTGTATACAAGATAAATTGAAAACCTTAAGATGAATTGCTACATGTATGTTTTTATTTTGTTACATGTATTTCACATGTAAGTATACACTTATAAGTGCTCAATCGACCACGCCTATTGTACTTTCTGCTAGATTAATTTAAAATGATTAGAGTAAGCGTTTTTTTGTTGTTGTTTTTTTTTACATTTGTTTGCTTACTGGAATCATTGGTTCGTTATCATATCACTGATCTACAACTTAAAAATAACGTGAGAAAATACAAGATTTGTTTCGAGTAGAAGGTGAACGCGGCGAGAATCGTCTTTTAGCAAACATTCTATTCAACTTTTTATGATGGGCTATGGACGATATAACTTATTTTTACATTTTCTTGATTCTATTTCTAGGTAAATAGCAAAAATATTGATAGTTACATTTCGAACAAAACTGCAATTGTCATGTAATTTAGTTGTTTGATAATTAATTTTTCTCCACATGCTTATTAATACGTTTATGACAATCTATTTATTCTACTGAAAATAATTAGATAAAACTGATGTTGTTTTTACCCATCCGCGATGCTGATGAAAGTTTGTGGATCTCGCTGAAGGATCCAAGTTAAGCTCTGTACGTCTATTATTGAATTAGTTACTCTTACTGTATGAAATAGACACATACAATGTAGCCGTCGTCTGCGACATTATGAGCATCGTTCGACTATCAATCAAATAGATTTTCCCGAGGTTGAAAACATGGTACAGTCTGCCTCCTCCGAGTTCTAATCAGTTAATTTTTAACTTAAAAATCGTGTTTTGTATTCCAATTTTAGCAACTGTGACGAGAATTTTGGAAAACATACTTGTTTCTTCTGAGTTTCGTATTTCATCTTAGGGCGGTCTACAAATGATAATACTGATAATCACATTTGATCATAATCGTATGTCGATTTAAGGGGTTATCGTAATCGCTCACAGGGTAAAAACATTACATTAGATTACAGTTTCAATTGTTCTTAGATATTTTTTTAAGATATTAACTTAGTATTGCTTTGATTTGCCAATATATGGTATCGTATCTAGAGGAACATATTCCTTACTTCATGTGCTATAGTCACAATTAAGGTGCAATAATATATGTTTCGTTAAAAAAAAAGGAAAAAAAAAGCTTCTGCAGATATAACACATACTTGTATTAATTCAAGATGGATCAGTTTATCTGAATAAATGGTTTAAATATTCTCATGTACTTCATCTAATAAATAAAAAATAAGAATATTTGGGAAAGGATATTATAACTTCATTTTTTACAAATTTTTAATCTTTACAGAAAATCCCTAAAAAATATATATAATTTTATTTTTCTTATAAATGTCATTCCTGTTTTATTGATCAAAACAAAGAAAGAAATGCAGTATAGATCACCGAGTCCATTTGAGAGCTACTGCGCTGTTTCTATGGTATCTGTTTAATGCTAAACACGACAACAAAGTTTAAGATCCGTTGAACATACTTAATTCAAATCAAATCAATACACTATTTGTAAACTTAGGAAATGTGATAAATACAGAGATCCTCTACCGGCGAATACAGAGTGTTTATAAGCATTCTTTCTGCTCATCAATCAGTATGCTTAGAATTGTTCGTTTATGAAATGTTTCCACATAATTATGTAAAATGTGCTAATTTCCACAAGGCTTGTTAATATCGACTATATGTTGCGTTATGTACAACCAGTCTCGTTTCCTCTCTTATATTTGTTATTCAAGCATATACGACGCAAATAATTCTCCTTATGTCCTTATGTATGCAGAATATGAAAACGCTATTTAACGTCACATACAATTTTGAAAGTACTAAGAGAAATGTCGCTGCGATAATCATTCGGTTGACTGTTTACATACTGTTTACATTATTGAAGTGCATGTATTTCTGGAACACTCTCTTAAAGTCGGCAATGCATATGTTAAGTCATATGTTAAGTCATCTTTGTTTGTAATATGTTCTGCATGAATCATACAAAAGGTTCGCCACATAAAATAACTAAAACGTTAACATCCCGGTTTAACTTTGTTACAAATTCAAAGTTTTAAATAACTTTATTTTCATTTGTATTTCGTTAACGTTCAGCAATTACATTTACGATGTAGATGTCATATTGAAGTATTGGAATAGCAAATAAGCATATATGATTCAAATTGAGTCTGATATTATATTAAAGCTAAAGGTGTATTTCTGTCTGCGAAGAAATACCGATATCTAAGTCGTTCTTATTACAATTATGTTCGTCTTATATGATACAGTGTTATGTAAATGATATTTATATGTGGACAAGGGGGTGAGGCAGAACCGGATCAGCTTATCATAGCCCTTTTGTTATAGCTGCTGGCTAGGCAAAACTGTCCAAAACGTATCTTATTTTTCCTTAAATTTAGGAATACAAATTTATCCAAAGAACATTTGATCCCTGAATTCAAAGATGCAAAGTTGTTTTGTATCTAGTCTGATCTAATCCAGCCCTTGATTAATAATATTTTGCATTTATTTTTCTATTTACAACTCATGCATTGACTTTCAAGTTTGGCAAGCAGAAGTATGAGATGACTCGGGCTGGAACTGTTGTCCTGGGGAAGAGCGAGTCAACCATCGATACGCGAGGACCAATGTGTACTTCGCCGCCAAACAAAATCTGGCTAGTTCAGTGGTTCCCGAACTAAACAAGGTGTGATATTTTATCAGGTATTAAAGCATTCCACCAATCATTAGATTTGACTATACCTGTGTATGATAATTTGAAAGTCTAATGATGGATGGCTTACATTGAAAAAAAAATATTATTATTGCAGGGCAAAGAATGTTTAGTATGAACAGATAATTTTATATTTTATTTTTACTAATTAATCAATTTTATGAAAAATGTTTAAGGATATGAAAGTTACACTCTCTTAACATTGTACATTCAATAATTGTCTTTGAATTTTAAATTATGCCATGCTTTGCATAAAAAACTTTGGTTCTAAGTATGTCACAAGTTCACAACTGGAAAATTTTGGGGTTGATGACCATACGATGCACAGCCCTTCTACATCGATAGCAGCCTTCAAGTCTGCCAAAGCTTGTGTCCTGTAGTCAGAACTTTAAGAGAAAGTTTCACATAGTAAAGATTTAGCGTTATGTTTGATAAGAGTGCATCAAAATTTGATTGTATACATAGGGATTCATCTTCTAATGCTTTGGTTTATGCTGAACCAGAAACGTTCTGTTTGAGGATAAGCAATTGTGTCAAAGCAGATGCAGAGTCCATTTACACTGTTTTTGTCAGACAAGGGTATTGATCTGTGGTGTCAATACGGATTGGGCTTCGGTCATGATCGGGAATAGGTAGGTTTTGTCAAAGGTTGAATAGAAGATTGCCCAGGTTTGCTGGTCAATTCTCTATTTGGTTAAAATGCAGGGAATAATTGTATACAGTGTTTACCAGTGCTTTCACTATTCGCCTAAGAATATGGCAAGGTTAGACTCATTACAGTCTCTCGTCCCTGGTCAGTCATCAATGTTTAAGCAGCTGCTTCACTCTCGGTGGCTCAGGTTTGATGGTTCAATAAGTGCAATGGTTTCTTAATACTATTACTTGGTTTCTGTCTTCTTGGAGGAACAGTCTTGAAAGTCCTTGTCTCTGCACAAGTCCGCTACATTTTTCAAATGTTTCTATGTGTTGCACTTTCTGGCGGATGTTATGGAAACCCCTCTCATTTTTTTTTTCATTTATTTATTCATTCCATTTCAGTACATTTACATATTATGACATGATTTATAAATCCATGAAGAATTTTTTTTTATTAGCGGAAAAGGAAGAGTTTGAAATAAGGTAATAGTAGTCAGAATAAAAGTAGAAAATGTACAGGAAAGTGAAGAAAAGATACACAGAGTATTGATTTAGAAAGGCAATGTAAAAGAGCATCCAATTTCAAATATGTTTCAGTTTTACTACTACTACTACTAATAATAATAATAAATAAGAGGCCCAAGGGCCACAAACGCTCACCAGTGTAAATCAGCATATTCATGATGATTTTTTCTATAAGGAAATCAAATGACAAACCAGAGATCAACTTCATTTTAGCAATCATGGCAGACATTCATGAAATCAATCCTGACCATTAATTTCATGGAAGTAAAATTCTGAAATTTATTAATTGAAGATAATATAATATATTGTATTATCAGTTGCAGTTACACGATGTGAATGGTGTTCGAAAAATAAACTAGCAGAATTTATCATGATAGTTTGAAAGACACAGGGCTTTTTGTATGGGAAGAAAATGAAAGCAGTTCGTTAAAATGGTTGATTTAACTTTTACATAACATGATTAAACTTTTAAATATCAATCTGTAACAAAATATTTCGAAAATTCTTTAATATCGTTTCAGATTCCTTTTATTTACAAGTTGTCAAAAGAGAAAGTAAATCCGCGAAAACTGATGACATTTAGAAATGCAAATCTTTTTTGGTTATTAATTTTATTTATATGGTCAGAGAAAATTGTGAATCTATTTTGCAAAATACTAAAAGTACTCTCCAAATTACCCACAGTGTGTCTTTTTAGCTTTTATCCACAAAACAATGCATCTCTACATTGAAATATTTTCGTAACAAAATCGGCAATTTGCGTACGTGACATCGCCATGAATCTGGCAGAATTTTATGCAAAATAGAAAAAGTGGGAAAAAATGAAAAAAAAAGTTAAACAGATAAGCTCATTTCAAGTTTTTTCCTCTCTCTTTTTAGTTCTCTTTAGATTACCAGGCGGATTACCAGTTACATGAGAAAAAACAAAACAAATTGAGAAGGAGAAGTGTGTAAAATGCGGAGAAAAGCCAAAAAATGCGGATCATTTAACGGTCTTTTATTTTATTTTATTATTATTATTTTTTTTTTTTGGGGGGGGGGGGGGGGGATTTTCACCTACAGTTGAGGAAAAATATATACTTTTACGGATGGGAATGGGACCAAATTTCGGCCCCAAATTGGCCTTTGCACAGAAGAAGAATTTTGATGTTTTCTATATAGAGTATATAAGGGAATTAGCCAACCCCCTAGGGACCTTATTTTTTTAGGAATTAACTTTATTTTAGCCATATTTGTATACATTCATGAGGTAACCATTTGGGCCAAAGGAAATTAAATTCTCACAGCTGGCTTCATAAAAAAAGTATTTTGATGTTTTCTATATTGAGTATATGAGTCATTATCAAATTTCGTCTAAATTGCTGTCTTTCTATAATTTTGCATTGAAAACTGTACAAAAAGCTGCATTTTACGGTGCCAACAGACAATGACTGTTAAGTTCTTTGTAAATCATGTATACATTTGCGTCAAAATAACTTTGAAGTTGTTTCCCACCCATTTTATTACCCCTCATTGACTATAATTGGACTGTCCCTCATCAGTGTCGCTCATATACTCTGATTCATAAGAGGTAGAAAATGCATTACAGCTACTGAAGTCCGCTGAGGATTCATTGACTAAGGTCTTATTTACACAATAAAAGCATAACTTTAATTTCTTTTGTAACATTTGCTACTGATTTTGTTCAAAATTTATCTGTCCCCAGGATAAGCGTCACTCCTGTAACAAAGATGTACAAATGCAAAATAATAACTGATCCCCCAAGTCTTTTGAAAGTGATCTCCCTTAAAACACTTTGTCAACTTCCTGTTGTACAAGTGGAAAAGGCGGCATTTTTAAAAACTTTGAAAGAAGATGCATTTGATGCCAGAAAAGCAAGTACATACTATGCATAATTTTTTATCGGGTCACATCTGTTACACTTGTATCTTTTTTTTCAACAGCTATTGTATTAAGATGTTGGTGCAATTGATTCAGACAAGTTGTGTATTTTGTATAAAAAGTGTTTACCCCAACTAATGAGACTTCATGTGGTTTGAAATAGGTTTTTATCACAAAATATATCACTCCTGTTACAGTCACTCCTGTAACATGCTTTTTTGTGACAGGAGTGACTACACTTGTTACAGGAGTGACTTTTTCGACATTTTAGAAGATATTTATAATGTATTATGACAAACTTGTTGATGTTTTGTGGTATTCTAGCTGTTGGGATATCATTTTTATATTAAGTGTATGTTATCCTCAGCTATATGTGCATGGGATCCAGAGAACCAATAAATTGATTATTATCTGTTACAGGAGTGACTGTTACATGTTACAGTAGTGATATTTCTTTGTTTACAAAACATACTTGAAATGGATGTTAGACTAGAAGATGAAATAAGACTCCTGCTAATTCTCTATAACTTTAACCATTTCATATATAGTTTGCATTTCATCTTAAGTCATGGAACCAACCTTTGGTGAAATTTTGTTACAGGTGTGACAGGGCATTTTTACAGGCGTGACTCGTATATTCATTTTTCAGTTCATTTGCTTGCCCTCTTGTGGTTGTGTGTTTGCATATGGTTCAACTAAGAGAGGAGCTGAATTAAGAGTCAGAATCATCATAGAGATGGTATTTCATGAAACAATGTACCTAGGCAATGATTTCCTGCCACAAGGACTTGATGAGAAAAGAAGGGGTGATAACCTCGCAAAACAATAAGAACAATACTCAGAATTACTTCAAATGATGACTTAATAAAAACAATTTATGAAATGGAAGTTATGAAAATAAGGGCAAATGGAAGCTTCATGGGTATTTGGCAAATACATTTTTTTCAGTTTATCCACAGCTTAAGGATGCCCAACTGTCTGAAAAGATTTGAACAGGTTAATTCTTCCAAAACAGGTTAGGTGCAGCAATGTCCCAGTCTTAATAATGTGGACAAGTACCAGAGATGATATGGTAGAAAGTAATTGGGTTCCAAATCACTTCATTGTACTTCTGCCTGTGGAAGTACATGTAGACGAAACTAACAATAAAGTAGGGTGACAGGAATGTAAAACCGATGTGAGGTTTGAGACTGTGAGCTTTGAGGAGCCTACAAGCATTGGGACAGAGGAGAGTAAGAGTGAGGGGGCTGAGCTTAGTAATGTAATAGGGCTCCGAGGAAAGTAAGAGTGTGGGGGCAAGGAGAAAAAACAAAGGGACAGAGGAAATAAAAAAGGGGAAAAGTCAGGGAACGAAGGCGAATAATAGTGAGTGTGTAAAGAAGATGAAGAGTCAGGGGACCAAGGTCAGTAAGAGTCATGAGGCCGAGGTCAGTAAGAGTCAGGGGGCCGAGGAGGAAGATAGGGGCCAAGACAGTAAGAGTCATGGGCAGGAGAGGGGAGGAGAGTAAGTGTCATGGTGCCGAGGTCAGTAAGAGTCGGGCCGGGGAAGAGTAAGAGGCAGGGGACCGAGAAGAGTAAGAGTTAGGGAGGGGGGGTCAGAAAGCCACAGGGAGTAAAAGTCCATGGGCTGGGAAGAGTAAGAGTCAGGGGCCGAGATCAGTAATAGTCAGGGGGTCCAGGAGACTAATAAGAACATACCAGAACCAGCACTCTATGTTGTAAGTATGTAGTTGTAAGATACAAGAATAGACTTTGTCCAGGATTAGTGTTGGACTCTGGTGTTGATGATATATTTGTACAGTGCGTGTACCAGGTCGGTAGAAAGAATACCAGCTGCTTTTCTTTGCCCCCAAAAATTGCATGACAGGTGCTAGTATGACTACAGTAACATATTTTTGATACCAGAGCCAGTTAAGATTCAATCATCATCTTCTCATTACACCTTGAATGAAAGCCTCTAGCGATCCTTGTCTAAATTTCAGACTTCATAATTCCTGATGACAATTTCCATTTTATTTTATACTTGAACCCATTCTCTGTTGTAGTGGTCTAGTAAATACTTTGTGACTACATATACAGTGAACCCTTGCTGCCTGTACCTCTTGTATCCTGCATTAGGTCTAATATTATGCTTTTTCGAAATAAGCCATATGAATCTTTTCATATTTGAACTCATTATAAACATATGTTCATAACAAACACTGTCGGTGTAAAAAGGGTTCACCATTTATGTATAAGAACTCCGGACACTGTCATGTGGATTCTAACACAGTTTTGTTAAAACACTTGGATGTTAAGAATTTTAAGATGTTTGTCTTTCTGCTATTTAATTTACCTTTTTGAACACAAAGGTGCAGATGTTAACCAATTTTACGCCGACTACCGATATAGCAGTTCATTTATAAATTGCAGTTTCTCACATATGTAAGACCTGATATTGGTTCCAGCCAATTTGTCTTTTTTGAAAAATATTGCCAAAATTTCATTTTTCATATAGATGCAGACAAAGTTTTCAAGGCAGCTGTTTTGTATCCCAGCATACAATGTGTTACACTATTTTAATGCTATATGAAAAATGAAGCCAGAGCCAGATTACAAAGAGAAAATGTTACACAATGTTTAACATTGGTACCCTGTTCCCCAGCAACTGCATATCCAGGACCCGACTGCCAAAGTTAAACCCTGAATAACATTTTATCTTGTGCAACCAGGTTCAAGAGCTTGGATCAACTTGTTGATTCGCTCACTGTAAGCACTGGATTAAATCTTTAAATGATGTCATTTGTACAATTTTACTTAAATTTGCTAATGATTTTGACGGTGGTCATAGTTTAATATGTCACTTCTATAACATTTGGTCTTTCCTGTAACGAAATTGTCAGATACTGAAGTGTTTAAGAACCTTTCATTATTGAAACAACATTTTCTTACTCAGATGAATCTTTAAATGCAATTGTTGACTTTACAACACCAAATGAACACCAAAAGATAACTTTCCTTATCAATTTGTCCTTTCTGTAACATTTTATGTCACTCATGTAACGAGTGAGTCCTACCTGTAACAACCACTATATTACAAAATAAAATTACAGAGTAAGCACCTTCTAAAACAAAAAATGTGGAAGTTTGACACATTGCCATTGTCCTAGGCACTACATAACATGAGAATGATATATTTGCTGTTAAATATGTAATAGCTGAATATTTTACCTGCCAAAAAGCCTCAAAAATTCATTCACAGTTGTAGAAATACATAGAATTTACATTTTATGACTTTTTTTTTATTTCTTGCATAATATCAGCAACTATTCATTACTTTAATATGCCAACAAAGTATAAGTAAGATTTCTTAAATAGTTAGAGAATTAAGCTGGATATAAAAATTGTTACAGGAAGGACTCAACCACCGACACACTGCATTTGAAGCTATTTTTTGTTTAAACTGTTGCTTATTTAGGTGGCATATTCAAGTTCCACACTCTGTTTGGTTCCTAAAGTTCATATAGTTAATGGAAGTTTGAATTGATAGCAGTCAGTTTTTTACTTTTACTCAAATCAGATTTAGACGAAAATTGATATTGACTCATATAAGGAAATTAGCCAACCCCCTAGGGGCCTCATTTTTCAAGGGATCAACTTTATTTTAGCAATTATGGTAGACATTCATTGTGCCAAAGGAAAATAAATTCCCTTTTCAGGTTTTAAATTTTCAATTTTTTTCTATTTGTTGCCATGGCAACCAGAGTTCTTCATGGATCAACTTTATTTGAGCAATTTTTGTAGAGGCCCACTCAAGGATCATACATGCCAAGTTTTATCAAATTCTGTCCAGTGGTTTCAGAGGAGAAGTCTTTTAAAGCAAATTGTTGACGACGACGGACGACGGACGAAGGGTGATCCCAATAGCTCACCCTGAGCACTTCGTGCTCTGGTGAGCTAAAAAAGAAAAAAAAAAAAAGAAAAAAAAAAGTAAAATAAAAATACTAAAAAAAAGTGGTAGGAGTGTTTTTTCTTTTACTTTTTATGTTACTTTTTTTTTTAAATGTTCATATTGAATATTACAGAAAATATCTCCACTTATTATTGAAAGATATTTATTTTGTGTTAAAGATATATGTTGTTCAACTGTCAATCTGAATTTTAAAATTTGTTTAAAAATATATATAGTTGGCAGTATGTTTTTTAGCTTCATTTATATAAATAAGATTTATGATGTCATTATTTTATGTACTGCATTTAATGCCTTGAAATATCATTTTGTAATTAAAATTTATTTCTAAATATTTTGTTTTTAAGAAAACACTTATTTCATTCCATAATTGCTGTGTATGTGTGCACTCCCAAAAAAGGTGTTCTATTGTTTCTATATTGCTATTACAAAAGTCACATAGACTGCTGTTTTTTATTTGAATTTTTGTTAAATATTTGTTGGTTGCTATTCTTCGCATTTAAAATTTATACTGGAAATCTCGTAGATAAGTGTCTTTTTGATATTTTAAAATGTTGCATATATACACATGGCCAGTCTATGGCTTCATCTTTTAAAATATTGTACCACTTATCTTCGGATTTTTTGTAATTTGTATTGATATTTTCAAGTTGTATATTATATAAAGTTTTATTTGGAGTTTTTGAATTTTCTTTTGTTTATGTTTTATTCCCTTTATTTCTCAAAATATATTTTTAGGTATATTTTTAATCAATGAATGAAATTTTAAGTAGTCATTTTTATATATGTTGAAAATATTTTGAAATTGTTCAAAGGAGTAAATATGATTAGTTCTAAGATCTATTAATTGATCGACAACAATATTCCTTTGCCAAACCAATTTTTGTAGAAAATCGTTTTGTTATTAACTCTTATGTTTGAGTTATTCCATATTATATTTCTTCTATTTTCATCCTTTTCATAACACAGTTTCACATGATTCCATGGAATTCAAAAATAATCTTATGTTTGTTAATTTTAATCCACCATTTTTGTATTGCAAATATAGTATATCTCTTTTAATTTTATCCGGTTTGTTTTGCCATATGAAATTGAAGATCATTTTATTTATTTCTTGAATAGTTTTACTTGGAGGATTAGGCAAAACAGTAAAAGGGTATATGAGTTTTGGAAGTGCAAAAGTTTTGATTACAGTAATTTTACCTAGTAATGTGAGTTTTCTATGCTGCCATTGCTTTAAACAATTATGAAATTCCTCGAATTTTTGTTCTGTATTGTACATGACATTTGTATGATTTTCATAAAAAAAGGTCATACCTAATGTTTTTGCAGAAATAGATGTAAAATTGATTGTTTTATTTTTACAATAGTTCAGATTTTTATTTTTTAATGATCCGATTGTAATATCTCTTTGAATTGTTAAGTTTTAGACCTGATAAATATCCAAAATTTGTTATAACATTAATTAATTTATTTAATGATTTTTCTGAACCATCATTAAAAATGTAGCATCATCAGCAAATAGTGTCTGTTTTATTTCAGTTTCATTTATTTTAATTCCAATAATTTCATTATCCTTCTGTATGTAGTTTGATAGTATCTCAATACAAATTATAAATAATGTCGATGAGAGCGTACATCCTTGTCGGACGCCTCTTTTAACAGGGAAGCTTTCACTTAAATGGCCATTATTTATTATAATACTATTTATATTATTATAAAATACTTTAATCCATTTTATTAAGGAATCACCAAAGTTAAAGTATTTCAGACATTTAAACATGAAATCGTGATTAATTTTATCAAAAGCTTTTCCAAAGTCTGAAAAGAATAATAAACCTGGTCTATTTTCCCTATTTAAATAATCTAATATTTCAAATATCAAACGAACATTTTCCCCACTATATCGATTCTTCATAAAGCCTGTCTGTGAGTATGATATGATTTTTTCAAGGACTTTTTTCATTCTATTCGCGATTGCTTTAGTTGCTATTTTGTAATCTATATTCAATAAACTTAGTGGTCTCCAATTTGATAGGTCAGTCAAGTCTTTATTTTGTTTTGGAATAAGTGTGATTATACTTTGTCGTTGTATTTCAGAAAGTTGTCCTTTATTATATGAAAAGTTTAATGATTCAGATAAATATTTACTTATATCCTTCCAGAAAGTTTTATAAAATTCTACTGTTATTCCATCTGATCCAGGGCTTTTGTTATTTCCCATCTCTTGCAAGGCTTGTAAACATTCATATTCAGTTAGGAGTCCGTCACATAGTTCTTTTTCTTCTATTTTAAGTTTATTTATATTCTCATTAAAAAAATCTATATTACTGTTGTATGTTTTTCTTTCGTTATATAAGTTTTCAAAGAAGTGTTTTTCTTCATTTAGTATTTTCTTTGGGTCAGTTTCTATTTTGTTTTTAATATTAAGCTGCTGTATATGTTTTTTTCTCTGCTTGTTTTTTTTTCCATATTTGCAAAGTATTTGCTATTCTTTTCGTTGTATTCAACACTATTTGCTTTTGATCTTATAATGATAGTGAAATACCAGATCAGGATAAAGGGGTATTTGAGAGAATCAGGTTAGATCTGAAATGTCTACCTGATCACAAAATACCAAGATTTGTATCAATAAATGTTGGTATTTTGTGATCAGGTAGACATTTCAGATCTAACCTGATTCTCTCAAATACCCTTTTATCCTGATCTGGTATTTCACTATCCCACTGGAGCCATGGAACCAACGGAGCTTACGTACTCCGTCGGAGCGATGGAGCCAATGTAATTTAAATGACTCCGTCAATACAAATAAACAAACGGGGTTAAAATTGGTACAATATAAATTCGTGTGCTTTCACGACACTCCCCACGCCATATGACCGATCAATTCAAAGAAGTAAACAATATGACAGTAACAATTTTCTCTAACAAACCCTCTTAATAACATAACAATAACATATTACGAAATAAACCATATTTTGTTCTCATGTTAAATCAGTTTTTAAAGTATCTGTAGAAATCGTCCTCATAATAAACGAACTTATGAATGGGCTGGTCATTTTCATATGTGGTTACTCTAGTACCAGTTCTAGACCAAACCTCGACCTCGGTAATCAATGAATGTATCTCAACGTCTCTGGTTTCACCATCAGACTCGTCATCGGAAATAATGCTAACACTGTCACTATAAGCCTGATCAGAGTGTTCATCAGAACTCATAATATAATCGCTATCAGAATTACGAGTGTCATCAGTGTCAGCGTCAACCTGGTCGGAACCGTCCCCAACGTCAGAAAAGGCAACAACGTTCCCGCTGTGACTATTAGACACTGCACCATCAGAATCGACACCACCGTTAAAATCCGGGACACCACAAGAATCCGCGGCACCGTAAGAATCAGAGCCCTCCGAATCAGCGCCACCGTCGAAAATGGCGCCATGAACACTACCATCAGAATTGCCACTAACACTAACTCCTGCTTCACTCTGGGAATTGTCTGCCACAAAATTGTGTGTCAGGCGGTATTCATCATTGCTGTGTTCACTACTTGGCACATCACTATGCACGCTCACTAATTTACCTTCCTGTACATTCACGTCGCCCGTCTCTACCTGAACACTGACGTCAACCATTACTTGTGCACTATGTAGTTTAACACTTTCCGTAGCACTTTTCTCTGTTTTATCAGCACACTGCACAGTTACTTCACTTTGCACGTTTATGTAACTCTCAATGCCAACGTCGTCACCCACAACTTGTACGTCTACGTGAGAATCTACTTGGAGAGTGACGTCCTCTTCAATACGTGGTGAGTCTACGTTGCTCTGAACGGCAGCACCTTCAACGTATTCCGTCTGTATGGTTACGTCTGCAGAAAGTGACGTAATTATGTCACTTTGAACGACAACACTTTCAGGAGCACTATGGACGGTAACGTCAGAATTACTTGGCACATTAGCGTCGAGCTCTATGTCACTGATATCACTAAGCTCACCCAGCTGGCTCAAATCAAAATTATCAACCAAGAAGTCGGTCGTTCCATTATCATTTATGTCGTGTGACAACATATCCAAGATATCCTCGTCATCTGAAGTTAATTCTTCGTAATAGTTGCTGTAGGATGGCCCTTCATTCACACGTCTGGTACCCAAAGCTATATCTCTAGCTTCATTTACAGAGTACTGGTGTACAAGACTTAAGTGTTTCCATAAGTAGCTCCTCCGTATGAATTTTGATGGGCAGCCATCAACAACACAATTCCAATGGTTGTCCTTAAGGTGCCTTTCTCTGACATGTCGGATTAAGTTCCTTTTGTATTTATACTCCTTTTGACAAGTATCGCACTTAAAGTTAGGCATTTCTTCGTTTTATTTTGTTTCGTCTTAACAGTACAAGCATTGAAATAAGAATGAACATTTTCGGGTAGCATGTTTACAAAAGATACAGGGTACAGCGATTTTCACGTGCTACACGACTTATCACTGACCATGCTATAGCTTTGCTCCGTTCAGTTACATAACACGATGTATAGTGAAACTTTGCTCCGCCAGAGAATACCAAAACTCGTGCTATTTACTGGTTTATATACATGTATTCCTTTTGTAACTTAATTATTACAAAAAAATTTTTGTAAGAATAACCAGAATTTAACTTTGTATGACTATTTACACGTACGTTTATGGTCAGGAATCAGTAATCCTGACATTGTATTCGTACAAAGTCGCAAGAATCTCGAATTTTCTCACGATTAATTTGCCTGTACTTATCAGTTGTAATCCCTATCGACAAGTACTTATCATAGCAGCGTACTGCTTCAAGATTATGACAATTGCTCTTTAATACTTTGTCTTGCTTTTCTAGCAGCAACTCGACCTGGACATCGTTCTCGCACTTCAGGCAGATGTTTGTCTAGTTCATCAACTTTGTCAATCATTTGTTTCGACAGTTCTAAAGGAAACAGTAAGTTTAATGGTCGCTTAATCACTCGACCAGATGGTAATTGAAGTTCAGCTGATCTCACCACACTATCACGACTCTGATTAAGGGTAACTATCTTACCCATTTTCCAGCAAATTCTTGGAAGATCTTCTTTCACATGTACTATGTCACCCACTTTTGGAGTAATTTTAGATTCTATTCTTCCAGACTTAAGTCGTGTTTGGTTTCTTTCTCTTAAACTGAGAAGGTACTCGTTCTGCCAAATCTTCCAGAATTCGTGTAGTAATCTCTGACCTTTCTTCCACATTTTTAGCAGGGTGTCTGCTGCGCTTTCTGTGGGTCTATATGAAACGTCTCTGTCATCCTCGTCAATCTCAGGAGTGCCTACGTTAGGGTTTAGCGTCAAAAAGTGATTTGGTGTTAACGGAAAGTTTGAGTTTATGTCATTGCCAACATAAACCAACGGCCTTGCATTCACAACCGATTCCACTTCTTTTAGCATTGTTTGCATTTGAATTAACGTAAGCAATTTACGTCCAAGAGTTTTCCGCATTGATTTTTTGACTACACCTACAAGTCGCTCATAGAGTCCTCCCATCCAAGGGGCAAGTTCTACAATAAAAGACCATTTTATGCGTTTCTCAGAAACGTAACTCTGAACGTCCGTATCCCTGACTACATTCGCCCACACTAAATCGAGAGTTCTGCTCGCTGTCTTAAATTGTAAAGCATTATCTGACATTATTTCAGTTGGCACACCTCTTTGGGAAATGAATCTCCTGAATGCTAGAAGAAACTCCTTTGCTGACATATCTAGTAAAAGTTCCAGATGAATGGCTCTCGTCACAAAACAGGTGAATAAACATATCCACACTTTCTGGGTTTCTGTTGAAACTTTGATATACAGAGGACCTAGATAGTCGAGTCCTGTATGAGTAAATGGCGGAGACTCTGAAACACGAGTTTTGGAAGAGGTGGCATTTGTGGAGCAGGGTATGGTCCGCCCTGATATCGTCTACACACATAACACTGATGTAACACACTTTTTACGGCACTTCGTCCTTGTGGTATCCAATATTTATGTCGGATATAACTCAGTGTTTGTGATTCACCCCCATGCAACAACTGCCTGTGGTGCTGATTAATCACAAGTGTTGTGAATGTGTCTTTCTTCGGCAGAAGTATAGGGAATCTGCTACCTTCTGTCAGTGATGAGTTTTGTAATCTCCCTTTGCATCTCAAAATACCATCGTCATCGATGCAGAGATTCAATTGCCTTTGAAGATTATATCTAGATCCATCAGTCAATGACAGAAAAACATCTTTAAAATGTTTTTTCTGTATATGATTCAACCAAAGTTTCTCCGCTTTATTAAGTTCTCCGGCACTCAAAAAACATGTTTGCTTTCACCAGTCTTCTTAATATTTCGAATGAAACGAAGTACATATGCCGTGACACGCAATAACTTCGTAAATGACGAAAATGACTCGGGGTTAATGCCGAATGGAGTTTCAGTGAGTGTTTGTTTGTCATGGCACTTTGCGTCAACTGGTTCATCATGTTCTGCAATACCACAAATACACTCAATTTCAGGGAAATCACCCTTTGATTCGACATCAGATTCACTTTTTACTCTGGCGTCATGGTTTCCACTATGTTCACTATTCGGCCACATATCTGTTGATTCCTTCAACCATTGCGGTCCATGCCACCATAGCTCATCTGAACCTAATTTTTTCATGCAGGAACCACGTGTTGCTGTATCAGCTGGATTCTCGTGTGTTTTCACATATCTGAATTGTATACTGTCATGTCTCTTTATTTCGTTCACTCGATTTCTCACAAAGACTGGCAAATCTTTCTCCGATCTTATCCACTGTAAACAACATTGTGAATCTGTAAACAAATGCGTGTTGTTTACAGGCACTTTCAATTGATTCTTCACAAACTGTACGCATCGTACACCAATTACCACAGCCATTATCTCCAGCTTTGGTATTGACATCTTCTTTAACGGAGCAAGTCTAGATTTTGAAAAGATAAGTTCCGTCCGTATCTCGTGCGTACATTCTGTCTTCAAATACACTGCAGCTGCATAAGCTTTTGCTGATGCGTCACAAAAACAAATGATATTATATTCCAGATTTTGATCACCAACATTTATTGATACAAATCTTGGTATTTTGTGATCAGGTAGACATTTCAGATCTAACCTGATTCTCTCAAATACCCTTTTATCCTGATCTGGTATTTCACTATCCCAATCAAAATTCTTGGACCACAAGTCCTGAATAACAAGCTTTCCTTTTAAAAGAATAGGAGAAAATAGACCCAAAGGATCGAAGTTAGAAGCAATTTCTTTCAGAATGCTCCTTTTCGTCGATTTGAAGTAGACATCTTCGATCTTTGGAGGTTTGATGGATATTGTATCATCCTGTGTATTCCACAAAAGTCCTAAAACAGTCATTGAACCGTCTTTGGTTCTGTCACCCTCGGGTATGTACGACCTAAGAATGGCACTGTTTGTTGCCCACTCGCGTAAATTCATGGATGCATCTTTGAACACCAACTTTGCTCCGTTGTAAAACTCTATTGCTTCTCCATCGGATCTTGCTCCTGTTATCATATTGTCAACA
>CM037785.1:38037115-38066598 GCA_021229015.1 Solen grandis
TTTTAACATGTGCGCATGGTGTGAGGAAGCACAGTATGATAATGATTGTCGGACTACTGACAAAAGCGGTTTTGTTGGCCCGCTCTTTTACTTGTAACAGTAAAATGCGACAACAGAACACTTCATGATTTAATCACTGATGATGTTGGCAAAGTGTGTATTCTTGGCAACGTTTGTTATACCGGAACGACCCTCTTGAAAACTATGAATTCAAAGATGGCGAAAAGTCTTGTTGTCAAGTAAGTTTTTTGTTGTTTTATCTCGAGAGCTTCATAAAAGGTGAACTCGTTATGAATTTCTTACAGATACATTTTTTGAAACTGAAATAAAATTTTAAAAAAATCAAAAATATGTTTATATTCCTGAATTCCGGATCTACATGAAAAACTATGCTAAAAATCTTTGAAACTGACAAAGGGAACGTCTTACACATCTTATGTAAACTGACCAATAATTATGTTTGCCTCATACATTAGTTTAAATGTTTTCTCCTGGTAAAGAACATAGTTTAATGTTATGTTATTTATTTTTTATAGTTCTTCGGCAGCTATGAAAATAGACAGAAGATAACTTATAAATCTCCAGCATGTACTGTCCGTTCAAACCAGAGAGATACTTGTTTAATGCCTGTTGGTCTGCTCCACTAGACTTTCAAAACTTTCGAACATTAATTCCAATTATTTCCAATTGAATTGAATAATTTCCATATGTTACGATAGCGAAATACGCATTTTTAATAAGGTGAAATTCCTAAATGTTGTTAAAGAGATTTGTAGCATAAAAACATACAAAGGAATTAAATTATTTTGACTGCCAGTCAATCAATAAAATATATGTGCATGTATACAATGGGATTTGAAGATACATGTATATCTTATTCAGCTTTTACTGTAAAATTGCTACTTGAATGTCACATTTAAATTGAGCAAATAATAGTTGACGTCACAGTAAATATGTATTACATTTTCAAAACCACCCCTTATAAGCCTTTCTTTATACCATTAATAAGGACTTGATATATTGTTTTCTATTTCAATTGACATATGATATATATGCATCTATAGAAAATATATATTTATACCTATTTTTGAGTAACAAAGTAACACATTGGGTTTTTTTTTTTTAATTGACGTCTTATAGTTTATTTTTACGGCTTTCCGCAACCTGCGGAAAACGTATAGGGTTTGTTATGTTCTAAACGGCTTTCGCAAACATGCGGAAAACATATAGGGTTTGTTATGTTTATTGTCTTCTTCTTATTATTATTATTATTACTTTTTTCTCCAACCAAATCTAAGAGTTATTTCGGTATGTTGTCAGTGTCTAAGCAACATGAAAATTAAATTGCCTCAACTAAAAAGTATAAATTTTTAAATTCAATAATTTTTAATTTTCAATGACGTCAATTGACGTAAGATTTGACGTCAACTTCAAAAGTTTGTTCGCGCTCTAGAGTCTTTATTTTTTTTTATATTTTATCTTGTTATTTAAAAATTTTAAGAATTTATGGCAAAACCGAGTTTCGAACTTTGGTCCTAAAATTATTATTTAATGTTACAAAGGCTACTTATGAGATAGAAGCATGAAAATTGGACAGCTTATTGGCCAAGAGGTCTACTTTCTTTTCTCTGAAAGATTTCCTTTTAAGTCACGTGGTTATGGCGTCATTTAATGGACAAAATCCTATTTTTTTTTTCAAATATTTCTCTCGCTCTGGCTTGAGTCAATTTTAATGAAATTGAAATTGGCAGAAATAAAAAGTATCTTTTTATACATTCAGCATTTTCATATTTCATGGGGTCATAGACGTCAGATTTGGAGTCAGCTTCAAAGTTTGTTCGCGCTCTAGAGCCTTCAATTTGGTGATTATTTGATATTTTTACGAAGATGTATTTTAGGATGTAGATGTCCACCTTGGCGTTCAAATTTCAATTCGTAAAAGATAAAGATTGTCATGGCAATACCGGAGTTACGAACCTTGGTCAAAATTAAATTTAAATGTTACAAAAGCCCCCTGATGCGTTAAAGAATTGAAATTGGACATCATATCGGCATAGAAGTTTACTTCTATTATCTGAATGATTTTCTCTTTAGTCACGTGTTATGACGTCATCAAAAAGACAAAAACACATTTCTTTTTAAAGATTTCTTTCGCTCTGGTATCATGAATTTAAAGTCAATCTTTAATTATATCTTCAGAATTGATAGAGTTAAAATTGAAGTGATGCATACTGCAAGAAATGTTTGTTTTGTCACGTGATTATGACGTCATGCATACTTAAGCAAGAATTGTTTTGAAAAATCATATAAAATCACCAATTAGACACTGAACTTAAACTTTTCAAATATGTCGAACTTAGTACGTTCATAAGGTCTTGAAAATTTCAAGTGATTACATCATCAAAACTTGGCAGTTATTCATGTTTGATGGAATGCCTACTTGAAAACGTGAAAACAAACCTGTTCGCATTCTCGAAGATACTTTTTTTCTTGGTTAATAGAACGTTAGCTGAACATGTCCTTGCGAAAAAAAAAAGGATATTTTTCTTTAGTCATTTGATTTTGACGTCGATAAAATATAAAAATCATTCATTTCAATACGTATTCGCGCTCCAGCGTCATGAGTATTGATGCCAATCTTAAGCATACCTTAAAGAATTTATGGTGTGTAACTTGTTTATGACAACATTGATGTGTAAGCAAAATATATTAAAAAGATCAAAAGAATGCATATATTAATTTAAATAAGTAATATTGGCCGTTACCTTAAACATGCGCAAAAAGTCCAGAAAATTTCAAGTGATTACGTTTATCAAACATGACTTATTCATGTTTTTCGTATTAAAGGGCTAATTCATGGAATCTATTAATTTGCAGAAAGAAATGTAAGTGGTCATTGGGTTGGTTGAGCAAGAATCGATTGTTCTTTTGCAGGAATGAATGCCTGCGTTGAATAGTAAATTGTGATACGTTTTTGAGTAAATGAGTCGCATTTACGATGAATTAGTAGAATTGTACTAGAGCCAGAAAACCTTTACGTATATCTTATTGCATTTGCTATCACGGCTTTCTTAAAACCTATGAAAATGACAAATACATGTATATCTTCCTATCGATTTTTTATGTTTTCTAAATGTTTAACGGTTTCTTTTTCTAAAATCTGTAAAATAAGCAAATATACAAAGCAAATGAATAGTTGAAAGTTTCAGACTTTTATAACGTTAATTACATAAAAATAAGAATTATTTTCATTATTTTGCTTACACCTCTGCCTTTGTTTCCATCTAATTTGCAAATGTAAAACTCAATCAATTTAAAGGTTGAAAGTTAATCGATTTTAAAGTTGTTGTTTTTTTTCTTTTTTACAATTTCATTGTGGATCAAATTGCAATGAATACATGTTAAGTCATATGCTTACAAGAGAAAAGATATTAAATAAAGAATAATAAAAAAAATAAAATCGATTGAATAACGTAAGAAAACAATTCTTGAGGATATTATAATCTTAAAATTTTCCTTTTTTTTTTTTTTTTTTTTTTTCTGAATGATAGAAACGGGTGCATAATCAAATAAGATCCATATTTATGCTTTCTCAATATCTTTTAAGAAGATGAAAATGAAAAAAAAAGAAGAAAAAAAGAAAAAAAAAAGATTTAAAGCTTATTTTTGAACATAATCGTAAGTATATATTTAAGATATGATGATTTACGTATTAAATCAAACATTATTATGCATCATTATTCCAATTTTTGTTTGTATTACTTATATATTTAATACCTTTGAAATAAGCAAACGGAAGCCGCTTCGTTTGTATCTTAAACAAACCACTTCTAGTTAAATGTCTTTTTGTAACTGCGTTTTATTTAAATTATTTCATAACTGAACATTAGTTTTGATATTTATTTGTTATGAAATGTTTAAGAATTATAATTTGAGAAAAAAACATCGAATATTTGTTTCTTATGGTTGAAAGGCCCTACTGTTTTAACAAGCTTGAAAGTAACGTAAGAATTAAATAGATTGCTGTTTAATATTTGATTTAATGTATACGACAAATATACATAAAAATGAAAGAGGTGCGTCTAAACTTCGGAAAAAGACTCTTTCTGCGGAAAGAACCTATCAATGACAATAAGGGGCATAAAACGCTGAATTGCGTTACAACAAAAAAAAACTGTATCTTAAAAATGTTTTTAGTCAGTATGCAAAATGACAGGGCATGTCATATTTTTTGGGTTATCTGTCTCTGAAAACGACTTCTTTTTTTGTGTGGTGCTCATTTCTGTCTTTTTCAAGGGCAGATAACTCAAAACCAAGCCTTATCGATAGCTTATTGTCATTTCATTTCCAGTCATTATCAAAGATTTAAAAAAAATTCTTCCAAAGGTTTTTCACTATGTTTCAGCAAATAAACATACTGCGTTTTTTCTTGAAAAAAAATCTTTTATATGCACGTATGCGACTTTGTATATAATCTGTTGCACAGAATTTCAAAACATTTACAAAGTGACAGGGAATATAGTACAAAACATCGAGTTGAAATTACAGGAGGTGTTGCTAGGTTATAAAAATGAGTTATCTGCCCTTGAAAATGACATAAAAGAGAACAAAAAGGTATAAAGAAGGTCCCCAATTCTTTTCCATAAATGTGTTTCTAGTGTAATTCTCTATAATCAGTTTAAGAAAATTATCATGGCTAATTTTCATTCTTCGTCTATATAGTAAAATAACTGTAATGGGGCGTATGCCTTTAAATCAAGTGAACATTTCTTTAAACATGTTGCAGTTGTGATTCAAATTGTGATGAAAGCGGCAATTGTTGTTATCCTACCAGTTACCCGATGTTGGAACGCCCCCTAAACAAATGTCTACTTCCGAAGGTATCATCAGGCAAGGATTCAAACAAACATAAATATTTACACTATTTCATGGTGACCGAGTGCCCACCGAATCACGCAACTCATAATTCTGAGGAAAAAGACAATTGTTTTGGAGAATAATTTTGTCAATGTAAGTTGTGGAGATATCAAGGTCAACAAATGGGGAAGTTTACAGCCTGTCGTATCAAAGAGAACTGGAACAGTATACAAGAATCAAGTCTGTGCAAAATGTCACAATGCAAATGACACTGTGGAATGGCAATCTGCTCTTGTTTGCCCCAGAGTAGACATTATGGTGTAACATTCAGCGATATCCTATTTGCGCTAGACACAGAACAACTTAACGAAATGTGCGAAATGACCTACTATCCTAATGATGACATGCCTCCACCAGATGACTGCTTGAGCGACATTGTAACAACATGTCCCAAGAAGGATTTCGAAATAGCTCAGGAGTTAGCGATGACAAAACAGCAAATTCGTGATGCATGTATAAGTGGATTGTATTCCTTTAAATGGTGAAAGCAAATCTTTACTCAATATGTTTTGCTTACTTTGCAATGCAGATATAATCAGATTAGGTACCCATTCTGTTCGAAGCCAAGTCCAATGCGCAGTACATTGTCTGGATTTTCTATTTTGATTGATCAGAATAAAATCCAAATGGAGACAGATGAAGTTGAAAAGAAACATGCAGCGACAGCATGCTTGGACAAAACTTTGACATCTGTAAGTACAATTTGAGCATCATTTAAGACACATGTGAAAATGCAGTGAAAATTGAAAACTCAAAGATTATTTTTATTAATTAAACATGACACATAACGATATGCCCAAATAAACGGCTGTTTTGCGTATATTGGCCATTTGTTAATTTGACGTATGAAAAGATTTTTTATCGGATAGCATCTTTGCTACCATATAATGTCTAGGCAAATGAAATGATATTGCTTGCTATTCAAAATAAAACTAAATCATGCGTTTAAAACTTAATGCTTAATTTAAATGCTAATTTCATACTTTAAAAATGCGATTGTAATTGAGCTCCTGACTTTGAAAATTATTTCAGATATTTCCCTCCATGCAATTGAAGGATATTTTTGACACTTGCGGGTTTTTATCAAATTTTATTATTGCCCAATGAGATGATCAGTTTGAGTAGATAAGACTGAATCATGATCCAAAGTCATTCATTCATTCATTCTTCATTCGGGACGCCCCAGAGTCTCACTTTTAAGAAATTATGTTCGAAATTATAGGAGATAACCATGATGATATCATTGGTGCAAAATGAAAAATAATTATGATCATTTAATTCAGAAAAAAATATAAAAGAAAGTTATTTTTTTTAGTAATTATCGTTAGGTTAAAAATTCATTTATTTATTATTGATAAAACCGTATTCAGAGAAGATGAGTTTTGAATTTTTTACATAGATGATGCGGGAAATTCCGATTTTCCAGGAATTATCTTTGGCACAATTATCAACAAGGAACAGAATGCAAAAAGAAAATATAAATAAAAAATTAAAAAAAATAAAAAAACAAGAGGGCCACGAAGGCCCCGATTACTCCTGAGAAATTGTTTCATTTGTTGATGTTTTGGGGCCCTGTTTACATACCAAATTTCTTAACTCCAGGCCTTTTAGTTTGACAGTTTTTTTTCTAGTTATCCTATGGAAATAGTTTGTGTGAAACAAGTGGCCCGGCTGGGCAATTTTGACAAGGGCCTGATTTTAACAAACTTTGTAAATGTGGGTTTGGCCAGTTACACATTAAAATCTAAACTCCAGCCTTTAAGTTTCTGACAATTTTTTTAAGTTTTTTTTTCTATACAGCTTTAAATTATATGACCCTTGGGCGGGGCGGCGATTTTGACCAAGGGCACGATTTGAAAAAACTTGTAGTGTCTCAGGCCATGTTACACACATATTATAAACCGGCCTGTGGTTTTACAAGAAGATTTTTTAGTTCTTCTATAAAAGTCTTATAAATCAAGTGACACTTGGGCGGGGGGCCGATTTTGACCCAAAAAACATGTTAGATGTAACACAAAAATCTAAAATTTGGGGCCCTTTTGATTTCTGACAAGAAGGGCTTTTTTAGATTTTCCTCTTAAGCTCATGTAAAATCAAGTGACACCTGGGGACGGTAATTTTGACCACGGGTCATGATTTGGTAGGGATGCACTAGGGTTGTTAACACCAATATTGAATCCAGGCCTTGTGGTTTCTGACAAAAAAGGGTTTTTTTTTATTTTTCCATTAAGTCTTTGTAAAATCTTTGGGCCCTAGGGCGGGGCAATTTTGCAAGGGCCCGTTTGAACAATTGGTAGAGGTTCAAAGACAATACAACAATATCTAAGCTCTGGCTTGCAGTTTTGGAGAAGAGATCTTCAAGAGGATTTCACTTTAAAAATTATTTTAGCTCTGGCACCAGTATATGCAATAGCTTGATCATTTGTCAACTTTGGTAGAGACTTTATGCAAGGGAAATCACAGGAAATTTTATCAAAATGGTTTTAAATGTTTTCAGAGATGTCTTTTAAAAGAAATTGATGACGCCGGAGCACGCATCATGACGACGATGAACCCCGGGCAAAGACGATCATGATAGCTCACCATGAAACACGTTGTGCTCAGGGAGCTAAAAAATTTAATTGGATAAAGCTGAAGAAGGGTTGGGGTGAAAGAATCGCAAAAAACGAAGAAAAATAATGTAGCAGGATTTTGAATGTTTTGCAAACATATTTCGGGGGCCTCCGCTGCCGATCCCCAAAAGGCGCCATTTGCGATTTTTTTGAGATTCTGGCGCTAAATTTTGCCATTTGGCGAAAGTAAGTGGCGCATGTTTTTTGTGAGCATTGCATATCAAAAGCTGGTGTTTACACAGGAATACCCCGTTAGTTTACACAGTAAATTCATGCTGTGAGAGGACCCAAAAAAAATCGTAATTGGGGCGGAGTCGATTTTGTCAATTATCCAATGACGCTTGTTTTGTGGGAACCCTCGGATCGTATCGTTGCCCCTATATGTTTGTTTAATGTTTCACGCGAATATACGGGAGATAAGGGGTTGTAAAAAATTGTTGTTTTCGGAAGAGGATTGATTGTAAGTTGTGCAATAAAAGCCCAATTGTCCATTCCCAATCACCTTGTAGCTGTTCTTCTTAAAAGTTTTCCGAATTTGGCAAACTAGGAAAATTTTCGAATCATTTAATGACAAAAAAACACCGACAGTTTAAGGTTAAAAACACCGATATCTTTGCCATGGGACTTGTTAATGAAGGAAAGATATTATTACAAAACTTTGTCAAATTATGAAAACTTTTTTAATGATGCTTTTTAAAATATTCCCAAAAAAAAAAATAGAAAAAGAACGGAAAAAAAAATTTCAACAATTTTTAATTCTTTAATTGCCCCCCTGACCATTTTGATAAAAATGTCTCGTAAGGAAAGGAAAAGTACAATTGCAATCTGGCAGAAAAAGAGGCCTTTAGAAGGTTTTTTTCCCCCACCCTCCAAAGTTTTAAAATTCAAAATTCTCCGTTGGGAAATTCAAAGGTTTTGGGGAAAATTGGTACCCGGGTTAAGATTTGAACAAATTCTAAGGAAATGTTTTTGTGACATTTGTATCAAGGCACAATCCCAAAATTTTTTTCGGACGGGTTGCAATGTATTAAAAAAGGAATCTGTCATAAGCTGCAAAAAAAAGGTGGATACAAATAAAAATTGGAATTAAATAAATATTTTTTTAAAAGAGGGGAAATAAAACTATTCTAAAAAAAAATGATACTTATGTTTTTGGTTTTTACAAAGAAAAGTAATGTAAAAATTTTAAAAAATTACCCTGATTTTGTAAATTAAGTTTAACTTAAAAGTGGTTTTTAAAATTTTCATTAGAAAAAAAAATTTTGTCTGAAAAAAAGCACCCTTAAAGCTTATTTTTGAATGTTTTTTTTCTACAGGGTGGTCCAAGGGCAGATCTAGTGCGATGGGCAAAAGCATTGAGCACTCCAATCCATTGGGGAAATTTCCAAAAGTGCATGTGGTGTGTTGGGGGATAAAACTCATCAACAAATTTAAGTTCAGGGGAAAAAATTCAGTTTAGTTGAGAGGTACTATGTATCTGTTACCAGAACTGATTATGTATTTTAGGGTTCGGGAGTCTGATCCCTTTGATTACACTTCTTCGGTCAAAACTTCTTTGGTAAGACCTTTGGTCAGGGCAAATTTGAATCTATATTCAGAAAGGTCATTGATATGTTGCAGGTCAAGGTATTGATGGTAAATCTTTGTGGTTTTGAGCACAGATGGGCTGCGGTTTGTTGGGCACAAGTCTGGTGTTGTGGGGGTTAAGAATGGGGGTCCCAGGTGTCTTAGCCACTCATTGCATTGCCCACAGGTTAGCTTGGTTGTTGTTAGGTGCTGATGCAATCCCCCCATGGTTAAAATCGGAAAAACCTTAAAAAGGGTTTTAAAACTTTCATTATTCCCCAAAAAAAATGGCCCGTTAATCAATTTAGTCCTTCACCAAAGTCAAAGTTCACGGGTTTTTTGGGAAATGTTTTTATACACGGTGGGGCTCAGCTTTGAAGGGTCAGTCTCTGCTATGGTCAGCAATTGCAAATTTGATTTCGGTATTCCCTTTAGGAGAGTTCAGGGAAAGGATGAGCCCCATAAGTACTTACCGCTTCAAGTTTCTGTATGTGGTTCTTTCTTTTGATGTTTTAAAGCCCCTGAAATTTGTCAAAAATGTATAAGCAGGTCTGATTTCACAGAAGTTACCCATGCTCAGGTCAACCCTTTTTTCAGTTAATGAATTGGGTCAAAAAAAAATGGTCGGGTTTGTGAATTTTTTTTGGTTCCTTTAGAGCCCCAGATGTGCTGATGGGCTGGTCCTTTTGTTTTTTAAGGTACACAATAAGGATAGTTTGAAACAAAGAGATGAGGCGGTTAAGGTGTGTGACAGTTTGTTTTGGTGTTGTCAAAATCTCCATGACAGGTTTTTGATAAGGGGTTTTTTCTTTTCACTTCTCTAGAACTTCTTCAATCCCCCAGTCAGTAAAGTGCCCAAAAGCCTGACATTGTGTGGTTAATGTTACCTTGCCACTGTTGGGGTGGAAGGTAGCAGGGTGAACTGTCGTGCTTTTTAAGTTTGCTTTTTTTTTTCCGCCCGAAATGGCAATAAGCAGTCCCTCATAAAAGGGTATGGCCAAACTCGCATTGGGAAACAAGGGTGTTTTACCCAGCTGCTTCTGAGGCAGTGGGGGGTTTCTCGTGGCCCCGGTTTCCCCTGTTGAGTTGGAGAGGTTTTGTAAGCAGAAACCCCATCAAAACTAAATTTGAAAAAACTTTGCTGTGTCAAGGTAAATGCCTCATGTGTTTTCCATTTTTGGTCCCGGTTTGGTCAATTTTGATTTCGGGGGGGGCATTTAAGAATGGAAGGCAAAGAAGGTCGGAGAATCTTGATATAAAAAAGGTTGTTTTATGGACTGAAAACAAAGCCCAGACTTTGTTTTTAGGGATGACATTTGCAACAAGTTTTGTATATGAATATTTAATATAGGGAGTTTGTTGTATTGTTATGATTTTAAGCAATGACAAATGTTGACCCGCATTTGTTATGATGAAAAACATGAAAAATATTTGTGACAATTTGTTTTTTGAAAAACATGAAAAAATAAATATTTATGTGGACAATTTATTATGATGAAGTACATGAAAAAATAAATGTATTTGTGTTATGATGAAGAAAATAAATGTTTTTGTGACCATTTGTGTTATGCTAATATACATGAAAAAATAAAAGTTTATGTGACCATGTTTATGTGTTATGTTTTGATTCACATTTGGAATAAATCATTTCTATGTTCTTTACACTGTATACTTGAATATGAAAATAAACATTACTGTGGATAATGTTTTAATTAAGATCATTTAGTGGTACAAGAACATGGAACATGATTTATTCCCATTCCCTTTAAATTTACCCATTCACATCATGAGTATTACACCAGTTAACATATTGCAAAGTTTCCTACTCTGGCTCTAAAGTGGCTCCAAAGTGGCTCCAACTTTTCTCAAGTGGCGAAAATGTTGGCGACATGTTAAAAATTTCCAGTGGAGGCCCTGATATTTTCATCTTTGTGCTGCAAAAAGCTATATCTGTTGCAGCGTGGACTATACTTAACATACTTTGTTAGATAAAAATGTGGGAAATATTTCTTATCTACCTAAATAGTGATATCCGTGGTATGGGGCACTAACTAATATTTATTTTATTCATTATTAATGTTAATGAAGTACAGTCCATTTACGATAATTCGAACGGTCTGCGGACTGACTGAAATATTCGAAAAATCGTGTCATCCGAATTATCGTGTTTACCTACCGTTGGACAATTTGTGCATTTGTAAGAAATACACGTCGTGATAATCAGTTGGCGTATAATGTACATGTATATAAAATATAGAACAAGGTTATTTTATTGTTTTTCTTCTTCTGCATAAAATTCATAAATCACATAGCAAAGCACAACATTGTCAACAATAAACATTTACACGCACTTTTTGTAAATAGCCCAATTGTTTGATAGCACAGTTACAGTACAAATACAAAACATTGTTTATAGCACAATCAAAATACAGCACATTGTGAATACAATGAAATGAAAACTAATACAGGTATACACACATCCTAATATACATTTACACTAAAAAATACACAAGCATTATATGAAGCAATATTTACAATCGAGTCGAATCTCGATCATGTTGAGCCGTAAACTCTAAGATGGAAGTCTGTCTCATGCTACACATTGAATCAACTTTTTTTTTATCAGTAACTTTCTTAACACTCTTGACAATCAAGTGGCACGTGTCAACACATGATTCTCAATGGTTTGCATCACCTTAATTGAAATGACCGCCAATCAATTAGCTTCTGAAACATAGGTGTGAAAAATACGCACGCGTGAAAATTACGGTGACACAGCGTCCGAATTATTGTGTCATAGTCACCAAGATTATATGCATTTCTTTTCATAATACTATTTGATAAAATATACCGAATCACACATAAATTTAAAGATTTTTATTAATATATTGGTAAATTTTACTAATCTGTAGTACATTGAAATGAAACTTATCTGATAATTGTTTTCTGGATAATTTTTTTTTTTTTCACAATTTTTCATATGCTTCGGGAATTCCATGACGTGACAATCTTCTTTTCTTATAATAACGGCGTCTATTAGATATAAGAAGCAACTTTTAATGATTAATGAAGAAAATAACACTGTTAAATCCATTAAATTCGAGTTGAAACTATCTCACACGTGTACATGTTCAGTAAACCGGATGTAAACACAACCACGTGAGATAAAGGGGGGGGGCTTAAGAATAGCCCGGGACCTGTATTTTAAAATCAGGTTATACTTTTTAAAAATATATATGTCGTTTTTCAGAATAGAAGTAAAATCAGTTTAGGGGATTGAACGTTATTTATTTATTTTTTTCTCTATTGTCTTTTCTACTTCTTCTTTTTTCCCCCTTTTTTTGTCACCTTGTAGATTGATCGAAAATGTTTTATATGAAGCCACATCCTCTTGGAATTGGAGCTTGAGAGAAATGTGTTGTTTAAACAAACATATATATATATAAAGGGTTTATGCCTGACATGTGTTGTATTTATGAAATAGTTTAAAATGATTTGTGTATTGATAAATGATATTTATATATTTATATATGTATATGAAATGATGATGTACTTTGCACAAATCTAAATAAAATTTTCTGTCTGTCTGTCTGTCTGTCTGTCATGAATCAACAGCTTGATTGCTTGCCGGACCTGTGATAAAGTTCGAATTCCCGCATTTACCCGAGTAATTGAAAAACAAATTTGATTTTTTTATATGAGATATATGGGAAAAACTTGGGGGGCGTGACATTTATTCAATAATGCCGTCAGAACAAAAAAAATCGCATTCCAAAATTACGAAAATCGTGTATTTCTTTGGAAAGTGTTTTTTTTACCGAATTTAAATAAAGTTAAAGGTTTTTGTAGACTTTTGACCCCTAAATAGTCTTTTTTGGCTATTTAAAGGGGCTATAATTCCCAAAGTGCTAAAAAAATTTTGCTTTTTTTTTAACTTGACAAGTTTTATACCTTCATAATTTCGCAAGAGTGTATGGGGGCACTTGGCCCCAAGGACTAAAAAATTTTTTTAGGTACCTTGGTCCCAAATTTTTTATTTTTTTTTGGTATTAGGGTACCAAATCTATATCCCCGAAGGTACTCTAATAAAAACAGAATCTATAGTCCCGTGGTACTCTATATATAAAAACAGATTTTGTTTAAAAGGGGGCCCCAAAAATTTTTAAACTTTGACAATTGAAATGCCCTTTTTCGAGCATTTGGGGGGCCCCTAAAAAAGGGCCTTTTTTATGAATTGTGGTCCTACCATGTTGTACAGTCCCATCACATTTGTGGTCTATAACCTTTTGACACCCCATCCAGACAATCTCTTCATCCATCTGAAAAGGAATGCAAATGACAGGGGTTAGTCCTTGTCCCTAGAAGTGGGCGTCTCCCGATCCCTGATAGGGTAATGGTCTCTTAAAGGGGAACTGACAGGAATTAGGGGTCTCCCCTTTTTGTAAGAGTGACTTGTTTAACACATAATTTGGTCGGATTGTTGGGTCGCTCTCTTTTTCCCCTCAAGCGGGGGACTGTCGAGGAAAATTTTAGCAATCTGGGGGGCCACATGTGTCGGCTCTTTTTTCAATATGAAAAATAAAGTATAAGTATGTGCATGTTTTATAGTCCCGGTTGACCTACTTCTTGTTTGGGAACCCCAAGAACGTTATTTTTTCATCCAAATAAATCAAGTTCGACTTGACCGAGAATGCATTGTCTTCGGCCTTGCATTTTGGGGGATTGCCCTCAAACCTACTTTTTTCTTGACTATAATTTGTGTAATGCTTGTATGTATTATTCTTCACCATAAATTTTCCTTCTAAGTTATTCCGACGTGAAAGGGAAGGCGTTACAAAAGGAGAAGAAAGTGAAGTAAAGGAAGAGGGATAAAGGAAGGGGGTGCAATTGTACCGAGTTTACCCCCTTTGCCATTGTACCGGATTTGTCAGGGTTTTTCCCTGGATATCCAAACCCAGAGGCATTATGGCGGTATTTGTATTTGAGTGGGTGCAAGACACTTCTAAATAAATAAGGGTCCTTTTCAGGCCCTTTACAATGAGAAAAAAGGATAACAAATACAATTGCATATGATTTTTTTTTTTGTGTTTAACAACAACATGTTCAGTAACTGTTTAAAAAGTGCGTCATACAGCAAATAATGAAATAACCAACTTTTTTTTTTCAAGTTATGTTCAATGTCTTTTTTTTCGCTTCTTAGCTGGTCGGTTACCTTGTTTTCTTGTTATGGTGACCCTCAGAACCCACAAACATTTTGGTTTCCCCCGGTTTCTTGGGTTTTGGTACCCTTTTCCCCAACTCGAGACATTTCCTAGAGCTCAACATCACTGTCCTCTGTGGCACTGTCTCAACAATCATTTTTGTTTCACTTTTACCTTTTTCGTTTACTGTAGGTACAGTACTTTCCCCCCTTTTCTTAGGACAAGGGGAGCAAAGGGGCCCCAGTTCGGAAAAACGTACACACTGTGGGTTTTTGGGCAATTAAAAACAAAATGCCCCGGTTCCATGCAACGGAGCACCCCCTACTGTTTGGGGGTGTTGAAGCTTTTTTCCCCCATGCATAATCCCCTTTTTCCCTGACAGCGGTGCAGTCACGTTTTTCTGTTTTAGTTGAACTTGTCACTGAAGCTTGTAGTTGCCTTTTCACCAAAACTAAAATGTATTGGGGGTCATTCTGAACGAGCAGTCTAAATCAGTTTAGAGTGATGAAGTGGAGGGTCAAAACCGCACTTTTGGCCTGAGATCAGGTGGGCGGGCTTGATGAAAAAGGACGATCAGCCGGAACGATGGAATTTGATGAACAATCGAAAAAATTTCTTCAAACCAAGAAGCCAAGACATTGTTGATAGTGGGGGCTTAGTCCAAATCAGTCTTGTGGATAGAAAAATCAAAAAGATTAAAACCCCACCTTTATAAACTATTGATAAAAAGTGGGGGCCAAATTTTGAGAAAATGACGTGTTGTTAAATCACCCACCTCTACGAAAAAAGCAAGTGATTCACATTTATCATCATGAAAAACTTAGATTGCATTACATCAATCATTTTCCGGGATGAGCTACTTCGTGAAACTGTCAAACGGTTATAACAACAGAAAAGCCCCTGGTGTAAGAAATTTTCGTGTTACGCATTGCATATCCCCAAAAAAAAAAGAAGGTTTTTCCATGGGGTCACTGGGGGTTAGAATTTTTCATAGTCAGAAATGTTTGTCAGCACAAAGCGAAACAGAAAATCTCAAAAAACATCGTGAAAGTGTATGGCAAGCAAGCCCCTTTGGTAAAATTTTTTTTGTGGGTCAAGAAAAACCATCTCTGTCCTGGCACTAAAAAATCAAGTTTTGAAAAGAAAGTTGGGATGCAAAACTCAGTTAATCCCCCACGTACAAAGAACCAAGAACATGAAGTCCCCGATTTTACCTTTCATTTTCTTTGACTTTGAGTGCGTTTTGTTTCGGGTGAACATAACAAACTTTTGTGTTTAAAAAGTGCTTGTAAGCTGTATGTGTCTTTCCATGAAAACCCGTGCGAATGTGAAGCGGGGATGACCCTAGAGAAAAAATTTTTCGTGGAACAAAACTTTGTCAAATTTTTGACAGGGTGTTTAACCAGTCACAAAGGTACCACAGTGATTGCTCACAACTCACAAGGATACGAGCAAGTTTTTTTGAGGCATTTTTAGAACTGATACAGCCAAACCAAATTTGTCAGAAGGAAGAAAAAATTTAATGATGAAAGCCCATCAAGTGAGATTCATCGCTCCTAGTTTTCTCAACATGCCTTTGTCCATTTCCCCGAACTTTTGGGTTTGCTGAGATGAAAAAGGATGGTTTCCATTTTATGCCAACACGGAAAATCCCAAGATACATTGGAGACATCTCCCCTCTTTTTTACGGGCCCCCAAAGCATAAAAACCTACAAGAGAAAAGCGTTTTAAAAAGGTACAATGAAAAAGTGGAAAAAAGGCGTGTTTCACTTTCATTTAAAAAAGGAAAAAAGTCTGCAAATCAGATGGGGGAATCTTGAGACGGGGTTTGGGAGAGTTTGGGAAAAAACTGTTGGTCAGTCCCCCAAATTTGATCCGTTCCTGAAGCGACCACTCTAGCTCAAGTGTGTTAACAAAGCTTGGGTAAAAATTCAATCCTAAAAGCCCTTTGGCGTAATCTCTGATCCCGGGTATCCAAAAAAAAACTCGATACCAATAAAAAGGGTTTCGTTTGAAAAAACTGTTTCCCATTGAGAATAAGCACATTCCCCCATGCATAAATGGAGGGAAGTAAAAATTGGCCCCATTCTTTGGGCGGATTCCCAAGGACGAACCCCGTAACAAAATTCTGGGGTGGGGCACAGGTGTGAAAAATTTCCCCAAAGGAGAGCAGTGTGAAGGGTTTTAAAAACTTCAAACTATGAGCAGTTATACAATGCCAAACTTTTCGGTTGAAAGATTTGTTCAAAAAGGGTTAAAACACAGTTGTAATGGGGGAATGGACTTTGATCAGAAAGAAAGATTTAAACCCCAGAATACAGAGTCTGTAAAACCTTTTTTCCCTTCCAAGACCCTTTTTCCCTGGGATCTTTTTTGGTGGGAACCAAGCCATTCAATTATACCATGAAGTGGATAAAAACCCCCAAGGAAAAAATTTAAAAGTAGCTGACTTTCCCCCTGTATCCATCGTGAAAAAGTACAAAAATCCCGGGGACTCCAACATCTTAAGTCAAGAATGATTGATATAAACAACATTGGAATGTAAAAGGGGACTCATAAATGTCGTGTAGCCCCCCCAAGACCTGGGCTACCAGCCCTCCCTATCACTGTAACAAAGAAAATGATCTTTTACACGTGCGTACTGTGCTGGGGAAGAGTGTGAAAAAGCAATCACACTCTGCCCAAGCATGTTGACGGGTCCTGGACCCATGTGGAAATACCAAAAGCTTTTGGGGTTGGATCCCAATTTGGTAGCGTCTTCCACATCGGGAAATGGGCGCGGGGAGTAAAGATGTGTAAAAAACAGTAATTAACAAATATTTAAAAATTGAAACAAAAGCAAGTGGTTCCAAATTGGGTAAAAAAGAGATGATAAACCCCCGTTTTTAAACGAATTACTTTCAAAAGGGGGTATTGGCTCGACAACGGAAAAAGAACAAAGAAAAAGACGTTTCCCAAAAACCATGTTAAAACTGTTTGTGGGGAAAAGAATGCACAAAACAATGTTAAAACCAAAAACCCGGTATGTGACAAAGGGTAAAAGGGTTTGTATGACCTACTCCCCCGACCGTCAGTCACTGTGCATTTTTGCGAGATTTTCGATCATGACAATTCATTTTGGTGAATTACTCGGATGAAACAGACGCAACACACCCCCATTCATCTTCAATTCAGTGGTAGCTGCCTTCGTTATCCTATGCTGATTTGAATTTTACCCGTTGGAAAAATTTGGAGAGGGGTACTGTATTTTGACACAGACAGTTGTATGACATCTAGACCTGACCAGTACAACATTCCAAATGAAGAGACCCATTTGGAAAGTGGACGTAAAGTCCCCACATGGACCATTGAAAAATTTCGGGCATTGGGGCCAAAAAAAATGGGTTGAATTACGATAAAAAAGGAAATCGACATCAGAAATGCAAGTAAAAGGGGCTCACTTTGGATTCATGCTAGTAAAAAAGTTTTAAGACTTGGTCAACTGTGTACAAGATGCAAACATTACAAGACGTCATCGAATATGAACCCCAAATAAAGGGAACATAAAAATCGAAAGTGATCATGAGACACAGACAAAGACTTTCCGTCAGTGTATAAAAAACCGGGCGGGGACAAATAAAGACAGTGTCGTACGGTTCCCGCCCGTCATAACCGTGGTTGTGGTCGTGGCATGCCTGAACGGGGGTGGAAACTCGGAGTTTCCGATGAAACTCACCATAGAAATACCGAGATCTACAGAAACCCGTTGAAGCTATTAAGAAACCTGCTGCTTTTTGCAAAGTTTTTTTTTTATTTGGGGACAGCGCTTTGGGGAAACAGAATAATTCACCAGCGATAAAGGGTTTTCCTTTTGTTTAAACCAATTTATGAATTTTAGGATGGAGGGGAAATTTTCCCAATCACTATAAAATGGGTCTTTAAAAAGGTTTTGCCATTTAAAACCCTGTACGTAACATGATCTTGAGTGTGGTACTATCATTGAGCCCTAAACTTTGTACAGGGAGAAAACTAAAACCGTTTTGATGACGTATGTATTCAGATTTGGATTAAACCACCGGAACGACCCCCGAGGATACGTGCCATTTTACTGACTCCAGAATATCACTTGTGAAAAATTTTTAAAATTTTTTTGGTAAAATGCGGGCCAATATTAAAACAAACGGGGCCCAAACCCTAGGAACAGTTCTTTCAAGACCCCGATTTAAAAAAATTAAAAAGGGTTTGATTTGGGGGAACGAACCCCTTGGGGACCCCTACAAAATAAATATACACAGATCTTGAAAGACGAATAAAAATCAAAACAGGGAAAATATTCAACAGGAAAAAAACTAACTCCAATTCGGAACCCAGGCGTAGAGCTTGCTGTTGGCTGTGCGTGTATTGGAATTAAATCAGAACAGGCGTTAAGCAATCGGGGAAACTGTTTGACAAAGTGTGAGGGTTTTTAAAAATTTATGGGTTCCATGATATTGCCGGAATGGATGATTTTTAAAAGAAAGACTGATTCTGATGTGTGTCAAGTTTAAAATTTTTATATTTTGTTAAAGTGTTTATTTGCTATGTGTATAAAAAAAATGTTGTATGTAAGGTTTTTATTTTTTGGGACCATCAGGGGAAAAGTAGTTTATTTTTCAACATCCTAAAACTTTCATCTCGGGGCCCAAGGGGTTCAGGAAAAATCAATTTGTAAAAAAAACTTTTGAGTACAAAAACGATTTATTTATGTGGTACCACAAGCATCTTTGGTTACAAAGAATGGAAAAGTGCCTACGCACAGTTAAAAGAACGTGAAGCTACAAAATTCATTCAGGGTACCCCTGAGGATGAGAAGAGAAGTAAACGATACAACCTTTACCACCCCTGTATATTTGTGTATGTTAGGAGAAAAATGAGGAAAAAATTAAATTATGGTTCCGCAAAAGGGAAACCAAAGAAATGCCACGTCATTTCATCACACAAAACATTTCCAAAACAACCCAAGGTAGTCTTTCCATCATTGAATGCACACTAAGGTATTTTTTTCAAAAAAAAGAAAAAAGGCCAGATCAAAACACTTGCGAACCAAATACAACTCCCCCCATTTGGTGATGGCGTAAAGATGCAAACCCTTACATCATGGTGTTATCTTTGATTTCACCAAGAACCCCCGACCAGAATTTTTAAGAACGATGTGTTCATCGGTGGGAAAGGTGAAGATCGGGACCGACCGTCACCTACAAAAAAAATATGGAAACATGACACCCATCTCTTTAAAGGATACATCCATGGAAAACCCCACATCGGACAAACCCTAAATCTTTTGAGTCGGGAAAAAAAACCCCAACAAAAACGACAAGAGGGGAAAACGGATTAACAGAGATGGAAAAGGGTTTCCCCCTTAGCTGCCGACTTTTCTTAGGAAAAAAGTAACCGTGGAAAAACAGACGTGAATTTTATGGAACGAAAAAAGAATTTTAAGAAGTTAGTGATCAACAGTGGATCGGCCACAAAACGACAACTTTTTTTAAAACTGGGGGGGAGGTTCCTTGGGGGCACCAAATTCGTACATGCTTCGATGGAAGGGGACCAAAAGGGCTGTGAAAAAAATTTTGGTCCAGTAGCAAGAAAAAAACCCCCCAAAAGGGCCCCCGCCAGGAAACGGTCCGACAACAACCACGAAAACACCCAACAAAAGCAAGTCCCATAAGGAAACAAAAAAGGAAGAAGCAAAATTGCCTCAATCGATTTGCACTGTAAAAAGAAAACGTTTTGTATAACTGGAACCAAATTGCCCCCCAAACTGATTCGAGTATTTTTACATCGGGGCCCCAAACCAAACATCACCATTGTGGCCATTCTCCCCATGACCTCATTTTCCCCCCTTCTAAAAAGTTCGATGAGGTCGGGGTTGGGCTACCCACAAGGATCAATGCGTTTCACCAACCTACGTTCGACGACAATTGTTTGACCTTTTTCCAATTTTTCAAGGGGGTTTTCCCATCTAAAATCATCAAATTTTCACCAATCCAAGTCTCCTTTCCCCCATTACTATGCCTTACTGGGATGAGAAATTCAGGCCCTGGAGTGCTGGCAATATCGTTTAACCCCTTCAACAGTGGTTAAATAAAAGAGACCAAACATTTCATATATTTTCACTAAAGGCCAAAAAACCCTCGTTCGTAAACATGGCCAAAATGTTGTTGCTTTACAAAGCCCCCCCCCCAAAATTCGAAAAAAGATTATTAAAGAAGACCAAAAAAATTGGAGTTTGTTTTGCTGAATGTTGTCAAAATTTTTAAAAAAGGCAATGTCCCACTGCGAGGTAAAAGGTCGATTGCTTCAAGAGAAAACAGCCCCGACATTTGGGACAAAAAAGTATCATTCGAAAAAAAAAAATCTTTCCCAAATCAGAAAGGGGGTTTTTCTACCCTGCGGGCACTTGCCCCACCTTACCCAAAAAAATTATACCCTTGGGGTAAAATCATTGGGAAAAAATATAAAGAAGAGGCCTATTTTCCCCTTCGGTTGTTGGAAGAGATAATCGTTGGAAAGAGGAAAACGCCCGGTTCCCCCCCCCAAGTGGTCAGACTTATCATTACGAAAAAATGAATCAAGTTCTTGACGACAATAAATTTGTCTGGTCAGAAAAGCAAAACAATTTGGAGAGGTATTACATCGCTTTCAAGTGCCCAAAAAAAAAAGCCCCAAAACCCCTTCAGCCAACATGGCGAGAAAAAACAAAAATTCAGTGATGAAAAGAAAGGGGAAAAAAACCGATCCCTAAAAGATCAAATTTGACTGTTCCCAGACCCTGCGGCCCAAAGGCTACTCTTTTGTTAAAATGCTGAAAGACCCTCCTCACTTTAAATTGGAGAAAAGCTGTTTAGAATATGATGGAAAACCCCCTTTAGGGTTAAAAAATTTTGATTTGGGCAAATCCACGGGATGGGAACAATTTTTTAGAGGACGAAAAGGTCAAATCCCAAGAAGTTTGGGCAATAAACGCGATGGAATTTCTACAAAACCCGATTGAGAAAAAGAGAGGAGGAGGATAATTTTTTGATGTTTTGCCCACGCATAATCAAGAAACGAAACCTATTAAAAGGAAAACCCCGGGGGAAAATTAGCCCCTGTCATGGGGGCCCACTAAAAAAGGACACGTTTTTCGTCACTGTATTATACTGTTAAACTCGAGTTTTGGAGGAAATTTAGGGACTTACAAGGGAGCGAAAAACAGTTGAAAACTATCACTTTTGAGGATGTGAATGGTTAGAAGTCAAAAAACCTACCGTTGCATAAAAAAAATGACGAAAAATTTTGACGTCGACAGTGTGGGAGGAGGGGACGATCATCAATGGCAAATGATTCGAGTTTGAAGTATGTACAAAGAGAATTCACCCTATCGTATTCTATTCATTGATGTTTTTCAAAAAATGTTGGGTAATACCCCTCATTTACAAAACTGGGAAAAAGTATCCAAGCTTTAATCTATTTTTAAAAGAAGGGCCCAAAAACCCCTCTCTTTGCAAAAGACAAAAGGCCCAGTTTTTGAAAAAAGACTTTTAGAAGTTTCTAGACAGCATGAAATTTATTTTTTCTCTGAAAACCCAGAAACTAAAGGAGTTTGTGAACGTTTTTTAAGTACCCTTAAAAACAAAAATGTGGAAATATTTTTCTTCACAAACCCCCATTATGGGAGTACTGCAATATTGGTACATGGCTACAATCACGTTTTCATCGAAATCGGGGGTACCCCTGCATCTGTGTCTAGAGAAAATGGCAGAAGCACCAAGAAAATTTTTATGGCCCCTAAAAGAAAAAAAAGAAAACAACGTTTTAAAGTGGGGTGATTAGGGGATCAATAAAACCAAGAAAACTTTGCCAAAAGGGTATCTAAAGGACGTGGAAATTTTTCAAATGGTTCGCATCAAAAAAGAACCATCCCTTGACCGAAATGGAAACTTGGCTGGAGAAACTATGCCCGGGTCCTTTTAAGGGAGAAAATTTAACATATAAAAAATGTGAGCTATACGAAGTGGAATCAGTTTGTCGGGGTACAAGGGGTGTAGGGGGTAAAATTTTAAAAAGTGAAGTAAGGGGTTCCCAAAAAATTTAACAGTTGGGGTTCCAAAAAACACATTTGTATAAAATAAAACGTCGTGAAAACCCCTGTCCATCCCCTACCCCGCAGGTTAGGTAGAAACAGTAACGACAGGAAAAAAATGAGGTAAAACACAGAATCACTTTTTGCACAGATTGTGATATCTTTATCATTGTATCGTGTCATTAGGAACCTGTGTTCAAAAAGTCCGATCGTGAACTTTGGGTTTCTGTGAGAGTATTCTATCGGAATTTCTTCTTTTCCCCAACCCAAGTTTAAAATTTAAAAAACCTGAAAATCTTTCACATCACTTCTCAGGATAGTTCGATGGATTTACCCAAAAAACAACAATGCTGTTTTGAACCAAACTGACAAAAACCCCTTGATGTCGAAAACAAATTGGGAAGTGGCTCTGTGGAAATGATCGTTTCCCCCACAATCAAAAACATTGAAGGGGGGAAGGAAAAAATTTTACATCGTGACTAAAGATCCAAACTGGGTTCGCCTTTTACAAATGAAAAACGGGTGTGAATTTTAAGGAAAAATGGCCTATCCCCTTTTTATTCCTCAGGCATCTATGGTCACCCCCAAATCCAGACTTTTGGGCAAAGTATTAAAAAACCAAAAACTTTTAAAAAGAAATCACATTTGGGGTGTTTTTTTCCCGGGTTGTCAAAAGTGTCAAGTTTACCCCGGGAATACTGGATCAAGATCGGGGAACTTACCCAACCCCTCAAATTGGGGGAGAGGGAAAAATGAGGGTTTCCGGGGGAAGGACAACAACAGTTCAAGCGGTGTGGCCTCTTCACGAAAATGAACCCTTGTTTATAAACCCATTTGAGAACACACTTTGATAGGGGAGTGAAGCACCCCTTTTAGGTTTTGCCCTTTCCCCAAAAAACAAAAGCAGGGGTAACCCCAAGCCTTTGAATTTTAAAATTTCACTACAACCTGTAGCAATCATATTTCAGGGAAACAGTATCAAATAACCGGGGGCACAGGGGAATCGTTCATTTTTATCACGGGAAGCGAGGTAAGCTTCATTTTAAAAGAAAACGATGATTCCGTTTACCGTGGTCAAGCCGCAAGCGGATATGGTTTGGCTCATGTTTTTTGAAAAGGCCAGCAAAAATCTTACCATGATGAAAACCCCTCGTGACCCCAGGACAAAAGCTCTGAAAAGAGAGGGTTTTTTTAAAAAAGGGTTTGGAGCCCAAAAAAATTCTGTCTGGCCAAAAAGTAAAAACAGTGATCAAAAAAGGGGGAAAACATTGTTGAAAATTTGGGTCTGAAAAATCTGAGAGGTTAAAGCTTCGAGTTTCAAAATCGACCCTTTTGTTTCCCCCCCGGGGAAGAGACGCAACAAAAAAAGAAAAAAATTCATCCGCGCAGATATTTTTTATTTAACAACATGAGCAACACGGCTTTGTGGGGTAGCAAAATGAATTGGTGTCACATGTTCCCAAACCCTGACAGAATGCAAGATGCACAGTGGACAAACTTTAAACCTGTGTCAGCACTGAGCAATTCTCCCCATGAATTTGTAATTCCTGCTCAATCAGAAAAGTGGATGATACAACCAAGTACTTGTACCTGAAAATCAAAGTAGTCAAACGGATGGCCCTAATTGGGGGCCCATGGAAAACATCCACAGTAAAAATTTCTTCCCATTTTTTAGCGTATTGAGTTACCTGAACAACAAATGATCACCAATAAAGCTGACACATATGGTACCGGGCCACATTGGAATTGCTGTCTTTTTTTACGGACAAAAATCAAACAAGCCCCACCTACGGAAAAATGGAGTCCCGACACGGCGGGTCTTGCGGGCATACAATTTCGGAAGAAAGAAGGATTTTTAAAAAAAAAGAAACGTTCCCAGGGTGTGTTCTGGAAATGTGCGGACTCTGCATTTTAGCCCGAGTTTCAAAACAAGTACCTTCCCCAAAGGTTAGAGATCGGCGGATCAACGAACCCCCCGTGTTTTGCCTGTTTGGAAAAGAGGGAAAAATCAGTTATTAAAGCTGGATTCAATGTTGGGGCTGTTGACCCGTTACCGTAGTGGAAAACTTAACCAGACCACGCCCCAAAATGGCATGAAATCCCCCTTCGCCCCTGAGGTAAAAAAAGTTCACCTTCCGAGGAACATAAAAAAATCGAAAATATTTTTTCAAGGGCAGTTCCCCCAAAATCATTTTAGGTGGTAAAGAATAAGACTGAACTGTGATCGGGGAAAAAACCCATTTGATTTTAACTTTTAATTGCTAAAATTAGAAGTCGTTAGACGGGAAAGACACACACAACTTGCCTTCCCCCCAACTTTTTCCCCCAGGGGAAAATTTTTTAGTTCAACAGGGCTTCTCAAGCACGGATCATCGGTTTTAAAAAACCTCCCTGGTTGAAATGGAGATTTCAGCAGGGGTACAAAATGGGGGGCAGTTTCTTAACGCCAATCAAGGTCAGAAAAGGGGAAGTGCATCCTAAAAACGGGAAACTTTCGAATCGAGGTTCGTTTTGGTAGCTTTGGTGACCCCCTCAAGTGATTGTGGGATCCAAAAATGCGTCAGATAGAGATTAAGGGTTCAGAGAAATCATCACAGAATTAAAAATGGCAATAGGGCAAAAGTGGCCCAAAAAATGTACGAAGAAAACTACAAATTGAAATAGGCGAAACGTAAGGTAAGGTTTTGAAACCCGCAGTGGGCATGAACTCGACACACCTCTTGATACGCGAAAGAAAATGTTTTGGTTGCATTGTTGACATCCTCAGACCCCCATCCCATATGTTTGTTAGCCAAAAGTGGTGGGTCGAATTTTTGAAAGTGATTAAAAAAAAATGGAAAGTATCAAGTGAGGAAAGATGGTAACGCTGAACTACAAAACTGGACTCACCGCGTGAGAAACGATGTTATCGAGTGGGAAAAATTAAAAGGTATGTAGTTCGAAAAAAGATCACCATTGGAAACTTTTTTAGTGCGAAGGGCGGGCGCATTAACAAGTTGGGGAAAAAAGGGAAAGATTGGTTGGTATATTTTGGATCATTCCCAATTTTAGCTCCCTTGAATGCGTGTTGTGCTAAAGATCAAATCCCCAACGTAGACCCGAGAGTAAAAACTTCTATGAATTCCCAATTCGCTCAATGGGGAACATTGGGTGGGTTGTGTTTTTAAGATAAATCGACTTACTACTTTATTTTGGACAAAAACACCCCATTGTGACATTCAACGTTTTTTGGGAAAACAGGACCCCATACATGGAATCTCTGGACTTCAAGGGTACAACATTTGTGTGGGAGCATATTGTTTTTTGTTTGTTTTCTTGTGGGATGGATTTAAATGGGTGTTTAGAGCTAAAACGGACAGGGATAACCTCACTTTAAATTTTAACGTTTTCCCAAAGTGGGGTGTTGGTTTTACCAGAATATTTTAGAAATGTACAAACGTGCAAGAAGACAAAGTGTGTAAACGCACCCAAAAACATGCACACTAAACACACCCAAAATTTTGGGGTGGTCGTGCTTTTTTTTAATTATGACGAATAGTTTTGGACCCATTCTATTTATTAATGTTATGTATTGTTGTTCATGTGTTTGCATTTTTTATTGTTTGTTCATATTGTTTGTTCATTTTTTTGTTTGCTGTTCATAGAGTTTAATAAAAAGGCTAAAAAGATTTTATTTTTTTGTTGTTTATTTAACATTTAAAAATTGTGATTTAAAACCCCTTGAAAAAGTTTTTATGGCCCCGGGAAAAGGGGCCCTATTTTGGTTTTTTTATCCCGAAAATTTCTCGGGGTACCCTAAAACCTTTAATAACAGGTCAAACCCTATGCCCTAATAGGTGGCGCAGTGGCCCCATGTTAGCGAAAACACAGGAGGGGCATACACTGATAGGGTTTCCCCACAAAACGGGCACTTTAAGCGGCGAAGCATCTGACGCTCAATGTCCTGAATTTTACATGGTTTTGTGATATATAAACCCCCCTCCCCCCCTCCCCAAAAAACCCCACCAACTTTTTGAAAAAGATTTTTTTTTCGGGCATTGTGATTTCTCCTTTTTTAAAAAAAAAAATTAAATTTTGAAAAAAAAATAGGTCGTGGTCAAACCCTCCCCCAAAAGTTTAAGGCCCAAAGACAAAGCTATCCAATTAGGTCAAAGGGCGAATTGATTATTTTTAGGGGAAAATTTAAACCCTTTATTGGTGTACGTAACGTAAAAAAAGGGCCATCCCCCTCAAGACTAAAAAAAACACTGCATCGTTTTTAACTATACCAACCTGGGAAAAATAGTAACTTTGATACTTAACAACGCCAAAGGCGTGTTTGTTGAGCTGATCGTGCAACCCGGATCAGTGTCGTCACTCCCACCCGTATCCCCAACCCCGCTACCAAACCCAAGTATCAACCCATACCACACCCGCAGAACCCGTACGCAAAAACACCGTGCCAACCCTGCAACACCAAGGCGTCGTCAGTAATAATGTTGGAATCTATTTTGAGGGAATCAAAAAGGGAACAACAACCTCCAAATTGCAAAAAAGGGAAAGGAAAAGTGGAATGCCGATCAAATGAAAAAAGACAAGCGGTGGTCCCCAAACTTTTATTAAAAATGTGGGAAAATCCCAAAAAAGTCCATTGATGGTGGTCCCTTCTAAAATGGATTTGGGGCCCCTTTTTAAAAAAAAAATACAAAAATAGCAAAAAAGTAAAAATAGAGGAAAAAAAAAAGGCCCCTTTTTCAGGGCCAACCCCGATTCTCGAAAAGGGCATTTTTTACAATTGTCAAAAAAGTAATAAAATTCAACGAAAAAGAATTCATGCCTTTGTTTTCGCTGTGCTTTGGATAAGTCAAAAACTAGCGATGCATATTGACATGGACAAAAGAAGCCCCCACCAACGTTCGCTTAAACTACAAGCCGATCCAAGTGTTTAAAAAAAAAAACAACCGGGGTTCAAGACAAATTGAGTGCATGTTACTTTAGAATTATCGATGAATCTTAAATATCATTGAAACAATTTCTCCCATAGAACATGTTGAATACCTGCTAAAAAACATAGACAAATATGGGGTAACCCCTACTCTGGGTGAAAAAAAAAAACGGCCCTTATCGGGCCAACCCAAATGTCTCGAAAAAGAATATACCCCCAATTCACCTTTTTTTTCAAATTCCCTTCAAATTTTTTTCATTAAAAAATTTAACCCAAAGTTTTTAAAAAATGTTACAAAAAAGTTACAAAAAATTTTCAAAAAAAAGTCATCACTATACAAATTCGGTTGAAATTTTTTTAATTTTACAGCAATTTGTAGTCAAAACAAAAGTAGGTCAACCAACCCCCAAAGTCAAAGGGCCCAAAAAAACAATGCATCCAACTCAGGTCAAGGTTAAATTTAATAAAATAAAAAATTTTTGTTTGGTGTAAGCTAAAGTAAAAGTAGGTCAACCACCTCAAGGGTATAAAAGGCACCGCACAAGCATTCGGTCATTTCTCGTGCAAAATGGAAAAAAATTCAGCAAAGAGTGAAATTTTTCCCCGAATTGATGGGGTTTTCGAACACAAGCAATGAGTGGAGACAACAGAAGGGCCCTATTGCAGAAAAACATCTGTTTTGTAAACTGGACAAAGAGTAATGAGGGCAACAATGATGCAACCGATACATGATGCTATATAATCGGAGATGTTGAACAACAGAACAATGAAGATGAAGTCATATGTATAGAACAACAGAGATCTTACAAAATGAAAAAGGTCATGTAACAGGCGTGATCGAAAAAAGAGCACGAGTGGGCAATGTCACCGAAATTAAAGAAGAAAAAAAACGGCCCCTTTTTAGGGACCCCAAAAGTTCGAAAAGGACTTTTTACAATTGTCAATGTTAAAAGTGGTCCCCCTTTAAGCTAAATTGTTTTCATATATAGTACCTTCGGTATAAGACTGTTTTCATATGGTACCCCTTCGGTACATAGATTTGGTACCATAAGTTCCAAAAAAAAAAAAAAATTTTGGTCCCCCGGTACCATAAAAAAAAAAATTTAGGTACCTTGGTACCATAGTGCCCCCCCTATACACTAGCAGTTTAGTGAAGATCGGGAAAAGAAATGTTTTCTTAGAGAGAGGGCAAGGTAATTGCCAATTTTTATTTTTTGGAATAAATTGAATGCTTTGCGTTTGGCTTGTTTATCTAAGCCCAAATCTTTACCCTAGCCCAGCTTTCAATGACGACAAAGATTTAGTCGGCTTGGGAATGATCACCATCCTGTGGTTGTTTTCTTGTCCCTTTGTTTGTTACGAAGACCCAACCAAAAGTAACAGCTGGTTCATGGTCTAACGTCAGAGTACAAATTATTCTAATATAAATCTATCCGAAAGTACAAGGTCACCAAGGTAGGAGTTTTTTGTTCTTCCCCGAGGGCAGTGAGAAAATCAAAAAGGCGGAGTGCAAGTAAACATGGCAGGAAATAGAAAAAGAGGCCAAGATGGCCCCGTGTCGTCACCCTTTAAAAGGCTGTGTTTGGGGATAACGACAAAAAAAAACTAAACTAAATGTTTTTGACTAAGTGACCTACATATTTATCCTACCTGAATTTGAATTCAATGGGGAAATTTAGGGGTATCATTCATATCAAGTTTAAAGAAAAATGGGACAAAATGTGGCCTCAGATGGTTTACAAAATTTTTCTAAGATTTTACCTTGTGACCTAGATTTTGACCCCATGTGATCATTTTCGAAATTCATCCAAAAATACAATTAGACAAACATCCCGACCAAAACTACTAAAGATTTGGGGTAAAACTGTGGTCTTAGAGAGTTCAAAAAGGTTCTTCTTAGATTTGATGGGGGACCCAGTTTTTTGATCCACATGACCCCAAATTTTAACTCATACAAGTATATGTGACAAACATCCCGACCCAAATTTTATGAAAATTGGGCCAAAAACTGTGGCCCGAAAAATGTTTACAAAAGGTTTTCTAGTTTTACCCGGGACTAGTTTTTGACCCCCTTGACCCAATTTTAAAAACCCTTCGGAACAGAGACAAACATCCCGACAAATTTAGAAGAGTGGGCCCCAAAAATGGGGCTGAGAGTGTTCACAAAGTTTTTAAAGATT
>CM037785.1:38066698-38084266 GCA_021229015.1 Solen grandis
AAAAAATGAAACTTTAAAAATCATCTTCTTCAAAACTACTGGCCAGATTTTAAAATAATTTGGTACAGATGTTCCTTGGGTCAACCTCTGCCAAAGTTACTAAAAAAAGATCCGATCCGTAAAAAACATGGCCGCCATGGGCGGGGCTTATTTGCCTTATATGTACATATGGAAAACTTTAATCAACATTTCCTTGGGTCAACCTATTTATCTCAGGTGAGCGATTTGGGGCCATCATGGGCCTCTAGTTTATTCTTTTTTTTTTCTTTTCTTTTTTTATTGATGTGTGAATTTAGAAAATCTTAAAGAGATGTTTTGACAGAGAAATGGCCGTTATACGTCTTATTATACATCTTCACACACTGCGCATGGATGATCTGCAAACATGTACAAATGTTATTTCATCTCTTGTTTGTCCCTTGCCGGTGAAATTGATGAAAGTTAATGAAGGAACAGATGGTTATATGGAGATTATGCACATCACATTGTTTTTTCCTCAGATCAAAATTGAGGTTGCTACGGTAACGGAAATAATCAGAATAATATATGGCTTTATGATGGATCCTTTGAAACGAGCTAGGTTAATGAAGAGAAGTAAGTGAATAGACAGACGTTCGTCTCGTTCTGTCTGACTGAAGAAGAGTGTTCTCTGGAATACATGTGTCACCTGCTGACTACAAATCTCTCAGCCCCTCACCGCTGTGGGTTCGAATCCCGGTAGGGACTTCTGATTTTATATGTGAGGAAGCCTTCCAGCTGGCTTACGGTAGGTCGGTGGTTCTACCCGGGTACCTCTGAGTACTCGGGGTCTTCCTCCACCTGTAATTAGCTGGACGTCGCTATATGACTGAAATACTATCGCAGCTACAGTAAACCCCAATACAACAACATCACTTGCTGAAGTGTAACGGAAAAAGTGTGACAGACAGACAGACAGACAGGATGATAGACAGACGACGGAAAAGTGATCCCCATGTGTCACCTCTGCTTACAGCAGTTGACACAAAAACAGTATTAATAATCAACATCCACATTATTGTAGTAATGGAAAAAGCAAAAGTATGTTTTTAACAGATGGATCATTTGATACCAGCTATGTTAATAAAAATTAATATGCGGATCAGAATTGAGGTTGCTATGGTAACGGAAATATTAAAAATACGGCTTTATCGGATGGATCCTTTGAAAGTACAGGAAGTATACAAGCTAGGTTAATGAAAAGTAATAAGTTATTTGATGAAAATACGTGGATTATGCACGTCAACGACAGTGAATTTCTTTGTTGAGAGGAGCATCATTGACGTATTGTTCTAGTAATGTACTAAGACTACCGACAAGCCCCATGATTTGTTAAATACACTCAGATACCAGAAATTTCATATAAGAATTAATAGTGGCCTTTCTCTCTCTCATACCAGGACGGATCCAGCGGGGGGGCCAGGGGGCCTTGGCGCCCCCCCCCCCCCCCCCCCCCCCCCCCCCCCCCCCCCCCCCCCCCCCCCAGCCCCCCCCCCCCCCCCCCCCCCCCCCCCCCCCCCCCAGCTTCCCTGATCATACATTTTTCTAGGCTATAAAATCCCTTGATTTCATCATAGTAGTGTTGTCTAGAGGAAATCCCGTCGTGGGCCCCCATACTGAACCACCCGCATATCCACCTGACCAGCCAGACGCCTATTGTCTTATGGCCCCCTGCTGTCACTGTGTAGGTAATCCGAATCGGCAGTCATCCATGACTGTGTGATAAGCTTGTGTTTAGGGTACTGAGGACACGTTCACTGATTGTGACTTGACTTGACTATTTGAGTTTACCGTCGCTGCGACAGTATTTCAGTCATATAGCGTCGTCCAGCTAATTACAGGTGGAGGAAGACCCCAAATGCACGAAGGCATCCGGGTAGAACCACCGACCTACCGCAAGCCAGCTGGAAATTTACATGTCGCCTGCCGAGCGATCTAACAATTGGGAAAAATAGGCAATTACCAAAAGTTTGTATCAGTTACAACTATAAACTATTCTAGACAAATGCAGTTTAAGAAATAGCATTAAAAAAAACTAAGCAAAAAAACTTACTTTGACTAAATCTACTCATCGAAATTTAAATTCACTTCTCTCTACATGTATAAAGTTTTGTTTTTTTTGTTTTGTTTTTTTTTGTTTTGTTTTGTTGTTTTTTTTTGCTATAGCAAAAAAAAAATCTTAGTATTCTGCAGCGTCGATGCATACCTATCGCTAGCCATGCAAATTAAACTTAATCAGAAATGGGTTGTGTTTCTTAATGTCATCAGCTTTACTATTTTTACGTAACTTTTTAAGTATTATTTTTATGAAACTAACTCCTAAATATTTTCCCGAAAGGAATAAATACAAACAGTAGGCCGATACATCATCATGTTCACTTTTTTAAGATTTACGAATTTAATAATCTACATGTACGCATGTATGTGTATTCATGGTGTCTTAATATAGACACCCTGGTGTATTTTAAATTTATAAAAAAAAAATGAATAAGAAATAAAAGAATTTGAAAACTTCAATCTGCCATATTTAAGGACAATCCATATTTTGGGACAATGTATATTTAGATTATGCATGATCACAAATTCAAATCACTTTAACACTCACTCAGCCCCTCAACGCGTGGGTTCGAATCCCAGCAGGGTCATTCGGATTTTCATGTGAGGAAGCCTTCCAGCTGGCTTGCGGTAGGTCGGTGGTTCTACCCGGTTGCCTCCGTGCTTTCGGGGTCTTCCTCCACCTGTAATTAGCTGGACGTCGCTATATGACTTAAAAACTGTCGAAGCGATGGCAAACTCAAATAGTCAAGTCAAGTCAAATTCAAATCAAATCCAGGTTACCAGTCATTGAGCAATATTACTGATAAGTCGATGAATACGAAATAATAATACACAGAAAACACAATTTATGTGCGATATAAAACGGATATTAAAGATTTTCTAAATATCAACATCTTTTATTACTTTATATTGTGTCACTGATTTAACAGTTAGAAGAAAAAAATATGCAAAAAAAATCGACACGCAGAAGGGGCCCAAAACCTTTTGCAACCATCCGACACTAAAACGTGCGCCTGATTTTTTTTTTTTTTTTCGCTTGGAAGTCTGTGTGTGAAGGCTGCTTCCAGATCGACAATTAGACAATCAAGATTACCAAGTTCGAACCTAATACAGCATATACCCGGTATTTCCTTCCACATATTTGACAAAATATGTGTAAAGTGATTTTTTACTCAGACTTAAACAAAACTGTCTTTTACACTGTTGAGTCTAAAGCTGATGATTATTCAAAGCATTCACTAATTGATAGTGTACACAAGTCACTTTATTTTAGGGGAGGGGGAGGGCGTCCAAAAAACACAATTTTTCCTGCCAGTTTGCGGTTGAAAATGCACGAGAAACCTATATTTTTTACCATATCTCCCAAAACCGGAGTAAATGCCCATTCAGTAATATCAGTGTCCCAGTCTGCATCCCACCCCCACCCCCACTACCGTCATTTTTCTAATACAACTGCAGTCAAATACTATTGCACAGAAGTTATTCAATATCATGGCTTTGCGAAGGTAAAATATAAGATTATATCACTCAAGGCTCAGTCCCACTTGACAATTTTTGCCTCGGAGATGTACTCCCGATGAAAAATGATGAGCCTCGCGAGGCGTCGGGAACAGGTTCCTCTGTATTGTTGCTAAGTTTACGTTATAAAAGGATCGTGAAATCGTCCGTAAAGCGAGAACTGTTCTCAAGGGGTCACATTATTATATAAATGAACAATTCCCCAAGGAAATCGCTGCCAAGCGTAAATCACTTCAGCCCCAACTGCGAGAAGCAATTCGTAACGGGAAGTCAGCCTGGATCAGTTACGACACCCTCTACATAGACGGTCGGCCAGTGCGTGATTCCTCAGCCTAGCGGGACGCGGGGGTTGGGCTTAATGTTCTTTCGTGGAACATTAACGGTTTAACCAGGCACAAACTTGATGACCCGGACTTTGTTAATATGATTAACAAATATGACATTGTATTTCTGTATGAATCTTGGACTAATCAACTTTCTTCCATAGACATTAATGGGTATAAATCTTTTAATCTGTATAGAAAATTTCAGCATAGACGAGCCAAGCGTTGCAGTGGAGGCGTAGTTATATATGTAAAAAATTCTATTTCTAGAGGTGTGAAAATTATAAAAAATCATTATGATACTATTTTATGGTTAAAGTTAGACAAGAACTACTTTAATTTTGATACTGATTTTTATATTGCAGGTGTTTATATATGGGGCGACAGCTCTCCGGTTATAATACAATTAATGTCAATTTATTTGATGTTTTACAATCTGATATAAATCTATTTCAGGCTCAGGGTAAAATTATGATATGTGGTGATTTTAATGGTCGTGTTGGTAATAAGCGAGATTACATTGTATTTGATCGTAATATTGATTTTATTGATGGTGGTAGCTATATACCAGATTTCCCGTTGCACGAAATTCATATGATAAGTCAACAAATTTCACATGGGTTAAAACTCGTTGATATGTGTATCTCGTCCTCACTACGTATTGCCAACGGACGTGTAGGTAATGACATGTCAGGTAGTTTTACATGTGTTAATAAAATGGGTGCTAGTGTTATAGATTATTCATTGCTTAATGAGCAAGATTTTTATTGTATTGATAACTTTAGAGTTGAATCATTGTGTGAATACTCTGACCATTGTCCGTTGTCGTTTGTTATTTTATGTTCAATGCCCCACGAGGATGTTCCGCTTGAACGCTCTAGTATTATATGGAATGATCAGCTACAAAATGACTTTCGTAGGGGTTTGATTGGTAAATTACCTGACTTAAATAATTTGGTATGCAATATAAACAGTCAGAACAGTGATGGTATAAATAAATGTGTTGAAAGATTTTACTATTTATACTTAATGGTGTGGCTAAACCATTATTTCATAAGGTGAAGGTCAATTCTAAAAATAACAAGTCAGGTGATAATAAATGTACCTTTTAAGAAGGCTGAGTGGTTCGATTCTGACTGTGCAGAGGCTAAAAGAAACTATTTTATTCACTTAAATTTATATAACAGTGTCAAATCAGATATTAATAGAATAGCTATGCTTAACCATAAGTCTACATACAAAAAGCTAGTACGAAAGAAACGCAACTTATATGAAAAGAAAAAAATAAATGAAATTGAACGTTTAAGGCATAAAAACCTAGAGATTTCTGGAGATTGTTTTGTAAACGTAAATCGTCGAGTTCTCATGATATACCTATAGGTGATTTTTATGATTATTTTTCAAGTTTACATAGTGATATCTCCACGGTACTTAATGAAGAGTGTGAAGAATTTGTTCATTTGCACGATTTTGATAATAATGATTGTAAATTCGAGGAATTAGATTTGCCTATATGCGCATCCAGATAGAAAGAGTTGTTAAATGTCTAAAAAGGAATAAGTCTTTAGGAGAAGATGAATTGTTAAATGAATATTTTATTGAGTCATTTGATATTATATCACCACATTTAGTTGATCTATTCAATGCTATTTTGAGTTCAGGTCATTTTCCAGAACAGTGGTCAAGAGGAATTATTGTTCCTGTGTTTAAAAAGAATGACCCTTGTGATGTGAATAACTACAGAGGTATAACACTTGTCAGCTGTCTTTCGAAAAATTTTACTGGGGTTTTGAATAATAGACTTAATGATTGGATCGAAAGTAATAATATATTAAGTGATGCACAGTTTGGATTTCGCAAGGGTCGTTCTACTGTAGATGCTATGTTTGTTTTAAATGCATTAATTGAAAAACATTTAAATGAAAATAAAAAATTGTATTGTACTTTTTTTTCTACTGTAGATTTGTTAGTTTTAAAGATATGTAATGCTCAAGTAAAGTCATGTGTTAAAGGATGTAATTCTTTTCAGAATATTTTGATTGTTCTATTGGCCTTAAGCAAGGCGAGGTCATTTCACCGATATTATTCGCTCTTTTCATTGAAGATCTTGAATTATTCTTGCAGAAGATTACTACATGTCCTTTAACGTTGATGATGTAACAGTTATTTTGCTTTTATTTGCTGATGATATGGTGGTATTGGCTGAAAGCCCAGAGGAATTACAATGTAGGTTAGGTCTTTTAAATGAATATGTGTTAAATGGGATTAAAAGTTAATGTTGATAAAACTAAGGTTATGGGGTTCAGAAATCGGGTCCTATTTTACCTAATGAGAAATGGTTATATGATGGGTGCGAATTAGAAGTAGTAATAATTTTAATTATTTGGGAACTGTTTTCAATTACAATGGAACGTTTGTATTAAATCAGGAAACTCTAGCGGGTAAAGGTCTAAAGGCATTAAATGTACTTTTAAAATAATTTGAAAAATATCAGTTAAAAACAAGTGTTAAATGTCAACTTTTTGATGCTTTTGTTGGTGCTATTCTGAACTTCAGTAGTGAAATATGGGGATTTGGTAAGTCTAAAAACAATTGAGCGTGTTCATCTTAAATTTTGCAAAATGTACTAAAGGTAAAAACGTTCAACAAGTAACATGGGAGTTTTATGGTGAATTAGGTAGATACCCTTTATTTTATTAATAGATATTACACGTATAATAAATTTTGGTGTAAGGTATTATCTTCAAAAAATATTCTTTAATAACACTTTGTATAGAAGTCTTTCAGACTCAGCGAATAAACAGTAGAAAGAATTGGGCATTAATTTTTAAATTTTTGTTAGATAGTTATGGATTCTCACATGTTTGGAGTAATCCGTTCAGTATAGAACTTAAGAATTTCCATATTTCATTTAAATCTAGAATGATAGATGTATTTAGACAGAACTGGTATAACACTATGGTAAATTGTAATACTTTATGCATCTTATAAATGTTTCAAAAAAGTCTTTGGAGCTGAACAATATTTGGATATTTATCAAGTAAATTTAGAACAGTTTTAGCACAATTGAGATTATCTTCACATAAATTAAGAATTGAAACAGGACGATATGGTCAAAATAAGACAGAAAGGAGCGCATCGTATTGTTCACTTTGAATGCTAGAGATATTGAAGATGATATCACTTTATTATGGTATGTCCTGAATATGTAAATCTTAGAAAAATGTACATTAAGAATTATTACATAAAACGTCCAAGTATGTTTAAATTTGTTCAATTAATGTCTTCATCTAATAGAAATGATATATTTAAACTCAGTAAATTTGTCTTTGAAGCGATGCAGCATAGAAATACACTTATATAATTTTTGATAATTATGTGTACTTAGAAAAGTATTTTTATTTGTTTTCATGTATTAATTTTAATCTTTTTCAAAGTCCATCCTCCATAATTGTATGTTAAAAAAATATATGACAAAAATAAGTGAATCATTGCATTATTTGTTTGATTTATGACAAAAATAAGTGAATCTTTGCATGATATATTTGATTTATTTACACTTGATCATCTGATTATTTATTTATATTTATACATATATACATGACAAGAAACTGTAAAGTTTACGTCAATAAAATATACTGTCTGTCTGTATCCCGCGGAAGCTTCGAAAGCGTCGCGAGCCATGTGGAGTCATCGGGAGAACTTCATTGCTTGCATTGAAATTTTCCCCTATGTTCTCGAAGTTTTATCGGGGAAAACAGGCCGGGGAAACATACGCATAGCTTCCCGGAAGCTTCTGGGAAGCATTCACGGAGCTTCCGCGAAATATTTTTTTCCTCCGAGGAATCCCCTAGGCTTCGGTGATGTCTCAAAGGTTTCTGTGACACATTCCAGATATTGTGATAGAATCTCATAATAATCGCAAAAATATCGACAAGCACACTCTAAAATTTGTTTTATTTTTTGGTCAACCTTAGACTAAGAGTAGACTTTTGGGGGTCAAAAAGGTCATGGTACATTGCTGGGGGCATCCTCATAAACATCTAAAAGTCCACCCTTGGTTTTGTCTCTTAATTCCATCACCAAATTCTCATAATCTCCATAATTTTCCCCGAGGCACCTAGGATGGTTCGATACAACGATACATCCCCTAATCTGCGGGATATTTTCCCGATGATGTTTCAAAATCGGTGAAGCTCCGGGGCACCTTCCCCGACCATCGAAGAAATTTCCCGAGCATCGGGAGCCATCACCGATAATACAAGGCCATTCGTACCATAGCCGAAATATCAGTGAACGTGTCAACGGACCAATCCCGAAGCTTCTTATGGGACTCCTCCGTCTTTTTGGCTCAAACATTTGAATCCATCGGGAGAAAATCTGTGTATTTCCATATCGCCGATTTTTTTCTCCAGTGGGACCTAGGCATTAGATATATGGTGTTCAAGAAAAAAAACCTTCACTTTTATCCCCTAATCACTAAAAACATTTATTTCCGGGGGAGCATGCCCCTAGCACTCACATCACTTTCAGATTTTTGCCCCCCCCCCCCAGCGGAAAAATTCTGGATCTGGGCCTGTCATACATATTTTTATTAAATGTAATAAATAATGGAATGCAAGCATTTCATTGGATGTAAAAGAAGGAAATACTGTAAATTGGTATATCAAATATTTGCTAATAGTAAGAAACGAGCTGCAGAACTTAAAATATTTACCAATATTTAATGAGTTATTCGGGCTTTGAATAAATAGCGATCGCAGCTCGAGAAAGGCCCGTCTCGCGAGTTCTACGGTAACACGTAGTTGTAAATTTTTGTTCAAATACTAACGCTTTGAAAACTTTCATCAGCCGCCATCTTGAATGTTTACCACTGTAGAAATCGTACATGCATAGATTATCTCCCTTGATAATTTCAACTTTGTAGTAGGTAAAAGAACAGACAACTCTTGCAAAACAAAGGACATCTGGGTAATGCGTGACAGAAAAAATATCAGGTTTATGAATCTACGTGCCTATGATTGGTGAAATATTGACTTTGACATTGCAATTTAAAAAATATATATATCGAACAAATATTTTTACATGATAAAGGCACTGGAAATGTTTTTTCTGACAGAAACATTTTATGTTACAGTAAAAATATTACTCGAGCGACTTTGCCCTTGTCAAAATCATTCGTCCGCTTTGTTTATAGCGAGACAGCTCGAGACGAGCAACATTTATGACTGTGATATTTATGATTAAAAAACATGCATAGACCTCTTAGGTTCTTCTCGAAAATCTTTGGATCTAATCGTAACTACTAGTATATTTTGCTTTATCATAATGATAAATCTTATGCATCTACATGTAGATTAGATCTCTCTCTCATTAATAAAATAGTCTTAATCAAGTTCCAAAAGACCTTCAGGAAGATTCTTATATAATTAAAGATGAAGTGTATCTATGCAAGTTTAGATATTTTCATCTATGATCCAGTGTCACAGTAACACCCACATATTCTCTCTTCTTCTTTTCTTTTTTTTTTTTTTTTTTTTTTTTTTTTTTACAACAGACAAAATTCCACTCATAAAAATTATATTTTAACCCTGAAATAATCATACGGTTATTTTGCATGTAGGTAATTTATATGCATGGGCTTGGTTAAAGTATTAAGATGTAATTTTGGTCATGCTATTGGTAGACACACAATTCTATTGTATAATTTTGCATGTTTTTTGTTGTTGTTTTTTCTCTTGTTTTTTTAATACTTGATCATTCAGGTCTGGATAACATAAATCCTGTAAATATGCAATTGACTATATTTAAGTTCTATAAGTCAATCTAGTGATTTTCTGTCTGATTATGTTTATGTCTTTATCCCTTGATACAAAAACACAATTTCTTTTTATTTATTACCTAGTCTTTTTAAATCAAATAAAGTCTTACATACTGTATAATGGGTTATTTTTATTGCTGTGAAATTTTACAAATTTTTGGGGGGAAAAAACCCATAAGATTTCATTTTATATGATTTTGATTTTTACATATTCAAAGTGTCGTAAAAATTTAGCTCATTAAAGTTTATTATTTATTGCCTAGTCTTTTTAAATCAAATTCGTTTTACATACTGTTTCACTGACCTCGACACTCTATTAAGGCCTAAACACCAGAAAAGGGTCATTGAGTTTCCATAGCACTTGTTAACATTTCTACATTGTGTATTAGTTATCAGTAACAGACTGTTTTTTCTTGTTTTGTCCCATTTCACACTCCACAGATACCTGCAATCAAAACATAATAGGTGCCATAATCGGTGACATAACTGCTATTGTGTAGTATATACACGGTAATTACCACTTATCTGTGTGATTATAATGGATAGTTCCCTGACCCTAACTTTTATTTGAATAAAAAAATATGTTTGGCCACAAACAATGACATGTGCTCCTCTGTCTGTGGGACAAAATCCCGTAAAAAATATCAACTCAATAAGTCCGCTATAAATAGACACCGGTTACACACAGCTAGCAAACACTATAAACAGACAATTCACGCTTTCTTAAATAAACACAGACATTCCAACGAACAGAGTCTCCGACGATTAAACACTCACCGCCCTAAGGAATTTTGGAACATACTTAATAAATTAGGACATAAATCAGAAAAACAGTCTCCAAATATAGAAGATTTTTTAAATTATTACAAGTCTGTTAACCAATCAAACATAAACGATGACCAATGTCCTGGATATGAAGATTCTTATACACCATTAAATTATAACATGTGATGACCTTGATAAAGTTTTACTACTGAGGAAATCGACCATGCTATATCCAAATGTAAAAACGGTAAAGCAGCCTCTCAATTTGATCAAATACAAAATGAATATTTAAAAAACACAAAGTATGTTATGTTGCCCATTTACCATAAACTTTTTTAAAAAATATTAGATACTGGTATATTGCCAGAAGTATGGCTAATTGGTACTATTAAACCTATTTATAAAAATAAGGGCTCACAACTTGATCCTAGTAATTATAGACCCATTACGATTCTCAGCTGTCTAAGTAAAGTTTTACAGCAATTCTGAATAAAAAATATTAATGACTTTTTAATATCTAATAGTTTACTTTGTGAAAACCAGGCGGGCTTCAGAGCCCAATATTCTAATACGGATCATATATTTACCCCTCCATTATTTTAATTGAAAAACTTAAATTACAAAAAAAGAAAATTGTTCTGTTCGTTTATTGATTTTCTCGGCAGCGTTTGATTCTGTGTGGAGAGCTGCATTATGGTCTTAAACCGTTTAAAATAGGGATTCGTGGTAAAGTATTTAACGTTATCCAAAATATGTATTCTAATATAAAATCATGTGTGCTCAATAATGGACAGACATCTGACATGTTTCACAGCTATTGTTGGGTTCGACAAGGTGAGAACCTTTCCCCAATACTTTTCTCTATTTTTCTTAATGACCTAAATGACTTTTTAACCTCAAATAATGAAGGTATAGATATTAGCGTTATTGAGTATAAATACTACAGTTATCTTAAGTTGTTGGTACTTCTATATGCTGACGATACAGTATTATTTTCTGAAATGATGTTACATTTCAAAATAGTCTCAATACTTTTAATGAATACTGTCAAATCTGGAAACTCAAAATTAATTACAGTAAAACAAAGGTTTTAGTTTTTGGCACAAATAAGCCCCAGAATTATAAATTTTACATAGATGGAAATCTCATAGAAACTGTCTCTGAATACAAATACCTTGGGATTTATTTTTCAGCATCTGTAAGTTTCTAACTTGTAGGAACCATCTTGCATCACAGGCAAAAAAAGCTTTACATCAGCTGTTTGTTAAAATTAATAATCTAAAATCTCCCTTTAGACATACAGATAAAATTATTTGACAACACGATTTTACCTATATTTTAATATGGATGCGAAATATTTGGATTTGAGAACACTGACATACTAGAACAAGTACACTGTGAATTTTCTAAGACGGATTTCTAAATGTAGAAAAAATACACCACGATATATGCTCTACGGGGGAATTTGGACGCTATCCATAAATATAATCATAAAGTCGAAAATGATAGGATACTGGACAAAACTTGTACAATCAAAACAATCAAAAATTTATTATATTTTACAAAAGCATGATGAACGATAATCAACCTTATAATTGGATTCTATACATTAAAAACATTTTAAAAAACAACAGGATATTCTTATTTCTGGCTAAATCAATCCGGACCACGCATGAATAATCTAAACAGCCTAATAAAACAAAGACTTATTGACCAATTTAAACAAGAGTGGTTTTCAAAACTCTCTGAATCCAATAAAAGTATTTTTTATAGTCAATTAAGTCTAACCTTGAATTTGAAACTTATTTGAACATCTTACCTTCATCTTTAAGAATTCCATTACTCCACTTCAGAACTGGGAATCATAGATTCCCAATAGAGACTGGCCGCTGGAAACAACAATACATTACTCATTTAGACAGAAAATGTACCTTATGTAGTTCGAATGAGTTAGGGGACGAATTACACTATCTATTGTCATGTAAAATTTTTCTATCAAAAAAGGCATAAACTTATTCCGGCAAAATACTTAAAAAGACCTGATATAAACAAATTTAAAGAACTGATATGCTCAGAAAAGAAATATATTTTAACCAATCTTAGTATATTTGTCAAATATATGTTGAAATATTTTAAAAAGTACAAACAATAACAAGATATGGAGGAGAGAAAGAGAATGCATTTGTTTGAGAGAGAGAGAGAGAGAGAGAGAGAGAGGGAGAGAGAGAGAGAGAGAGAGAGAGAGAGACTGACTTACCAGTATGTGATCTCTAATCGTTCCACACTTCCCAGACCGGGTGACCATCCAACATTGTAAACAACGCTATAATTTCTCCTGTTGTACTCTATGTTAATTTACCTTGAAGTCGTAATTGCACCAAAAGCACGGGGTTTTCACGACGTGTATACTGTTAACAACATTTTAATGACTGTGCTAAGAAAGTCGCGTGATATCTACACTGGTATAATTTTATATTTAGTACCTGGAAGACTGGTCGTTGAGGGGAGAGAGTACCTGGAAGACGGTCGATGAGAGAAATGAGAGAGAGAGAGAGAGATAGATTTGTATTTTTTTACACCTAAAAACTAATAACTATATACATGTATTATATTTCAAATGTTAAAAATCCACTTTCCCCTGGATTATCCCCACCGCTGTTATATTTCGATTTATTGTTTTCTAATATTTATATATTTGTTCCACATGTTATTGCATTTTGTAATCTGTGGCAAATAAAAGATTTGTTGTTGTTGTTCATATGCACATACATGTATATACATGGGTACAAGATGATGTGTGTGTGTGCGTGTGTGTGTGTGTGTGGCACGGGATATCACTCCAACTGACTTTTGTATCTATTGTTTTTCTCTAGATATTTTTGTTTCTATACTTTATATTAATTATTTAAAATGAAATCCAAATCCACCATCCCCACTGATTCACTCACCGTTAAACTTTTCTATGAGTGTAATTGCTATTGTATATTTAATCCACTTGTTATTACAACTTGTAATCTGTGGTAAAATAAAAGATATGTTCTGTTCTGTTCTGTTCTGTTCTGTAATTTATTGTTAAGTTATGCCGATAGGTGGGTCATGGAACTATGCATTTGCAAAATATGTACACTGAACACCTGTGCAGTAATTATAATAAAATATATAATCGATAGCACATCTCACTCAAGCGGGGCATGTGTTGTAGTGAAAACATCGAGTACAATAATATATACATTTGTTTTGTACGCTACAAGTGACAGAGTTTACATGCGGTAAATTTATATGAGGGCAAATTTTACGTATCGTGTCTGGGTCGTAAAAGGTAGTAAAAATAGGCAGCGCTTAAAAAATACCCGTTATACGTTTATTTACAGAGAAGTCAATTGTTAACAAGTATGGTATACAAGGCTTATCCTATCCAAGTTGATGTGTTCATATATCCATACGGTGTGAGGATTAATTGAATTAATTAATTTATTTTCTGCAAAATGCAGTTTTTTTTAAGGAGAATGGTGATTCTAGGTTTGTCTAGCCATCGATTCTATAACTTATGGAAGACGTGACAGACTTATTTTGAGTTCAATAGCGACAAATTAAGACGCCATTTTGAAAATAGTTCGACTGTTGTTGGTTTTGGACAGTTCTTTTTATTATTGTTTTAAATTACCTTTGACAACTTATTACATTTTAAGGGAATATATTGATGCTTTCGGGAGTATATTTAATCTAAGGGTGAGGATTGTAGTTTCGTCTTCTTATGGTGATCTCGATACTCTAGGAAAAGTCAAGTAGCACATACTATAACAAGAGGGCCATGATGGCCCTGAATCGCTCACCTGAGTACCATTGCTTCAACTGATGTCAAGGTTTTTAAACAGACAAGGATTCTGATATAACTTAATCTAAAACATTTTTTCCCCTGACAATACTACACACCAAATATCTAAGCAATGGGCCATATGGTTTTTAGAGAGACTTGGACGCAGGGTCATTATCACCGTAGGGCCAAGACTTTGAAAATCTTTGTAATGAACCATTAGATGCTACTACATACCAAAAATTTTAGCTCTAGGCCTTATTGATTCATAGAAGAAGATTTTTTAAGATTTTCCTATATAACTCTGTGTAAAACAAGTGACCCTGGTGGGGGGTCATTTATCCCCATAGGGCTATGATTTGTACAATCTTGGTAGTGGCCCATAAGATGATGCTACATACCAAATAATCTAAGCTCTAGGCCTTATGCATTCATGGAGAAGATTTTTTAAGATTTTCCTATATAACTCTGTGTAAAACAAGTGACCCCCTGGTGCGGGGTCATTTATCACCATATGGGCTATGATTTGTACAATCTTGGTAGTGGCCCATAAGATGATGCTACATACCAAAAATCTAAGCTCTAGGGCCTTATGGATTCATAGAAGAAGATTTTTTAAGATATTTCCTATTAACTCTATGTAAAACAAGTGACCCCTGGTGCGGGGTCATTTATCACCATAGGGCTATGATTTGTACAATCTTGGTAGTGGCCCAAAAGATGATGCTACTACCAAATATCTAAGTCTAGGCCTTATGGATTCATAGAAGAAGATTTTTAAGATTTTTCTATATAAATCTTTGTAAAACAAGTGACCCCTGGTGCGGGGTCATTTATCACCATGGGCTATGATTTGTACAATCTTGGTAGTGGCCCATAAGATGATGCTACATACCAAAAATCAAAAGGCTAGGCCTTGTGGTTTCGGAGAAGAAGATTTTTTCAAGTTTTTCCTTTATTAGCCTATGTGAAATCAAGTGACCCCTGGGGCGGGGCCAATTTTGACCCCAGGGTCATAATTTATACAATCCTGGTAGAGAGTCATAAGATCATGCTACATACCAAAAATCAAAAGGCTAGGCCTTGTGGTTTCAGAGAAGAAGATTTTTTAAATTTTCATTTTTAAAATCTATTTTTAGCTCCTGTGACCTAATTATGCGATGGACCAGAACCATTTATACAACTTTAGTAGAGCTTCATCCAAGGAACATACCTGCAAAATATTTTTCAAATTGGCCAAGCTGTTTAGGAGGAGATGTTGTTTGAAGCAATTGTTGACGCCGGACGCACGGACGCACGCACGGACGCACGGACGCACGGACGACGGACGCCGGACAAAAGGCGATCAGAAAAGCTCACCTTGAGCACGTTGTGCTCATGTGAGCTAAAAAGAGACTACTATAGGCAGTAATAAACCCATGCCAAATCTGCGCTCGCTTCGAGGTTTTGCCTTTTACATATTATACAAGGGAGATTACCCAATCCGGGACCCCTTAGTTCGCATATGTTATAGTTGCTCTTTTTTATTTCGGAATATTAATTGTTTGTTACAAGAATATAGAATATATGTTTTAACGCAGAATATTATTACAACATGCCTCGAGAAACTATTTTAACTTACTGAGTATGATTTTTCTCCGGACAATAGAGGGTAGGGTGATTATATTGTGTTACACAGTAAGACCATGTCTTCCCGACATGATAAGCAGGCTCGAATTCCACCAACAAAACTAAATGTATACTAAAATACTAAGTGGAGAATTTTATCTTTCTTGTTCTTGTTCTTAAATAAAAGTACCCAAATATTTTACACGAAAAAATCAAGTATATGATTAGATTGACATACATTTTACCTAAATCATTAACAATATTGCTATCATGTTGGCTCTGGGTTTGAAGAGAAGAGCCATCCTGGAGACCTGACAATAGCGGGTAGTGAACAGTCACTGCCGACCCCGTCAACCTGAGGATGTAGTGGAAAAGGGGTCGAAACATCCTGTGATGGTTGAAGTCCACCTGATGACGCTTGTCATTTGCAGTCTCCAGGAGTTCATCATCATGATCGTCAGAGATCAGTCCATACTGAAGCAGCAGTGACCTGTATGAAGAAGCTACAAAATGAAATATTTAGGTATTTTTATTAGAGAATCAAAAATGATGAAAGTCGTCTCTAAGTATTTAAGTAATTCTAAGAGCTAAGTATTGTTGGTGGAACTCGAGCGAGAGCAAATCCACAAAAATAGACACCTTGAATTCATATTCAATCTTATCCATTCAAAATGAAACGATTTGATTACAGCTTACATTGGCTTTAAAGCGATACTCCATCGAGGTAGTGAGATAGGTATTAGAACTGCACTGGTGTCCAGCAAGAGACCGGCCACCATCCTTTGTCTGGTATTGACGTCACCATCCAATAAAGAAAAGAGGAAAGCTGTAAACAACACGTGGGCCAGACGGTGTGACAAGACGGTGTACGTGCTCGGTATGAAGCATTTTTACGTGCATTTTTATGATAGGCCATTCTATTTCCTTTAACTTTGATCATGCAAAACAAAGGGTGCAATCTGTTTACTTCAAATTTATTAGAAGCTTTTAAAACCACCCAAATATGATTTTATTGAACAGAAAAGCTTGAAATGCTGTTCTATGGTACATGTAGCATACATTTCTGCTTGGACAACATCTCGAAGCTATATTTAGACACAATTTCCGTGGAGATAAAGTTCCAAATTTATGTCCTGTCTGGTCAAAAAAAATGGCGTTATTTTCACGTTTACTTAAATGAGATTGCATCATAGAAGTCGAAACTGAATTATCGACGCTGAATGAGATAACGTATTAGAAAAACATGATAAAGAGGTAAATGCAAAAGCGAAACAATCGCAATTCATTCTGAGATATTTTAAACTTCTACTGGCTGAAAGTTCGCCATGTTCCAGTGTTCGCAAATTCCAAGTCCCAGTGTTTCAGTGAGTAAGACAGTTTGAAAATTCAAGGCGTCAGCAAGGGTGGTTGCGGGTTAAATTCTTAACCGAGGAATATCTTTTTTATTGTTATCTTTTCCAGGTTAGGTCTGCAATATTGAATATTATCAATTTACCTATATTAAGTACACGTGTATATATATAATGAAATGAAAAATAGCAAACAGAAATGAAATAATGTAGTTTGTTTTTTCAAGTTTGCTTTCTTTTGATGTTGATAAACATATTGATAAAATAGTCTTAAACTGTAGACAAAAAATGGAA
>CM037785.1:38084366-38114414 GCA_021229015.1 Solen grandis
TTCATATGCCTATGACGTCATATGACGTCACATTTGAAATACGCTACAAAGTTTGTACGCGGTCTACAGCCATTGTTTGTGAACCGATTTTCATCAAATTTTCACAGATTGTGTATATTAAGTTCTAGTTGTGCATCCCGGTGTCCGTTTTTCAAAATTCGAAAAGTCCAAGGTTCTATAGCGAATCCAAGATTCGAACCAAGGTCGGAAATTTTTAAATGCTTATAAAATCTGTCCTATTTAAGAAAGAAAGTTGATATTTAGTCAGTATATAGGTCTCTAGAAGTTTTAAAAATTTTGTGAAAATATTTCTCATATGACGTCACGTGACGTCATTATATGATAATGTATTTCTAATATTAACAAGAATATTTCTATATGTTGAAATTGTCGAAAGGCAATGAAAATTTAAAGACACATGCTTCAAACGCTGAAATTTTGATTTCTATGATTTTCATATGCCTATGACGTCATATGACGTCACACTGGAAATATGCAACAAAAGTTTGTACGCGGTCTACAGCCATTGTTTATGAACCGATTTTCATCAAATTTTCACAGAATGTGTATATTAAGTTCTAGTTGTGCATCCCGGTGTCCGTTTTTCAAAATTCGAAAAGTCCAAGGTTCTATAGCGATTCCAAGATTCGAACCAAGGTCGTAAATTTTCAAATTCTTATAAAATCGGTCCTATTTGAGATAGAAAGATGATATTGGGTCAGTATATAGGTCTCTGGGAGTCTTAAACATTTTGTGAAAATAAATGTCATATGACGTCACGTGACGTCATTATATGATAATGAATTTCTAATTCTAACAAGATTATTTCTATATCTTGAAATTTATGAAGGGCAATGAAAAATTAATGCCGCATGCTTCAGATGCTGTAATTTCGATTTCAAAGATTTTCAGAAGCCTATGACGTCATATGACGTCACACTTGAAATATGCAACAAAAGTTTGTATGCGGTCCAGAGCCATTGTTTATGAACCGATTTTCATCAAATTTTCACAGAATGTGTATATTACGTTCTTATTGTGTATACCGGTGTCCGTTTTTCAAAATTCGAAAAGTCCAAGCATATATGGCGGATCCAAGATTCGAACCAATGACGTCAATATTTAAATGCTTATAAAAACTGTCCTATTTGAGATAGAAAGTTGAAATTTTGTCAGTTAGTAGGTCTCTGGGTGTCTTAACAATTATGTGAAAATAAACGTCATATGACGTCACGTGACGTCATTTGTTTATTATTATTATTCTTTTCTTCTTCCTAACTAAACGCTTATTTTAATATGTTGCAATAGTCCTAGGACGATGAAATGTTTATGGGTTATTAGGCACGTGAGGAAATTTTGATTTCACCCCTACTGCATATATGTAGCCATATCTCAATAAATATCGATTTTTGTAAATATATGTATGAATACGAATTATAGCTGAATAATTGACGTTTCCAAAGATATTTAGTTTATTAAAATTGGTTTACGCAATACAAAGTTATAAGCAAAAAAACTAAATGAAATGAAGCTAATTTTGCTGATAATATGCTGTTTTCTTGAGGTTTAACAGTCAATATCTCAGAAACGACTGAAGATAAGTTTATACATTATGCATGTAAAATGTAGCATGTTTTAAGAGCTTTCTAACGGTACCAAGTTTATTGAAATTGGACTTCATATAAGAAAGTTACATGGAGAATAAGATATTTCATAATCATGCATCATAAAAATATGGAAAAGGTCACGCGCAGGGGTCACCAAGCTAAAATAGTTGCGCAACGACTTTGGTAAAAATCAAATTGCAATTGATGGGCTATATCTTGATTTTTTTTTTTTTTTTTTTTTTGTTGTTGTTTTTTGTCGAATGTTGACTGTTTCCAAAATAAGCATTGAAGTTAATACATGTACAACGGCACAAGACAAAAATCCGTATTTGCAACACTATGTAGCTAGCGAGCAGTTTGCAAGCCTTGAAAAATTCACACGCAGCCCCACATTTTAGACCATCTAAAAACTGCATTGTTATGCTAACGATATTCATATTGCATCAGTTTGTAGGCTGGGATGTTACCTTTCAAAATATCACCATAGTTCGAAATTCCAGGAATTTATGGCAAAACTACGGAAGCCCAAACACGCCAAAATCGCTAAATACGATTAACTACGTTACAGGTGTCGAAAGGATATAGCACTATACAAATATTCAATACTTCTTCCTAATGAGGCTAAAATTAAACAAGGTTACAACTGAGCTGGAGTGATGAAATTCTATGTGTGATGAAAGTTAGAAACTTACATTTGAACACTGTTTCATTTTTCTTTCATGTCATATGACATAGTATAAATGTTGTATGTAAACTACATGTGCAAGATATGGGCGGACTTTTATTAAAATTCACAGAATGTGTTCTATTTGTGCTATTTTATATATAAAGAGATGTTGCAGAAAGTCTATCATTCGTTTAAACGAATGAATCTAGTTATTATATATTATTAATCTTTCTCTTCTAACTAACGCTTATTTTTATATGTTGCAATGGACCTAGAGATGAAATTTTTATGCTATTAGTCACGTGATGAAATTTTGATTTTAATGATTTTCAGCACCTATGACGTCACATGACGTCCAGCTAAAATAGTGAAAAATGTGTTCGCGCTCTACAGCCGTCATTTATGGTTCGATTTTCTCTTCAATATATTAACAGATGGTACATCTTTGCAACTAAGTTGCATATCTTCAAGTGTAACATCGAAACTATTCCGAACAGACCGAAGTTCTGTGGCTGAAATAAGATTCGAACATAGGACCGAAAATTTCATTTTAGGATAAAAGAGCTTCAGGATGAGATAGAAAGTTGAAACTTACACAGTTTGCAGTTCTGCAGAATTTCTACAAATATTTTGAGTCATGACGTCATATGACGTCATGTGACGTCATAAGCATACTTCTTAATTTTCATTTTAGGACAATGATTTCGACATGATGCCAGTTGTTCAGAATAATGAAAATTTCAGAGTTATAAAAGCAAAGTATTCGCTTTTAAACAAAAGCATCTTCAGCACCCTATGACGTCACATGACGTCACAGCAAAAAATAGTGAAAAATGGTGTTCGCGCTCTACAGCCGTCATTTATGGTCAGATTTTCTTCAAATTTTCACAGATGGTACCGTTTGAAATTCAGGTGTGCATATCCGGTCAGCTAACCAAACTTCCAAAAGACTGAAGTTCTGTGGCTGAAAAAAGGTTCGAACATAGGATCGAAAATTTCATTTTAGGATTAAAGAGCTTGAGGATGAGATAGAAGGTTGAATCTTACACAGTTTGCAGTTCTGCAGAATTTCTACATATATCTTGAGTTTTGACGTCATATGACGTTTTGTGACGTCATAAGCATACTTCTTAATTTTCATTTTAGGTCAATGATTTTGACATGATGCCAGTTGTTCAGAATAACGAAAATTTCAGAGTTATGATAGTAAAGTATGCCCTTTTGAACAAAAGCAACTTTAGCACACTATGACGTCATGTGACGTCAGAGCTAAAAATAGTTAAAAATGGTGTTCACGCTCTACAGCCGCCATTTATGGTCGGATTTTCTTCAAATTTTCACAGATGGTACATCTTGAAAGTTAAGTGTGCATATCCTTTCAGCTAACCGAAATTCCGAAAGACCGAAGTTCTGTGGCTGAAATAAGATTCGAACATTGGATCGAAAATTTCATTTTAGGATTAGAGAGCTTCAGGATGAGATAGAAAGTTGAAACTTAAACAGTTTGCAGTTCTGCAGTATTTCTACATATGTTTAGAGTTATGACGTCATATGACGTCATGTGACGTCACGACTAATACTTAGTTCTGATCATTTGCATTAATTTCGGAATATAATGTCAATTGTTCAGCATGAACATGAAATACTACCAGAGGTGAGTCATTACATGAAACTTCTTTCTCCTGCTTTTTGCATTAACACAGTTTGCAGAAAGTCCTATCATTCGTTTTCACGAATGACATCTAGTTTATTATTAGGACTTTCTGCCTAAAGCATTTGAAATATGCTACAAAAGTTTGTACGCGGTCTACAGCCATTGTTTGTGAACCGATTTTCATCAAAATTTCACAGAATGTGTATGTTAGGCTCTAGTTGTGCATCCCGGTGTCCGTTTTTCCAAATTCGAAAAGGCAAAAGTTTCATGGCGAATCCAAGATTCGAACTAATGACGTCAAATTTCAAATGCGTATAAAATCGCTTCTAGAAGAGCAAGAAAGCTGATATTTGGACTGAATATTTGTCTCTAGGTCTTCTTTATATTCTGAAAAGATGAACACCAAATGACGTCACATGACGTCATAATGCTATTAAAACTTTCGTATTAAAACTTAACGATTTTTAAGCCCTGTAGGCTTCATTTTTTGTATGATTTGCTTGAAATTTTGTCTGAAGATGCAGTATTAGATTCTATGGAGCCATGTCACTTTCGTTTCCGGAAAATCCCAAAGGTCAAGGTTATATATCAATTATCGGCTTTTTCTTCGGCCTTAAATATCTCAAAAACGGTAAATATTCTATCGAGACACTATGCATATAATTTGTAGTGCTTAGAAAGACCTTTCAGATGATATTTAGTTTTTGATGATCGGGGTTGAATTGGTTGAGTTATGGCGGAAAAATGAAAATTTGGTAACCCCCAATGTGTTTAACAGTTTATACCTCGAAACCCTTTGATTTTTCAAAATATGATGATGAATATTATTTGTAGAGCAATGTTTGGCCGTTCTTTTGATGCCTAAACTTTAATGATTGGCCAAAGATTGATGGAGGAATGGGAAAAAAACGAAATTCGTGTATGTAGCTTTGGTGAATTTTTCATTTTTCAGGTGGTTTAAGAGCTGGTATCTCAAAAAGTATTAGTAATATTCCTAAACATAAAGCGTGTGAAATGTAGAGAATTTTCAGACGATTATTTTGGTACCTTAAGTTTTGAAATTGAACAAAGTATAAGGAAGTTACATCAAAAATAAGAATTTAAACATGTAGAATCTCAGCGATTCTGCCGTGTTGTCAAAGTTCTACGGCTAATATCTCAAAGCTCATTAGAAATAAGTCCACACCTTAAGCGAGTGAGATGTAGAGAATTTTAAGACGATTATTTTGGTACCTAGAGTTTTAAAATTGATTAAAGTATAAGGAAGTTACATCAAAAATACGAATATAAACCCAAGTGTAAGAATTTTCGAGAAATATCCTACTTTCGCTTTCACGTTAATTGAAGCATTTTCGGAAAATATGTAAGTTTACAGCGATGTATTAGTCATATAAATTGCAAAAAACTTTTTACTTATATCATATTGATATTACTAGCTGAACAAGCGTACCCTTTCCGGTGGCCGAGTGGTTAGAGCGTCTGCCTCGGGAGCGGAAGGTCGTGGGTTCGATCCCCGACCCGACATACCAAAGTCGTAAAAAATGGTACTGTTATAGCTCCCTTGCTTGGCGCTCAGCATATAAGGGTATTTGCAGGACTGGTTAGCGCGGTATCAGGATGATGTGACTGGGTGTGGTATCATGCCACATGTCTACGGCGTAATACTGCAGTGTGGTAGTCCTATACCCGCATGAAGTAGACATCGTGACTGGCTGAATTACTGTCGGTGGGACGTTAAACCCAACAAACAAACTGATATCATATATAGCAGTGTTTACTACACCGATCCCTACACACGAGGTGTGCACACAGGCGCATGTTGACGTCTTTTTTAAACATTTATTAAAGTTGCTTAAATAATCATGTTTATAGATAAACATTTACATAAGAATGAGGAGTTTCGGAAATATTTTTTGCAAAGGGACTAAAATACAAGTATAGTTTATTAGGTTTAATGTCCCACCGACAGTATTTAAGTCTTTTGGAGACAATGTCTACTTGAGACAAATGTAGTGTAGTCACATTGCACAGTATCACGTCGTAGACAGTTGGCATGATACCACACCCAGTCACATTATCCGGACACCGGGACATCAGTCCTAGAACTACCCTTATTAAGCTGAGCGCCAACCACGGGAGTTATACCAGTACCTATGTTTACGAATTTGGTAAATACAAGAATTGAATAATTGATATAACGTTTTTAAACAACTTACAGATCATGTGTTATCTCGTTTGATTTGGTATTTCCGGGGTATTCCTAGCCTTGATATCTTCCGCTGACACCGACTTTTTTAAACGATTATTTTTTACATATTTCGTTCTTTCCTTAATGTCAATCAGTTGGTATTTTCTGATTTCTCAACTAATTCAAACAAGATAAATAAATTAAAAAACAGCCATCACATAAATTGATTGAAATCTGAAAAAGAAATGAGCCGACGGTCAAAAAATGCGCGAAATTTATGTGTTACATCCATATTTGGAAAGCACGTGCACGTGTGTGAATACTTTAACAACACGCTGACGTAGCACTTATATGGCGCCATCTTCTAATATAGCAGCATAACGTAGTAATAGGGCGGGGCAAACTCTAAGTTAGTCAGTGTTAATTAAGTATAGGTTAGTGTTTTTTTTAGTAAGCATTAATGAAATTAAATCGGTGTGGCGCGGCAAAGCCGCGCGACCGATTTAATGGACTTAATGCTTATTAAATAACACTAACCTACTTAGTGTTTGGAATTATATTTTGAAATTTAACGCAGTCGCACATTCCAAATATTGTATTGATTTTTTAGACTCCGCCCTATCAACCTGTTCCCGGCGTGAATTACATCACGTGACATGTAACATGTTATGTCAAAGGTCAATGCGTCGCTCTAGCTGTGTATGTCTGTGTAGATCTACGCTTCAAATGCGCATTGAACCGGAAGCCGACTTTGATCTCTTCGGCAAAAAAGTGGTGATTGAAATTTGAATAAAAGATACTGTTTAGAAAGGTTCATATATCTGCACCTATATATGTTGTGTTTTGGACATTATTTTTTTTTATTTAAGTAACCCTTGTTTGTAAGTGTGTTTTTTTCTTCTCTTCTCATTATTTATATACATTTTTCAATTTGAATTTATTTAATCGGATATTTACTTAATCGCTTTGTTTAGTAATTAGTTATATATTGCCCATTCTGTGTTAACATGTGTAGACATTGAAATTACACAAGTGTCTTTAAAGCGATGACCGATACTAATGTTGTTAGAACTTGTGGTCTTACTTATTTTTTAAAATCTTCGATGTTGTATCATCATTACTTAGGCAATAATACATGTTTAAACTAAACTAAATGGAAGGGTAGAGTTCTTTTGTTATTTTAGATTAATCAGAATGCTGGTGAGTAAATGTTTGTTCTCTATGGTTGCTGTGTATTATTTTTTGCCGATGTTCATGCGTTCACATCAAAAATCCCTGTAACACGTTACACATGCGTGGACTAAGACCACAATTTAAACTTACTATATGTTCTATATAAGCATATATACCAATGACAATTTCTGTAAGGGACATTGGCATCCAAACTTACCCTCATTAGATAGATCTATTCAAGAGAAATAATTCTGTACATTTTAAACATGGAGTCACCCGACTTCTTTTTGACCTATTTAAGGCCAAATAACATGCGTATGAATTTAGTGCACCGGTCGGCCATTTCACGCCAATTTTCTCAAAAATTCCCCCCTCAGTAATGCTAAACTATTAAGATTGTTATGCAATAAGACCTCCAAAATGGGCATTTTATGACTATTTTAACTGTTCTATAGAATTCAATCCTTTATTGCATGTCTTTCAGTCAAAATCTCACCTTAATTCAGCATTAAATAGGGTCACTTTTTTCTGTGTAGGCACATCCGGTAACCAAGGGCAGGTAATTGTGGTCTTAGTCTATTTTGGTGAACACATAAAGCTCCGCTTCTCACATATCTTGCGCACACGCGCAGTGAAGGTGCTTGAAGCTGGTTTTACATTGATCAGTTGATTTAGCGGAATAGTGTTTTAGTGACAAGTTGATGCCGATTAAATGAATTAAATGGAGACAAAATTTTGAAAAAATGGAATGATTTCATTGGACAAAATATAATTTCAAACACTAAGAGAGAATTTAACAGTTAAGAAGCCGTCACTTGCTACGCTCGTTCTGGCTTCTTAACTATAACGAATACAGTCGTCTCCATCGTATGTACAAGCATTATTGAAATTTAACTCACGAGGCTACACGCGTCGACGAATATATTGCATGGTAGCATTTACGGTTTTATTCCCGCGACTGTACACGAAATTAAAAAAAAAAAGAATTTGATATGCTAGAATTAATAGGTTTAAGTTTAATTGCTTATATTTTGAATACCTATAAAACTAGACCCAAATATGCTACAATTGAATTGTAGGGATTTTCAGGAAATTTATTTTGGTACCTAGAATACTAAACTTGGAATCTCTCAGCCCCTCACCGCTGTGGGTTCGAATTCCGGTAGGGACTTCGGATTTTTCATGTGAGGAAGCCTTCCAGCTGGCTTGCGGTAGGTCGGTGGTTATATCCGCGTATCTCTGTGTACTCGGGGTCTTCCTCCACCTGTAATTAGCTGGACGTCTCTATATGATTGAAATACTATCACCGCGACGGTAAACCCCAATACAAAAACAACAACAACAACAACAACAATTAAAATTGGTCAAGTTATAAGAAAGCGATATCAAAATAAAGATTTATTTATTTTCGACATATGGCTTACTTCAAAAAGTTCATGTATGAGAAGTCCATACGAAAAAAAAGAGTAAAAGGTAGGAAATATAATATATATTCTTTCTAACGGTATTAATCTTTACATTTCAAAATGTTGCAGAAAGTCCTATCATTCGTATCAACGAATGAAATCTAGTTATTATTATTCTTTTTTTCTTCCTAACTAAACGCTTATTTTTCTATGTTGCAATAATCCTAGGCCGATGGAATTTTTATGGCTTATTAGTCTCGTGAGGAAATTTTGATTTCTATGATTTTCATTTGTCTATGACGTCATATGACGTCACATTTGAAATATGCTACAAAAGTTTGTACGCGGCCTACAGCCATTGTTTGTCAACCGATTTTCATCATATTTTCACAGATTGTGTATATTAAGGTTTAGTTGTGCATCCCGGTGTTCGTTTTTCAAAATTCGAAAAGTCCATGGTTCTATAGCGAATCCAAGATTCGAACCAAGGTCGTAAATTTTTAAATGCTTATAAAATCTGTCCTATTTAAAATAGAAAGTTGATATTTAGTCAGTTTATAGGTCTCGAGAAGTTTTAAACATTTTGTGAAAATAAATGTCATATGACGTCACGTGACGTCATTATATGATAATTTATTTCTAATATTAACAAGAATATTTCTATATGTTGAAATTGTCGAAGGGCAATGAAAACTTAATGACACATGCTTCAATAGCTGAAATTTTGATTTCTATGATTTTCATATGCCTATGACGTCAAATGACGTCACACGTGAAATATGCAACAAAAGATTGTACGCCGTCCAGAGCCATTATTAATGAACCGATTTTCATCAAATTTTCACAGAATGTGTATATTAAGTTCTAGTTGTGCATCCCTGTGTCCGTTTCTCAAAATTCGAAATTGCCAAGGTTCTATAGCGAATCCAAGATTCGAACCAAGGTCGTAAATTTTCAAATGCTTATAAAATCAGTCCTATTTGAGATAAAAAGTTGATATTTGGTCAGTATGTAGGTCTCTCGGAGTCTTAAAAATATTTTGAAAATTTGCATCATATGACGTCACGTGACGTCATTATATGAAAATATATTACTAAAATTAACAAGATTATTTCTATATGTTGAAATGGTCGAAGAGTAATAAGAATTTAATGGCATATGTTTCAGACAATATATTTTCTATTTCAATATTTTTTATAAGCATATGACGTCATATGACGTCACACTTAACATATTCTACAAAGGTTTGTACGCGGTCTACAGCCATTACTTATGAAACCGATCTTCATCAAATTTTCACAGAATGTGTATATTAAGATCTAGTTGTGCATCCCGCTATCAGTTTTTCAAAATTCTAAAAGACCATGGTTCTATGGAGAATCCAAGATTCGAACCGAGGTCGTTAATTTTCAAATGCTTATAAAATCGGTCCCATATGAGATGGAAAGTTGATATTTAAACATTATGTAGGTTTATGGATGACTGAACGTTTTTGTGAAAATGAACGTCATGTGACGTCAGATGACGTCATTACATGAAAATCTATTTCTAATATTTACAAGAAAATTTCTATATGTTAAAATGGTCCATGGAAATGGAAATTATATGACATTTTGCTTCAAACGTTGATATTTTTAATTCTACAATTTTCATATGCCTATGACGTCATATGACGTTACAACTGCCATATGCTGCAAAAGTTTGTACGCGGTCTACAGCCATTGTTTATGAACCGATTTTCATAAAAATTTCACAGAAAGTGTACATTAGGTTATAGTTGAGCATCCTAGTGTCCGTTCTTCCAAAATCAAAAATGCAAAGGTTTTATGGCGGATCCAATATTCGAACCATTGACGTCAAATTTTAAATACGTATAAAATCGTTTCCAGATGAGTTAGAAATCTAATATTTGGAAAGTAAATAAGTCTCCAAGAGTGTTTAACATTCTATGAAGATGAACGTCATTTGACGTCATATGACGTCATAAGGTCAAAAATTATTTCTGATATATACGCGTAAATTTAATATGTTGTTAACTTCCCAGGACCATGAAATCTTATGGTATATACTTTAGAAATGCTTTAGATTGCAATGTAATTCATATTAATTTGACGTTATATCACATCAGATTTGACGTCAGGACAAAAAGGTTTTACGCGGTGTACAGCCATTATTTTTGGACCAATTTTCAGCAAATTTCAAAGAATGTATATGTAACGCTCTAGTTGTGTATCTCGGGTCCTGTTTTACAAATTCGAAAAGACGAAAAGCAATGGTTCTATGGCGAATCCAAGTTTCGAAACATTGACGTCAAATTTCAAAAAACATATAAAATCGCTTCGAGATGATTTAGAAAGTTGATATTTGGACTGAATATTAGTCTTTAAGACTTATTTATATTCTGTGAGGATTAACGTTATTTGACGTCATAAGGTCAAAAAGAATGTTAATATATCTACGTGTTAATTTCTATATGTTGCAAAGTTGCAAGTAGCATGAAAAAATTATTTAAGATACTTAATATTTCAATTCATTGATTTTCTTATGCCTATGATGTCATGTGACATCAAACTTGACGTTGTCTACACACACTTGTACGCGGTCTACAGCCATTATTACAGGATGGAATTCGAATTGTAAGCGTTTTAAATAAATTTGATTTGTAACATAGATTATAAAAATAGTCCAAGTTAAATAAATCGATATAAAAAAAAATGATTTTCAGTTACTTTTGCCATTTCCTCCAAGTTAAACGGTTTATTTTTCAAAGTTCATTTAAGTTATGGCCATACAAAAGCAAGTTAAAGGCTGCAATTACATATCCTCTTACTTTTTTTGCTTTTAAGTATTTGACAAATGTAGCAGAAAGTCCTATCATTCGTATCAACAAATGAAATCTAGTTATTAGGGCTTTCTGCCTAAAGCAGAAAGTCCTATTGGGTTTGTTATGTTTTTTCTTATTATTATTATTATTATTATTATTTTTTCACCTTTTGAGGTTCAAATTAAAACAGGTTGCCAATAAGCCAGCAGCATGAAATTTTAACACTGATCAGAGTGACTTTGGCCCTTTTGAATGCACTAATTTTCATCTTCATATGACGTCATGTGACGTTACAGCTAAAAATAGTGAAAAATGGTGTTCGCGCTCTACAGCCGTCATTTATGGTCAGATTTTCTTCAAATTTTCACAGATGGTACATCTTGAAACTAAGGTGTGCATATCCTGTCAGCTAACCGAAATTCCGAAAGACCGAAGTTCTGTGGCTGAAATAAGATTCGAACATAGGACCGAAAATTTCATTTTAGGATTAAAGAGCTTCAGGATGAGATAGAAAGTTGAAACTTACACAGATTGCAGTTCTGCAGAATTTCTACATATATCTTGAGTCGTGACGTCATATGACGTCAAGTGACGTCATAAGCATACTTCTTAATTTTCATTTTATGGCAATGATTTCGACATGATGCCAGTTGCTCAGAATAATGAAAATTTCAGAGTTATGACAGCAAAGTATGCGTTTTTGAACAAAAGCATCTTCAGCACCCTATGACGTCACATAACGTCAGAGCTAAAAATAGTGAAAAATGGTGTTCGCGCTCTACAGCCGTCATTTATGGTCGGATTTTCTTCAAATTTTCACAGATGGTACATCATGAAACTAAGGTGTGCATATCCTGTCAGCTAACCGAAATTCTGAAAGACCGAAGTTCTGTGGCTTAAATAAGATTCGAACATAGGACCGAAAATTTCATTTTAGGATTAAAGAGTTTCAGGATGAGATAGAAAGTTGAAACTTACACAGTTTGCAGTTCTGCAGAATTTCTTAAAATATTTTGAGTCGTGACGTCATTTGACGTCATGTGACGTCATAAGCATACTTATAATAAGGATTTTCTTCAATATTTGAAGATGGTGTATGTCAGAAAAGTAAATAAGTATGATCAGGTTTGGCATAGTTAGCAGAAAGCCCTTTCTTTTGTTCAGAACAAAAGGAGTCTAGTTATTATTATTATTATTAGGGCTTTCTGCCTCAAGCAGAAAGACCTATTGGGTTTGTTATGTTTTTTCTTATTATTAGGGCTTTCTGCTTTTCGCAGAAAGACCTTTTGGGTTTGTTCTGTCTTTTATTATTATTATTCTTTTTTTCCAACCTTTTCATGTTGTTATTTCATTAAGTTGCTGAAGGTCTAGGACAAAGAAATTCTATCAACAGACACCTGAAGCAATGGCATTTTGGAATATATTATTTTTATCTTCACATGACGTCACATGACGTCAGAACTAAAAATAGCTACCAAATTTTGTACGCGCTGTACAGCCGTCATTTATGGACGGATTGTAATGGAATTTTCACAGAAGTTATATATTAAGACCTCATTGTGCAGGATTATATAGGTTTGCCAAGATTCGAAAGAACTAAGGTTCTATGGCGAATCCAAGATTCGAACCAAGGACGTCAAATTTCAAATCCATATAAAATCGATTCTAGATGAGATAGAAAGTTGATATTTGGCGAGATTATATGTCTCTGTGTTTCCTTTGCATTTTGTAAAGATGAACGTTATATGACGTCATATGACGTCATCAAGTTGTAAAGAATTTCCGATTACTTGATGTCAATTTACTCATGTTGCAAGGCTCATAGACAATGAAAATTTAATGTCCTATGTAGGTAATCATGAACATTTAGATTCAATGTTTAAAATTTTCATATGACGTCACATGACGTCAGAACTAAAAATAGCTACCAAAGTTTTTACGCGCTGTACAGCCGTCATTTATGGACGGATTGGCATGGAATTTTTCACAGAAATTATATATTACGACCTCATTGTGCAGGATTATATAGATTTGCCAAGATTCGAAAGAACTAAGGTTCTATGGCGAATCCAAGATTCGAACCAAGGACGTCAAATTTCAAATCCATATAAAAAACGTTTCTAGATGAGATAGAAAGTTGATATTTGGCGAGATTATACGTCTCTGTGTTTCCTTTGCATTTTGTAAAGATGAACGTCATATGACGTCATTTGACGTCATCAAGTTGTATAGAATTTCCGATTTCTTGATGTCAATTTACTCATGTTGCAAGGGTTCATAAACAATGGAAAATGAAAGTCCTTTGTAGGTAATGATATTCATTTTGATCCAATGTTTAAAATTTTCATATGACGTCACATGACGTCAGAACTAAAAATAGCTACACAGTTTGTACGCGCTGTACAGCCGTCATTTATGGACGGATTGGCATGGAATTTTCACAGAAGTTATATATTAAGACCTCATTGTGCAGGATTATATAGGTTTGCCAAGATTCGAAAAAGCAAAGGTTCTATGGCGAATCCAAGATTCGAACCAAGGACGTCAAATTTCAAATACGTATAAAATCGTTTCTAGATGAGATAGAAAGTTGATATTTGGCGAGATTATATATCTCTGTGTTTCCTTTGCATTTTGTAAAGATGAACGTTATATGACGTCATATGACGTCATCAAGTTGTATAGAATTTCCGATTTCTTGATGTCAATTTTCCTCATGTTGCAAAGCTTCATAGACAATGCAAATTAAATGTCCTTTGTACATAATCAGGAACATTTACATTCAATGTTTAAAATTTTCATATGACGTCTCATGACGTCAGAACTATAAATAACTACCAAAGTTTGTCCGCTCTGTACAGCCGTCATTTATTGATAGATTGGCATGGAATCTTCACAGAAGTTATATATTACGACCTCATTGTGCAGGATTCTATAGGTTTGCCAAGATTTGAAAGAACTAAGGTTCTTTGACGAATCCAAGATTCGAACCAAGGACATCAAATTTTAAATACGTATAAAATCGTTTCTAGATGAGATAGAAATTTGATATTTAGCGAGCTTATACGTCTCTGTGTTTCCTTTGCATTTTGTAAAGATGAACGACATATGACGTCATCAAATTGTAGAGAATTTCCGATTCCTGAATGTCAATTTACTCATGTTGCAAAGGTTCATAGACAATGAAAATTTAAAGTCCTATGTAGGTAATCATGAACATTAAGATTTAATGAGTAAAATTTTCATATGACGTCACATGACATCAAAACTTAAAAAAGCTACCAAAGTTCATTCGCGCTGCACAGCCGTCATTTATGGACGGATTGGCATGGAATTTTCACAGAAGTTATATATTACGACTTAATTGTGCAGGATTATATAGGTTTGCCAAAATTCGAAAAACACCAGGTTTGTCATGGTTTGCAGTGCAGAAAGCCCTATCTTTTGTTCAAAACAAAAGAAGTCTAGTTATTATTATTATTATTATTCTACTTTTTTCTTCCTTTTGAGGTTCAAATTAAAACAGGTTGCCGATGAGCTAGCAGCTTGAAATTTTAATAGTATGCACAGTGACTTTGGCGCTTTTGATCGTCATATTTTTTTCTTCATGTGACGTCACATGACGTCAGGGCTGAAAAAAGCTACAAAAGTTTGTACGCGCTCTACAGCCGTCATGATTGGACCGATTTACTTGATTTTTTCACAGAATGTATATATTATGTTCTTGTTGTGCAGGATTATATACGTTTTGCAATATTTTAAAAGATCAAGGATCTATGGCTGAACCAAATTTCGAACTTTGGACCAGAAAATGTAATGAAGTATTACGAAGCACTCAGATAAGCTAGAAACATGAAATTTGGACAGAATATGTGTCCTATTGATTTCTTTCAGTTCTGAGAAGATTGACGTCGTATGACGTAAAATGACGTCATGACGCGTTATCAAATTTTTTATCCAAAATATACGGTTTTTTAGCACTGGAAGACAAAGTTTTTGACCGATTTGCATAAAATTTTCACTGAAGGTGCAACATAGCCTCTTATTGTCAACAGTCACTTCCGCTTCCGGAAAAAAGCTAAGGTCAAGGTCACATGTCAATTATCGGTTTTTTCTTCGGCCTTAAATATCTCAAAAACGAAAAATATTTTATCGAGACACTATGCGTATAATTTGTAGTGCTTTGAAATGCCTTTCAAACAATATATAGTTTTTGAAGATCGGGGTTGAATCAGTTGAGTTATTGCAGAAAAACAAAAATGCTGCAACCCTAAGCGCACTTAACTACTTATATCTCGATAATTATTGATTTTTGTTAATAAGAGTATGAATATAATTTGTAGATTAATGCTCGGCCGTTCTTTTGGTGTTTAAATTTTAAAGATTGACCTAATATTCATTAAGTTATAAGGAAAAACAAAACGATATGAACATATTTATCCCCGATTTTTGCCGTGTGCTCAAGGTTTAATCGCCCGTATCTACAAAGTGTTTAAAGATACATACAATTATGAAGCGAGTGAATTGTGGGAAATCAAAAGCCCTGTCTAACGGTACCTAGCTTTTTAAAATTGGACGTAATATAAGGAAGTTACATGAAAAATAAGAATTCAGTAAAACCGTTCTTTCATGCACTCCCGCAGTAAGTCCCGATAACTTGATTCCTTTTTTCGAAGAAACTATTAATTTTTTTAAAATAACATAAAGAGCATTTTTAATTTCTTTTGCATGATGTAATGCGGTTCTAATGATATGCAGATTTTAATGATCGGACCATAAATCATAAAGTTATTTGTCGAAAGGCAATAATAGACATGAACATCTTTTTGCCGACTTTTGCCGTGTTCTTGATAAATAACTTTCTATATCTCAAAACCCGTAATAGAAAAGTTGAAACATGAAACACGTGAAATGTTGGAAATTTAAAGGCCTTTCGAATGGTACCTAGCGTTTTAAAATTGAACATCGGGCATCCTATAAGGAAGTTAGATAAGAAATAAGAAGTCATTAAAACCGTTCTTTCATGCATTTTTGCAGTTAGTCCCTATCATTTAATTGTTCTTTTCTAAGAAACTATTAATTTTTGAAAATAACATAAAGAACATTTTTTTTTGCATGATGCAATGCGGTTCTAATGGTATGCAGATTTTAATGATCGGACCATTAATTATAAAGTTATTTGTCGAAGGGCAATAATAGACATGAACATCGTTTTGCCGATTTTTTGCCGTTTCTTTGAAAAATAACTTTCTATATCTCAGAACACGTAACAGAAAAGTTGAAACATGAAACAAGTGAAAGGTTGGAAATATAAAGGCCTTTCTTTTTTAAAATTGGACATCATATAAGGAAGTTAGATGAGAAATAATCATTAATTTATACCGTTCTTTCATGCACTTCTGCATTTGTCCTAATCACTTGATTGCTTTTGAGCTCACCTGAGCACAAATTGCTCAAGGTGAGCTTCTGTGATCGCCCTGCGTCCGTCGTCGTGCGTCGTCCGTCGTGCGTCGTCCGTCGTCCGTCGTCAACAATTTGCTTTAAACGACATCTCCTCTAAAACCGCTGGACAGAATTTAATGAAACTTGGCAGGGATGATCCTTGGGTCAACCTTCACAAAAGTTGCTAAAATAAACTTGATCCATGTAGAACTCTAGTTGCCATGGCAATAAAAAAAATGAAAACTTTAAAAATCATCTTCTTCAAAACTACTGGCCAGATTTTAAAATAAATTGGTACAGATGTTCCTTGGGTCAACCTCTACCAAAGTTGCTAAAATTATTCCGATCCGTAAAAAAACATGGCCGCCAGGTGCGGGGCTTATTTGCCTTATATGTATATAGAGAAACTTTTTAACATCTCCTCTGAAACCACTAGACAGAATTTGATTATACTTGGCAGGGATGATCCTTGGGTCAACCTTCACAAAAGTTGCTAAAATAAACTTGATCCATGTAGAACTCTGGTTGCCATGGCAACAAAAAAAAAAAGAAAACTTTAAAAATCATCTCCTTCAAAATTACTGGCGAGATTTTAAAATAAATTGGTACATCATGGGCCTCTTGTTCTAAGAAACAATTAATTCTAAGCTCACCTGAGCACATGTGCTCAAGATGAGCTATATGAATCGATGAATGTCCATTGTCCGTCCGTCCGTCCGTCCGTCAATCCGCCGTCCGTCCGTCGTCCACAATTAGTTTGTTTGCACTCTAGCATCTTCATTTCTTATGTAATCAACTTCAAACTTTACAACAATGTTTATTACCATAAAATCTTGTCAAAGTTATCCCCCTTTTGATGTTTAATTTTGTGTGTTTTAAGCCATACTTTTTGAGTCAAGTTTGACTTCAAATTTCGACAACAGGCTCTCTTTACTTCGTGGAATTATAAATAATCTGATGGATTATGTCTTCAGTACAACTATGCTATAATTTAATAACTTCTACAGGCAATGATAACAGTTTTTCTCAGGTGAGAGTCTTTAGGGCCACCTTGGCCCTCTTGTTGAAAATATCATAAAGAACAATATTTTTATCATGATGCAGTGCGGTTCTAATGCTATGCAGATCTTAATAATTTGTCCATTAATAATTAAGTTATTTGTCGAATGGTAGTAGCTGACATGGATATCTTTTCGCCGAGTTTTGCCTTTTTGGGGGGAGGAATAACTTTATATATCGCAAAAACAGATAGGTTTAAACCTGAAGTAAGTACATGTTTGAATTCAGAAGACCTTTCTAACCATACCTGGGTTTTTAAAATTGGACATCATAGTTGCATGAAAGTAAGAATTTCTGAGAAAAAAAAAAGAAAAAAAATCCTTGTGCTTCTGCAGTTGATCCTAGTTGATATTTCGTAGAAAAGGAATCTTGTATACCTTTTTAGCATGTTAAGAGGACTAGTGATACTTCATTCCCTTGCAGAACACGAAGATTGAATATTATTGTAGTTATTTTAAAGATGGTTCTGGAAAAATTAGCATTATGAAATTATAACTGAAAACAAAGCCACATATTCCCTTTTGAATGCAATGACTTTAAAATTTAAATTATGTTATATGACATCACAGATTTCCTCTGCTATTCATTTATGTTTGCACTCTACAGCTGTCAATTCGGGAAGGATTTCCTTCAATTTTTAAAGATGTTGTATTTCAGAAAATAAAATAAGTATGATCAGGTTTGACATGGTGTGATGTGCAGAAAGCCCTTTCTTTTGTCCAGAACAAAAGAAGTCTAGTTATTATTCTTTTCTTCTTCCTAACTAAACGCTTATTTTTATATGTTGCAATGGACCTAGGACGATGAAATTTTTATGGCTTATTAGTCACGTGAGGAAATTTTGATTTCAATGATTTTCAGCACCCTATGACGTCACATGACGTCACAGCTAAAAATAGTGAAAAATGGTGTTCGCGCTCTACAGCCGTCATTTATGGTCGGATTTTCTTCAAATTTTCACAGATGGTACATCTTGAATCAAAGGTGTGCATATCCTGTCAGCTAACCGAAATTCCGAAAGACCGAAGTTCTGTGGCTGAAATAAGATTCGAACATAGGACCGAAAATTTCATTTTAGGATTAAAGAGCTTCAGGATGAGATAGAAAGGTGAAACTTACACAGTTTGCAGTTCTGCAGAATTACTACAAATATTTTCAGTCAGAACGTCATATGACGTCATGTGACGTCATAAGCATACTTCTTAATTTTCATTTTAGGGCAATGATTTCGACATGATGCCAGTTGTTCAGAATAATGAAAATTTCAGAGTTATGAAAGTAAAGTATGCACTTTTGAAGAAAAGCATCTTCAGCACCCTATGACGTCACATGACGTCACAGCTAAAAATAGTGAAAAATGGTGTTCGCGCTCTACAGCCGTCATTTATGGTCGGATTTTCTTCAAATATTCACAGATGGTACATCTTGAATCAAAGGTGTGCATATCCTGTCAGCTAACCGAAATTCCGAAAGACCGAAGTTCTGTGGCTGAAATAAGATTCGAACATAGGACCGAAAATTTCATTTTAGGATTAAAGAGCTTCAGGATGAGATAGAAAGTTGAAACTTACACAGTTTGCAGTTCTGCAAAATTTCTACAAATTTTTCGAGTCGGAACGTCATATGACGTCATGTGACGTCATAAGCATACTTCTTAATTTTCATATTAGGGCAATGATTTCGACATGATGCCAGTTGTTCAGAATAATGAAAATTTCAGAGTTATGAAACTAACGTATGCCCTTTTGAAAAAAAGCATCTTCAGCACCCTATGACGTCACATGACGTCACAGCTAAAAATAGTGAAAAATAGTGTTAGCGCTCTACAGCCGTCATTTATGGTCGGATTTTCTTCAAATTTTCACAGATGGTATATCTTGAAACTAAGGTGTGCATATCCTGTCAGCTAACCGAAATTCAGAAAGACCGAAGTTCTGTGGCTGAAATAAGATTCGAACATAGGATCGAAAATTTCATTTTAGGATTAAAGAGCTTCAGAATGAGACAGAAAGTTGAAACTTACACAGTTTGTAGTGCGACAGAATTTCTACATATATTTTGAGTTGTGACGTCATATGACGTCATATGACGTCATAAGCATACTTCTTAATTTTCATATTAGGGCAATGATTTCGACATGATGCCAGTTGTTCAGAATAATGAAAATTTCAGAGTTATTGCAGTAAAGTATACGCTTATGAACAAAAGAATTATCAGCACCCTTTGACGTCATGTGACGTAAGAGCTAAAAATAGTGAAAAATGGTGTTCACGCTCTACAGCCGCCATTTATGGTCGGATTTTCTTCAAATTTTCACAGATTGTACATCTTGAAACTAAGATGTGCATATCAGGTCAGCTAACCGAAATTCCGAAATACCGAAGTTCTGTGGCTGAAATTAGATTCGAACATAGGACCGAAAATTTCATTTTAGGATTAAAGAGCTTCAGGATGAAATAGAAAGTTGAAACTTACAGAGTTTGCAGATCTTCATAATTTCTTAACATATTTAGAGTCGTGACGTCAAATGTCGTCATGTGACGTCATAAGCATACTTCTTAATTTTCATTTTAGAGCAATGATTTCGACATGATGCCAGTTGTTCAGAATAATGAAAATTTCAGAGTTATGACAGAAATGGATTCCCTTTTGAACAAAGGCATCTTCAGCACCCTATGACGTCATGTGACGTCTGAGCTAAAAATAGTGAAAAATGGTGTAAACGCTCTACAGCCGTCATTTATGGTCGGATTTTCTTCAAATTTTCACAGATGGTACATCTTGAAACTATGGTGTACATATCCTGTCAGCTAACCGAAATTCCGAAAGACCGAAGTTCTGTGGCTTAAATAAGATTCGAACATAGGACCGAAAATTTCATTTTAGGATTAAAGAGCTACAGGATGAAATAGAAAGTTGAAACTTACACAGTTTGTAGTTCTGCAAAATTTCTTAATATATTTTGAGTCGTGACGTCATATGATGTCATGTGACGTCATAAGCATACATCTTAATTTTCATTTAAAGGCAATGATTTCGACATGATGCCAGTTGTTCAGAATAATGAAACTTTCAGAGTTATGACAGAAATGGATGCGCTTTTGAAAAAAAGCATCATCAGCACCCTATGACGTCATGTGACGTCAGAGCTAAAAATAGTGAAAAATGGTGTTCACGTTCTACAGCCGCCATTTATGGTCGAATTTTCTTCAAATTTTAACAGATGATATATCTTGAAACTAAGATGTGTATATCCTTTCAGCTAACCGAAATTCCGAAAGACCGAAGTTCTGTGGCTTAAATAAGATTCGAACATAGGACCGAAAATTTCATTTTAGGATTAAAGAGCTTCAGAATGAGATAGAAAGTTGAAACTTACACAGTTTGCAGTTCTGCAGAATTTCTACAAATATTTTGAGTCCTGACGTCATATGACGTCATGTGACGTCATAAGCATACTTCTTAATTTTTATTTTAGGACAATGATTTCGACATGATGCCAGTTGTTCAGAATAATGAAAATTTCAGAGTTATGACAGTAAAGTATACTCTTTTGAGCAAACACATTTCCGCACCATATGACGTCATGTGACGTTAGAGCTAAAAATAGAGAGAAATGGTGTTCACGCTCTACAGCCGCCATTTATGGTCGGATTTTCTTAAAATTTTCACAGATTTTACATCTTGAAACTAAGGTGTGCATATCCTGTCAGCTAACCGAAATTCCGAAAGACCGAAGTTCTGTGGCTGAAATAAGATTCGAACATGGGACCGAAAATTTCATTTTAGGATTAAAGAGCTTCAGGATGAGATAGAAAGTTGAAACTTACACAGTTTGCAGTTCTGCATAATTTCTGAATATATTTTGAGTCGTGACGTCAAATGTCGTCATGTGACGTCATAAACATACTTCTTAATTTTCATATTAGGGCAATGATTTCGACATGATGTCAGTTGTTCAGAATAATGAAAATTTCAGTGTTATGACAGTAAAGTATGCGCTTTTGAACAAAAGCTTCTTCAGCACCCTATGACGTCATGTGACGTCAGAGCTAAAAATATTGAAACATGGTGTTCGCGCTCTACAGCCGCCATTTATGGTCGGATTTTCTTCAAATTTTCACAGATGGTACACCTTGAAACTAAGGTGTGCATATCCTGCCAGCTAACCGACATTCCGAAAAACCGATGTTCTGTGGCTGAAATAAGATTCGAACATAGGACCAAAAATTTTATTTAAGGATTGAAGAGCTTCAGGATGAGATAGAAAGTTGAAACTTACACAGTTTGCAGTTCTGCAGCATTTCTACAAATATTTCGAATCGTGACGTCATTGGACGTCATAAGCATACCACTTAATTTTAATTTGGGGCAATGATTTCGATATGATGCCAGTTGTTCAGAATAATGAAAATTTCAGAGTTATTGCAGTAAAGTATGCGCTTTTGAGCAACAGCATTTTCTGCACCCTATGACGTCACCTGACGTCAGAGCTAAAATAGTGAAAAATGGTATTCGCGCTCTACAGCCGCCATTTGTGATCAGATTTTCTTCAAATTTTTACAGTTGGTACATCTTGAAACTAAGGTGTGGATATTTTGTCAGCTAACCTTAATTCCGAAAAACCGAAGTATTGTGGCTGAAGCAAGATTCGAGCATAGGACCTTTAAACTAGAAATCAAGTTTGCAGTCATGTCCTGACGTCATATAACATCATGTTACGTCACAGACTAATACTAAGTTCTTATCATTTGCACTAATTTCGGAATATAATGTCAATTGTTTAGCATGAACATGAAATACTACCAGAGGTGAATCATTACATGAAACTTCTATTTCCTGCTTTTTGCATTAACACAGCTTGCAGAAAGTCCTATCATTCGTTTTCACGAATGACATCTAGTTATTATTATTCTACTTTTTTCTTCCTTTTGAGGTTCAAATTAAAACAGGTTGCCGATGAGCTAGCAGCATGAAATTTTAATAGTATGCACAGTGACTTTGGCGCTTTTGATCGTCATATGTTTTTTCTTCATGTGACGTCACATGACGTCAGGGCTGAAAAAAGCTACAAAAGTTTGTTCGCGCTCTACAGCCGTCATGATTGGACTGATTTACTTGATTTTTTCACAGAATGTATATATTATGTTCTTGTTGTGCAGGATTATATACATTTTTCAATATTTGAAAAGATCAAGGATCTATGGCTGAACCAAGTTTCGAACTTTGGACCAGAAAATGTATTGAAGTATTACGAAGCACTCAGATAAGCTAGAAACATGAAATTTGAACAGAATATGTGTCCTATTGATTTCTTTCAGTTCTGAGAAGATTGACGTCGTATGACGTAAAATGACGTCATGACGCGTTATCAAATTTTTTTATCCAAAATATACGGTTTTTTAGCACTGGAAGACAAGGTTTTTGACCGATTTCCATAAAATTTTCACTGAAGGTGCAACATAGCCTCTTATTGTCATCAGTCACTTCCGCTTCCGGAAAATAGCTAAGGTCAAGGTCACATGTCAATTATCGGTTTTTTCTTCGGCCTTAAATATCTCAAAAACGAAAAATATTTTATCGAGACACTATGCGTATAATTTGTAGTGCTTTGAAATGCCTTTCAAACGATATATAGTTTTTGAAGATCGGGGTTGAATCAGTTGAGTTATTGCAGAAAAACCAAAATGCTGCAACCCTAAGCGCACTTAACTACTTATATCTCGATCATTATTGATTTTTGTTAATAAGAGTATGAATATAATTTGTAGATCAATGCCCGGCCGTTCTTTTGGTGTTTAAATTTCAAAGATTGACCTAATATTCATTAAGTTATAAGGAAAAACAAAACGATATGAACATATTTATCCCCGATTTTTGCCGTGTGCTCAGGTTTAACCGCCCGTATCTACAAAGTGTTTAAAGATACATACAATTATGAAGCGAGTGAATTGTGGGAAATCAAAAGACCTTTCTAACGGTACCTAGCTTTTTAAAATTGGACGTAATATAAGGAAGTTACATGAAAAATAAGAATTCAGTAAAACCGTTCTTTCATGCACTCCCGCAGTAAGTCCCGATCACTTGATTCCTTTTTTCGAAGAAACTATTAATTTTTTTTAAAATAACATATAGAACATTTTTTATTTGTTTTGCATGATGTAATGCGGTTCTAATGATATGCAGATTTTAACGATCGGACCATAAATTATAAAGTTATTTGTCGAAAGGCAATAATAGACATGAACATCTTTTTGCCGACTTTTGCCGTTTTCTTGAAAAATAACTTTCTATATCTCAAAACCCGTAATAGAAAAGTTGAAACATTAAACACGTGAAATGTTGGAAATTTAAAGGCCTTTCTAATGGTACCTAGCGTTTTAAAATTGGACATCGGACATCCTATAAGGAAGTTAGATAAGAAATAAGAAGTCAATTAAACCGTTCTTTCATGCATTTCTGCACTTAGTCCCTATCATTTGATTGTTTTTTTTTTAAGAAACTATTCATTTTTGGAAATAACATAAAGAACAGTATTATTAGCGTGATGTAATGCGGTTCTAATGGTATGCAGATTTTAATCATCGGGCCATTTATTATAATGTTATTTGTCGAAGGGCAATAATAGACATGAACATCGTTTTGCCGATTTTTTGCCGTTTCTTTGAAAAATAACTTTCTATATCTCAGAACACGTAACAGAAAAGTTGAAACATGAAACAAGTGAAATGTTGGAAATATAAAGGCCTTTCTTTTTTAAAATTGGACATCATATAAGGAAGTTAGATGAGAAATAAAAGTTAATTTATACCGTTCTTTCATGCACTTCTGCAATTAGTCCTAATCACTTGATTGCTTTTTCTAAGAAAAAATTAATTCTAAGCTCACCTGAGCACATGAGCTCAAGATGAGCTATAAGAATCGATAAATGTCCATTGTCCGTCCGTCTGTCCGTCAATCCGCCGTCCGTCCGTCTTCCACAATTAGTTTGTTTGCACTCTAGCATCTTTATTTCTTAAGTAATCAACTTCAAACTTTATAAGAATGTTTATTACCATAAAATCTTGGTCAAGTCCGATTATGGCTTATATCGACTTATTAGGTCAGGAGTTATGCCCCTTTTAATATTGAAAAAAGCTAGATTTCACATTGTCATTGTCACTTTGCACTCTAACATCTTCATTTCTTAAGCAATCATCTTAAAACATTATGACAATGTTTATTATTATCCTCTCACGGCCAATTTGATTATGGCTGATATTAACTTCTTAGGTCAGGAAAATATGCCAATTTTCCCTTTGTTTGCACTGTAGCATCTTCATTTCTTAAGCAATCATCTTCAAACTTCATGACAATGTCTATTACCATAAAATCTCGGACAATTTCGATTATGGCTGATATCGGACCATAAGGTCATGAGTTATGCTCCTTTAAATATTAAAAAATGCCAATTTTTACTTTATTTGCACTCTAGCATCTTCATTTCTGAAATAATGATCTTCAATCTTTAGAACAATGTATATAGCCATATTCTTTCTGCCAAGTTCGATAATGGCTGATATGCCAATTAGGTCAGGAGTTATGCCCCTTTTGATGTTTAAATTTGTGTGTTTTAAGCCATACTTTTTGAGTCAAGTTTGACTTCAAATTTCGACAACAGGCTCTCTTTTCTTCGTGGAATTTTAAATAATCTCTGAATGAGAGTCTTTAGGGCCACCTTGGCCCTCTTGTTGAAAATACCATAAAGAACAATATTTTTATCATGATGCAGTGCGGTTCTAATGCTATGCAGATCTTAATAATGTGTCCATTAATTATTAAGTTATTTGTCGAATGGTAGTAGTTGAAATGAATATCTTTTTGCCGATTTTTGCCTTTTTGGGGGGAGGAATAACTTTATATATCGCAAAAACAGATAGGTTTAAACCTAAAGTAAGTACATGTTTGAATTCAGAAGACCTTTCTAACAATATCTGGGTTTTTAAAATCGGACATCATAGTTGCATGAAAGAAAGAATTTCTGGAAAAAAAATTAAAAAAATTCCTTGTGCTTCTGCAGTTGATCCTAGTTGATATTTCGTAGAAAAGGAATCTTGTATACCTTTTTAGCATGTTAAGAGGACTAGTGATACTTCATTCCCTTGCAGAACACGAAGATTGAATATTATTGTAGTTATCTTAAAGATGGTTCTGGAAAAATTAGCATTATGAAATTATAGCTGAAAACAAAGCCACATATTCCCTTTTGAATGCAATGACTTTAAAATTTAAATTATGTTATATGACATCACAGATTTCCTCTGCTATTCATTTATGTTTGCACCCTACGGGCCTTTTGAATGCAATGACTTTAAAATTTAATCCTGAACAAAAGGAGTCTAGTTATTATTATTATTATTAGGTTTCGCATCGCAGTGCGAAAACCTATTGTTCTTCTTCTGTTTTATTAGGTTTTCGCATCGCATTGCGAAAACCTATTGTTCTTCTTCTGTTTTTTTTTTTTTTTATCCTAACCTTTTTTTGTGAACGGCATAGCTCCGAGGTGAGAAAAGCCACATCTATGAAACTTTTATCAGTAATAACCACCTACTTGAAGATGATCCTTACGTCGAGATAATTTTCATTTTTGTTTTGATTTTCCCGCCAGGGGCGTTTTATATGAAAATGTTTAATAAGCAATATCTCAATTATTTGAGGTCCGATTCAAATGCGGTTTTTGCACAATGTTCCTTGTAAATAGCCCAATAAAATATGTTAGGTTCCAAAAATTTGCGTATATAAAACTTTCGTGCTACAGGAGGTTGAAAGTTCGAATCTCGCAAAAACTGTGAAATAAGGGTAGGTCTACCAAAAACCTACCCATTTATTCAGAGATGAGATAGGAGAATTTTGTTTGTTGCATATGATTTACAAGACATATACGCACAAAATATATGGGGTGGCGAATTCGGGAAATGCATGGTTTGTCCACAGTACGCGGTAAAACTTAACCAATATTTTCGAAAAATCAACATTTTCAAACCATGACTGTTAAGATTTTTTGCAGCTCCTGACTTTAGTTTTAGTTCAATTTCTATGAAGTTTTCACATTTAATGTAAAACTGTGTTCTTAAGTGTCACATAATATAAAAAGTAAAAATATATTGTAAAAGTCAAGGTCATATTAGGATAATTGTATATCAATTTGGCTTGAAATAGCTCAAAATCAAAAAACAATTCATAAACAATATATGAACAAAAGATTAAGTATTAGAAAAGTTCTTTCTAATGATGTTTAGATTTTGAAGATCGGACTTGATTTGGTCATTTTACGGCAGTCTGAAGTTTGATCCTTTTAAAAAAAAGTCACTAGAGGCTATTTTTTTAATTTTTCTAACCCTTTTTTGTGAACGGCATAGCTCCGAGGTGAGAAAAGCCACATCTATGAAACTTTTATCAGTGATAACCACGTACTTGAAGATGATCCTAACGTCGAGATAATTTTCATTTTTGTTTTGATTTTCCCGCCAGGGGGCGTTTTATATAAAAATGTTTAATAAACAATATCTCAATTATTTGAGGTCCGATTCAAATGCGTTTTTTTGCATAATGTTCCTTGTAAATAGCCCAATTAAATATGATAGTTTAAAAAATTTGCGTATATGAAACTTTCGTGCTACAGGAGGCTGAAAGTTCGAATCTCGCAAAAACTGTGAAATAAGGGTAGGTCTACCAAAAACCTGCCCATTTTATTCAGAGATGAGATAGGAGAATTTTGTTTGTTGCATATGATTCGCATGACTAATACGCACAAAATATATGGGGTAGCGAATTCGGGAAATGCATGGTTTGTCCACAGTACGCGGTCAAACTTAACTAATATTTTCGAAAAATCAACATTTTAAAAGCATGACTTTTAAGGTTATTTGCAGCTCCTGACTTTATTTTTTGTTCAATCTTCATCATTTTTTCACTGTTTATGCATTTTTTTTTATAAAAAAAATCATAGAAAAAAACAACAGCGAAGATATGCAAAGGTCAAGGTCATATACCAATTATTGTTGTTTTTATCGGCATAAAATAGTTCTCAATCTAAAAATATTTTATAGAAAGTATATGAACAAAAGTTTTAGTTTGTGAAGAGATCTTTCCATTGGTGTTTAGTTTTTGAAGATCGGACTTTATTTGATCAAATTACCACAGTCCAAAGTTTGATCCTTTTATCAAACAATTGTAAATCCGTATGTTTCTTCTTTTTTGCAGCTCCTGACTTTATTTTTTGTTCAATCTTCATTATTGTTTCACTGTTTATATGCATTTAAATAATACAAACAAACTCATAGTAAATAACGATGAAAATATGCAAAGGTCAAGGTCATAATACCGATTATTGTTATTTTTATCGGCACAAAATAGCTTCAAATCTAAAAATATTTTATAGAAAGTATATGAACAAAAGTTTTAGTTTGTGAAGAGATCTTTCCATTGGTGTTTAGGTTTTGAAGATCGGACTTCATTTGATCAAATTACCACAGTCCAAAGTTTGATCCTTTTATCAAACAATTGTAAATCCGTATGTTTCTTCTTTTTTGCAGCTCCTGACTTTAATTTTTGTTCAATCTTCATCATTTTTTCACTGTTTATGCATTGAAATAATACAAACAAACTCATAGTAAATAACGATGAAAATATGCAAAGGTCAAGGTCATAATACTGATTATTGTTATTTTTTATCGGCACAAAATAGCTTCAAATCTAAAAATATTTTATAGAAAGTATATGAACAAAAGTTTTAGTTTGTGAAGAGATCTTTCCATTGGTGTTTAGTTTTTGAAGATCGAACTTCATTTGATCAAATTACCACAGTCCAAAGTTTGATCCTTTTATCAAACAATTGTAAATCCGTTTGTTTCTTCTTTTTTGCAGCTCCTGACTTTATTTTTTGTTCAATCTTCATCATGTTTTCACTCTTTATGCATTTAAATAATACAAATAAATCATAGTAAATCACGATGAAAATATGCAAAGGTCCAGGTCATAATACCGATTATTCTTTAAACCATTACTCTTACTAGTCAAGTAAAAACCAAGATGCCGCTTTGCGGTTCTATTTTTTTTTTCTAATCCCTTTTTTTTTGTGAACGGCATAGCTCCGAGGTGAGAAAAGCCACATCTATGAAACTTTTATCAGTAATATCCACGTACCTGAAGATGATCCTAACGTCGAGATAATTTTCATTTTTGTTTTGATTTTCCCGCCAGGGGGCGTTTTATATGAAAATGTTTAATAAGCAATATCTGAATTATTTGAGGTCCGATTCAAATGCGGTTTTTTGCGTAATGTTCCTTCTAAAGAGCCCAATAAAATATGATAGGTTCCAAAAATTTGCGTATATAAAACTTTCGTGCTACAGGAGGTTGAATGTTCGAATCTCGCAAAAACTGTGAAATAAGGCTAAGTCTACCAAAAACCTACCCATTTTATTCAGAGATGAGATAGGAGAATTTTGTTTGTTGCATATGATTCGCAAGAAATATATACGCACAAAATATATGGGGTGGCAAATTCGGGAAATGCATGGTTTGTCCACAGTACGCGGTCAAACTTAACTAATATTTTCGAAAAATCAACATTTTAAAAGCATGATTTTAAGGTTATTTGCAGCTCCTGACTTTATTTTTTGTTCAATTTTCATCATTATTTCACTGTTTATGCATTTTTATTATAAAAAAAATCATAGAAAAAACAACAGCGAAGATATGCAAAGGTCAAGGTCATATACCAATTATTGTTATTTTTATCGGCATAAAATAGTTCTCAATCTAAAAATATTTTATAGAAAGTATATGAACAAAAGTTTTAGTTTGTGAAGAGATCTTTCCATTGGTGTTTAGGTTTTGAAGATTGGACTTCATTTAATCAAATTACTACAGTCCAAAATTTGATCCTTTTATCAAACAATTGTAAATCCGTATGTTTCCTCTTTTTTGCAGCTCCTGACTTTATTTTTTGTTCAATCTTCATAATTTTTTCACTGTTTCTGCATTT
>CM037785.1:38114514-38144759 GCA_021229015.1 Solen grandis
CCTTACGTATCCATGGATTCTGATCTTCAAATGATTTACAAATTATAAATAAACGTTGTTGTCTCATATACTACCAATATACCTGCAGCAAGCAAAACATTCTGCCTGCTACGAATCAAATGATACACATCATCATTAGCGGATTCTTCAATCAAAAAAGCACTCAGGACGCTGTCTGCAGCCATCTTGGAATTGTTCCGGTGCGTTCAATAAGCTAACACGTGATGACGAACGTTCTCCGTGCGAACGTTCGCATAACTGAACGCATGGCTGGTGCTTATAACCGATATCCATATTAACGTTATTATAAAATGATACTGTGTATTTCGAAATTTTGATTCAGGAAACAAAGGCAGCAGATAAATGGTTTTTTTGTGAATATATCCCACAATCTAATGAAAAATACCGATATGATATGATTTGCACAAATGCTTAAGCTTTATTATGATTTTATTTTAAAAAAGACGACTGTGAAGTAGACTTACCTGTCTGACTGTATAAATGGTCTCAGTGTATTGAGACGGAAGTCGACCGGCTTAGGAAGCTCTGATTGGTTAGTTTATCTTGAGGGAACAAGTTAGGTAAGTTGTGGCCACAAGTTAGGTAAGTTGTGGCCACAAGTTATTATCTTGAGGGAACAAGTTATTAAGTTGTGGCCACAAGTTAGTTAAAAAATAAACTTCGGAAATTAAGTTGTGGTCACAAGTTAAAGATAAATACTTCGGAAATTATGTTTTGGCCACAAGTTAATAAAAAATATCGACCATGTCACCTCCAAGCTTCCGTACGTATGAGACCTGCTGCCGCCTACGCGGAATGGAATATTATTATCGACTACACCTTATTTTTATCTTTATGCTAACAGTTAACACCCGTTAACAATATTCCATTCCGCGTAGGCTGCGTAAGTATGAATGATCCAATATAAAGGGGCAGTAACTTTAGGAATTACTACGAAACTCTAAAAGGATAATTAAACGCATTATAGCTTTTAAAAGCAGGGAACTGAAAAGTTTCTTTATTTATGATCTCGTACAGGGCACCACCATAATATAAAGTGACGACAAGTTATCCAAAGAACGACATATTCATATAACTTTCATATGAGTAAAACTTGAGTAAACATTGTCTTAGTCAGCGTCGGAGACCCACGGCTGCCTATCCCAAATAGCAAGGGTATATGGGACACATATGGGCTGTATCTGGGTATGCCAATATGGGTTCGACGATGTGGGACCCATGTGGGTCCCACATATATAGGTTTTTCCCATACCGGACCCATATGGGCTGTATCTGGGTATGCCTATAATTATGGGTTTGCTTATGTGGGACCCATGTGGGTCCCATATATGGAGCTTTCTTTCCAATACTGGACTCACATGGGCTGTATCTGGGTATGCCTATATGGGTTTGCCTATGTGGGACCCATATGGGTCCCATATATATAGTTTTTCCCCATAAGGGACCCACATGGGCTGTATCTGGGTATGCCTATATGGGTTCGACTATGTGGGACCATATGGGTCCCAGATATAGAGGTTTGCACATGCGCACTCTATATTTCCGGTTAACCGCAATATTCAAACACAACGCGATGTTAACCTACTTAGCTTTTCTTTAGAGTGACGGCCAGATGAACATTATTGGCCTATTCAAAACGTGAAATACATATGTATAACATTGATTAAGATGCCTTTCTAATAATTAAATCTTGCTTTTTATTGAAAATCATTCTGTTTATGAATAAGGAATTGGTTTGTAACGTATTTTCGCGAGTTGAGTTCGACTTGTTTATCATATATTGTATGTACCGGTAGTTCAAATTCAAGGTGTCTAAGTCTAGAATTTACTTTTATCTGCTATAAATTTTAGTTTGAGGACCAAAGGATCAATAATTTCGATCAAAAGTTAGATAAAATTTATCGTTACTTTTTGCATTATTTACTGTATTGTTAAATAATAATGATAACGTTACGTACTGTAATGGGTAATTTTCTGGTATACATTCCATATGGTATTCCTACAAGATAACAAATCCTGCAACAAATCTGTGTATACTATTGTGACGAAAATATTTAGTAGAGTTTGCCCTATTGTCATAAATTCAAAATTGGTAGTGTTTACCCTAAGTTCCAGCTTCCGGTTAAACAATTGTTGGTTTCTGCTAATATTATTCAACGCAAGTTTATCTGGTAAGTTTTTATAACTTTCTTTGAAATTAAGTTTATTATTTTTCGTGATTTGAATAGATTTTTACGCATATATAAGCACGGCGTCTTATAGAAACAGAAAACACCCCTACATTCTTATGATATTATGGAAATGGTTTTGCCCGGGAGAGTCTATGATAATTTGGTCACGTGGTGTGCTACTACTATAAATACGGGGCGAACGCCGATTTTCGGAGAGTTGCTGGTTAACATTCAAAGTGATATAAGCATTTTGTAAATATAGGACTGGAATCACTTGGGGCTTTGTGTCCGTATACTGCCGAACTTTCATGTAAGCACTGCTTTATTGGAAGGGGGCAAATCAGTACACGGGCCGCAGCTGAAACAGTCCTGGAGTCAGGCCCAGCTTATCGTTCGAAGCCTAGATTCTTGGATAGGGCTTGGTGTCTGCCTAGTCTTGAAAGCCCAGCTATCTCGCACTAGGCAGACAGTGGCTGCAACTCGGTGTTACGGGACTGGTCGTTCCAACGGTCAATATTGGGGTGCAAATTACGATACAGCCTTGTTTATATTTTTATTCAATATACGTTAACATTAATTTAACTTGATTCTTGTTAATCTTATTTAGTAAATCAGATTTGTAACAATCATTGTTTAATCAGTTGTGTATATATTCTTCAAATATTTTATTTCTAATCAATTGGCTAGGCAGGCCTCAAGGAAAATTTATTAATACTATTTCCATCTCCTCAAATCCGCCGCTCAGACGTTACACGCTACACTGTTATCATGTATTTATTTATTTTCTGTATCATAAAGCACTGTTATAAACCACTTGTATTCCGATCAAAGTATGCCTTGCTATTTAAACTTGCTACAGATATACATGACGAATCCTGGTAGGGACTTCGGATTTTTTACGTGAGGAAGCCTTCCAGCTGGCTCGCGGTAGGTCGGTGGTTCTACCCGGGTACCTCTGTGTACTCGGGGTCTTCCTCCACCTGTAATTAGCTGGACGTCGCTATATGATTGAAATACTATCGCAGCGACGGTAAACAACAACAACAACAACAACAACAACAACAACAACAACAACAACAACAACAACAACAACAACAACAACAACAACAACAACAACAAATATACATGAAGCTACATTAAGGTATTCACATCTCTGACATATAGAACTGGATGATTCATAATGTATACGCTTTGTGTAATTGTAGATAGAATACCTGTCAACCTGTTTAGTTCAAATCTCTGGGACGTTGTGAGGAGTTTTCTGAATGGAAATGAGCTGGATGTAAACTACAACTTCCATGGACTGAAGGGGATGCTGCCATTTACCAAACTGCATATCACGGATGAATTTTACAGTAAGTTTTGCTGCAATAATCATGGAAAAAAACTTGTTAACACTCTAGAGGCCACATCTTTGGCCCAATCTTTATGAAACTTGGTTGGAATGTCTGTTTCCATAAATCTTGGTCAAGCTCGAAAGTGGGTCATGTGATGTCAAAAAGTAGGTCAATATGAAAAATCCAACATATGTTGCTAATTTATAATCAGGTGAGCGATTCAGGGCCATTATGGCCCTCTTGTCATAATTTATTGGTTTGATTTAAGAAATAAACACTTGTCAGCACAAAAATAAACCTGTCACTTACGACTTTTCCTTGACTACTCTTCTTTTGTTTTGTTATTGTCCCTTTACCTTCTTGTCGAAGTTTACACACCGGCAAAACACAAATGTATTGTTGGTTTTGTTTATCGACAGGGAAGTAGTGTAAACATAAGTATCATTCTTGAAATGGACATTTTATTGTGCCAGTGTACAATTTTATGTTTTACTTACTATTGTGTTTTATATAGACATATATCCTTGTAAGATGTTTTAAATTGTACAATAGTGAGACTTTAATAAAGATATGTCTGTCTGTCTGTCTGTCTGTCTATATAATCTGCATAGAAACTTTAGAATCTTTTGTATCTGAACTATGAATCTGGTTGCTACTGAAGGTTTAGTTTAGTCTACTGAAGGTAACCAGGTAAAATCACGAGACTTGATTTGTTCGGCTTATGGTACTCTGTTGAGCGTTCTTGGGTAAACATGGACTTCATGTTTGTTTGTTGTTGTTGTACATTTTATGTCTTTGTAAAATAATATTCATTACATTCTATAGTAACAACGTGCAAAGTAACAACGCTGTAGCCCCGCCCACCTCATTATCTATTCTGTGGCTAACGCATTCGGTGGCTACCATCGAACCTTCTCGCCTCCGATATGGTTATGCACCGTGAGATTTGCTGCTTGCTCTTTGGCGAGTAAGAGTGGCGAATCAGTCCTTTGAGACAAATAGAATGTGTTTTTTTTCTTTCTTGTAACGACTGTGTTCACGCAGGGCTAAAGCGGGTTTATAACATTGGATTTATTCGCATCGCTTGAAAATTTGATCCTCGTTTATTAGATTTACTTTGACAAGCAAAGGATTATTAAAAAACCTGTTTTCTCAGCGCTATTAGCGATTTGATTCTGTATGGATTTTGTATTACTTGTGCATATTTCTCAGGTGAGCGACTTAAAATTCAGCTTTCGCGTTCAGGCTATGAAACGCAGTTCTCACTTCACTTATTTGTATACTCTTGCTTGCTATCCGAAATGTTACCCACTATATCGAAACAAAATCGATTTACCTTCGTCCATAGTGCAATGCGCCATTCATTTTACTTAAATATCATACTGAAGAATACACATTTTATTCATTCAGTGTATTAGCCGACCTCAAACGTGTTTTGTTGGTATGTATGTGTTAGTAATTATTTTATATTAGATTTGTGTTGCGTGTCAATTCATCGTGACTGAATATAACTTGGGAATGCTAAATTCTGGTTCCCGTGGGTAGCAGACGACATTCATAAATGTGTATAGGGGATTTATTACAGCTAAACGAGTGAGTAGCATTGACGATATCATACATAACAATTCGTGAGAGAGAGATTTTTATTTATTTATTAAAATTATCAAGTATATGCAGGTACTATATGATTATCATAAATTGACGGTTTAACCATGTTCCATTTTTAGCTCTTTAAAATCACAGCGTGTCCAAGCTGGGCAATTGGGACCACACTCTGTAATAATTTGATTTAAAAGACATCTTCTTTGAAACCGCTGCGTAGAAATTGATGAAACGTGGTATGAATCACCCTTGGGTGAACCACCACAATGGCTAAAATAAATTTGATCCATGCTGAACTCTGGTTGCCATAGCAAGCAACACTATTTTAGTTTAAAAAGTTTAAAAATCACCTCCTCTGAAATCGATGGTCAGAATTTAATTCCTTTTGCACAAATAGTCACCTGAACGTCACCTACCATAACTGCTTTAATGAAGTTGACCTCTGGAAAAATGAGGGCCCTAGAGGGTTGCCTAATTTCCTTATATACATTACATTGTATTTTTTTATCTTAAATTTTAATCAGTGTTAAACTGAATTGTTTAGTTAAGCTGATGGTACTTTCGTGAGCGTTCTAGGGCCATGAAGACCCTCTTGTTTCTAAAGTCTTGTAAAACAATCGTTTTTGGTTCGTATTGCCAACTTAGATGATTCACATTTTTTTTTTGTACGCAGTCGATAGATTGACCGAATATTTATTTAATCATATTCAAACTATAAATTGTACAATGAAAATAACGCTGATATGAGTTAACCCGTCGTAGTCGTTGGTGTAATAACCTGAATGTTTTTCTTCGTATTTTCTCGGAGCTATTTGTCCCAAATCTATCCTGTGTGAGGCAGCACTCTCTGTCTCTTTAGACAAAAATATTCCCAAATAATCCATCAAGCAAAACACAGTGCATGCGAGTATTGGTGAATCAATGCAAACTGTGGAAACATAATTTAAGTAACTATTTCTGGTAAAACGTTAATAACATATGTGTAAATGGCTGTTGCAAGAAATATATCTTTCCTCTTGAGTTTAACATCCCGCCAACAATATTGCAGTCATTTGGAGACATTGTCAATACCACATCTAGTCGTGACTCCGGTACGTTCTCTTTCCCTTCAGTGCTACTGGTATGAAAAACAAGTTCTTTTAAAGTGACTGGTATATTTGCCTCAGTGTATAAATTCCATGATATAAACAAATGCTTGTCGGTCGACATAAAAGTTTTTGATGCGCGTTTATATAGCATCTAAAATGATATTATGCACACTTGTTTCGGCGTTAAGGATGGTACATGCATTTTTCAAGTTAAGGGTAATAATAATAATGAAACATTTTTAAAAGATCTGTGAAAATCCATTTCAGAAACGAAATTAAAGACGTTAGATTAACAAGATAAAGAATTAAACCATCTAAAATGTAGATTTATAATTTTTACTTCTCGAAACTTAAGAGTGGACTGGATTTGGCAGAACATGATACATTGCATTTTACCGGATGGTAATACATGCAGATATGTGTACCATTCATCTGGTGTTTGGTTTGAGCAGAACCTTTATATTATAGGATATTTATAGAATATCTCCTTGTTTGAGAGTCAATTTTTTTCTTCTTTTTATGTGAGTGACAGATGTGGGATACAATTTTTTTTGGCCATACCCAGTTGAAATCAAACGCAATTAATATTTACCAATAAATGCATTGTTTGATATTTAAAGCACTCGTTCACAGATGATCAATAGAAATTTAAAAACAATTATGCTCTCCCTCGTTAAGGTTGGTGAAGTCTTTGTTTCCTACGGGGAAAACGCTACTTTCGTAAACGTAATTTCGTCGAATTCGGTTAAATATAGAAAAAGGTATCCCCGAAGCAAGTGCTTGCGGTATCACATGGCACGTTGCGCAAAATAGAATGAATTAGCGCATGCGCGAAGAGTGAATGTGATCAGCCAAGTAACGGCAAATGAAATTGTAAAATCTATATATAAAGATTTTATAATTTTAATTACAGGTTGACCGACTTAATCGTCCAGTGAAATGCTTAAATTTCATTCAAAATTTGAAAAATATATTGTATAAAATATCCTATCGTCGAATACCCATGGCGAATCGATAGATCTATAGGCCTTGGGATATGTCGTTTTAGGGTTTGTCAAATTACGCCATTTCATTGGTTGCATCACGTTTTTAAAACCAATCAGAAAGGCCGTTTTATACAGCTGCCGGATGAAAAACGTCGGCGAAGTTTATTTGAAAAAAAAAAGAAAAGAAAAGATGATTCACCTTTTCCAGTACACTACCCGTGTTAAAAATAAGATTTAAAGGCGAGGGTTGAAACCGCTGCATAGATTATCACGTTCACACACGTTTTATCTACTACCTCTCTTGGTGACAGCGGTATTTAAGTGTTATGGCCTCAATCATCAGATAAGCTAAATCGTGTGTTAACACACCACGCGGTATACAAACATTTTGCATTTGTTATTAAAACTGAGCTGATTAGTTTTTTAAGTGTTCTTAATTTAAAAGGTTATTTAATGTGGAAACTTAAGTTGAAGTCGAGGATTAACATGTTTATTTTGTGCCAAAATGTCTGTATCCATTGTTCTGGCCTCTAACGAAAGTGATCACTAAAAATATTCTAAATTATACGGTGATTGATACTTATATGCACATGAATATTAAATGAATTTTCCTCACTCATATATCTAACTGTCAGCAGCTCTGTAAAGCGACACAAGCAAGAAATCAGATATTGCATGCATCTGACAAATACAACGATTCAGTAAAGTCCGTGAGTGGGGATTTCCCAGTCCTGATTTCGAAATAGGGTCCCCATTCAATTTATTCAAGGTTCATATGGTATGCTTAGTTTTTATGTTTTCACATGAAGCCAATCCCTGACATATTTTGTAAACCAGGAAGTATTGTTTGTGACTGAACCCGAGTACAAAGCGGAAAATATAGCCCTTCCCTTTGAATGTAGTTTGTTGGCCTTTAAGAAATCAATAACTTATTTAAGTGTATATAAAGCAGAGTAGAATTGCGTTTTATTGTCCAGCATCTTTATTCCAAGATAATCGGGCAATTCTGATCACCAGACTGGTCGTCAGTCGTGAATAAACAATTTGCTTTGAAAGACATCTTCTCAGTAGCTACATGGCAGAAACTGATAAAACTTAGCGCGAGTGATCCTTAGGCGGCCTTTCACAAAACTTGCTAAAATCAAGACCATTTTCAAATGCAATGAACGGTAAAAAGGATAAAGGTCCATATGACTTATAACATTGGTATCCTCCTGTTATCAAGTAATCTTTGTAACCAGTGCACATAATTAAATTCTGTTTTGCAGCTATGATAAGCCAATAGTCCATTGATCCCTGAAAAAATGAGGCCTGTAGTTGGTTGGCTATAGTTTTCTTATTTAACCTGTATGTAAACATAAAAATTAATTGATGGTACTCTGGTACCATGACGCTCTATGACCATGATGAAATTTTTGTTTCGAAACTTTAAATTCTTTGCATCTGAAATTGTATCTGTTGAAGGTAACCGGGTAAAATCAAGTGACCTGGACTGTTTAATTAGGCTGATGCAATCTCATTAAAATCATATCCTAATTTGCGCTCCTCTACTATCCGCGACTAGGATCTGACCACATCGCATTAGGGGTCACGTCAGATTGACCTTTTAAGTAATCTATTTGCATAAACAAGTGCTCGATTTTAAACCAATTAAAAAAGAGCGTTTCAAACTGACTTCGGAAAAACATTTGTTATAGGTGAAAAAAATGTGCAGCTTAATTGACCGTGATTCGAACCCGGGGCCTTTTGGTTATAGGGCGAATGCCCTAGAATCCGAATGAGTTACCCGGCCGCTTACACGACTTTCTCCCCTATTGTGAGATTGATGCGGTTACTTCCTCTGGTTATACTTTACGATTTGGTAGGCGCCGATTTGATTGGCTTATACGAAGGTTAATCTGAGACAACCCTCTATACGATGTTGTCTGATTCAACTAATTTAAATGAGATTGAGGCTGATGGTACATTGCATTCTGGTGAGAGTTCTATGGCCATAATGATCCTCTTGTTGTATAAAAATATGAAAAGTAAACAGAAAATATGGATGTTTTGTGAAAAACTAATTCACAACCCCCCAATATGCATATATTGATTTTTGAAACTTACGTGAGACATAACTTTTAGACCGCTTAGCGTATCTAAAGAGCGAGAGGTCGTGGCGCTCAGCATATAAGGGTAGTTTTAGGACTGGTTGGCCCGGTGCCAGGGTGCGGTATCATGCCACATGTCTACGGCGTGATACTTTTGTGTGGCAGCACTATATCTGTCTCAAGTAGACATCGTCTCCAAATGACCGAAATACTGTTGGTGGGACGTTAAACCCAACAAAACAGTTTCATAAGCAATCAACAATACCTACATATCTATGCGATATACTTCGCCATGGCCACAGTATCTGCAGGGATTTAATTAAAAATCAGTCGATCGATATCGTTATCGTTTTCTTTCTTCTAATATTTATAAAATATCTCCTGATATACATATCATAAATGCAGTAAAGAATCTGTGATTTGAAGGTTTGCTTTTATAATTGTTTTTGATTCCCACAGAAAGTCTGTTATATTCAAAACAATGATGTTACCGTATCTTGTATTTATATCCTAGTGAATTTATCTTTCTTTAAGTCGATCGTCCTCGTACTTTCCAGATTTCTAGATTTCTGTTATTGATTATGTTTTTAATAGAGCTCATTAAGCATATATAAAAGGTATTTATAACCGTGTAATATGTTACTGAGTATAATGTATCCCTAATATTTTCTGATAGCTACGCAGTCTTCCAGCCTTTTGATTTAAAGTTCTTAGATAAGAGAAACAGAAACTTGTATACATACTGAGAGCTATGACTTTGGGTATTCATTGGAAATGTTTAACATCTCGTAACATCTGAAGCTTTTTGCTGATTTTTTTATTAGGTTTTCGCCTCTGCAGGGCGAAAACCTATTGTTCTTCTTCTGTTGATTTTTTTTTTTTTTAGGTTTTCACCTCTGCAGGGCGAAAACCTATTGTTCTTCTGTTGATTTGATAGGTTTTCGCATCTCAGTGCGAAAACCTATTGTTCTTCTTCTGTTTTATTTTTTCTTCTTCTTTTATTTTTAGGGTTTCGCACCTCGCAGTGCGAAAACCTATTGTTGTTCTTCTGGTTTTTTTTTAATTTTTTTTTAAATTTTTTTTATTTTTTTTTTATTTTTCTAACCCTTTTTTGTTAACGGCAAATCTCCGTGATCAGAGAAGCCACATTTATGAAATTTTAATCAGTCTTTACCACGTATTTGAAGATGATCCGAACGTTGAGAAATTTTTCATTTATGTCTTACTTTTCCCGCTAGGAGGCGTTTTGTATGAAATTTATTAATGGCTAATAACTCAGTTATTTGAGGTCCGATTCAATGCGTTTTTTTTGCATTCTGTTCCTTGTTGATGGCCTCATAAAATATGATAGATTTTGAGGTAGTGTCGCTGAAAGTCTTTGAGCTTTAGAAAGTTGAATGTTCGAACCTCGCAAAAAACTTTGCAAATGATTTGCAAGACATATACGCACAAAATATATGGGGTGGCGAATTTAAGAAATGCATGGTTTGTCCTCTAGAAACGGTCAAACTTCACTAAATTTTAGGAAAAATTAAATTTTCAAAAACAAGTTTTTTGTCGCTCCTGACTTTATTTTTAATTCATTCTTCATGATATTTTCACAAGTTATGTATTGTTATGTTTGAAAGGGCCTCACAATTAAAAAGTTTAAAAATGAATGAAAAGGTCAAGGTCATATTACGATAATTGTGTTTATATTCGGCCAGATCCAAAACTAAAAATATTTCATTGAGAGTATATGAACAAAAGTTTTAGTTCTTGAAGAGCTCTTTCCATTGATGTTTAGTTTTTGAAGAACGGACTTGATTTGGTCATTTTACGGCAGTCCAAACTTTGATCCTTTTTTGGAATAATTGTAAATCAGTTTTTATGCTTCAAATTGTGATATATAAGAAATAGAATGTTCGACTAGTGCGACTTGTATACTTGATTGAACTATTTGCTGCATTGCTAGGTACCTAAAGGAAAAATTGTAATCTTTTTTTTTCTCATTTTGCCGCTAGGGGGCGCTTAACTTGAAAGCACTCTTTTACTTATAACTCAAGAAGTTGAAATCTGATCCAAATGCGGTTTGTTGCATTGTGTTCCTTGTTGATAGCCTAATAAAAAATGATAGTTTCTAGGTATGAGTGGTTGAAAAATTTTGAGCAAGTAACGGAAGGTTGAAAGTTCGAACCTCGCAAAAACTGTGCAGATGAGGGTAGGTCTACGAAAAACCTATCCATTTTTGTTAGACATCAAATAGAAGAATTCTGTTTACTGCAAATTTTAACGAAATTGAAACGCTGTAGTTTCATGAACTTTGAGTCAAAAATTATGATTTCTTCAGGATTAAGACACTGAAAAGTGAAGTGATGTATACTGCAAGGAATATTTGTTTGGTCACGTGATTATGACGTCATACATATTTAAGCAAGAATTATTAAAAAAATCATATAAAATCGGCAAGTTGACGTATGAAGTTGAAATTTTTAGGAATGCCGTAGCCTACGGTGTGCAAAAGGTCCTGAAAATTTCAGATGATTCTTTCAACAAACATGCAGATATTCATGTTTTTCGGATAAGGGCTTGTACACGAAAATCTAGCAATTTGAAGTAAGAAAAGAAGGCGGTTATTGGGTTGGTTACCCTTGATCCGGACGTTTCTACGCAGGAAAGAGTGCCCGTGTTGAAAGGTGAATTGCGATGTGTATTTGAGAGAATGAGGTGCATTTTAGGATGCAATTGTGTACACCAGGACCGATAAGCATATTGCCTTTGTCATTACGGCTTTCTCCAAACTTTTATTAGGGCTTTCTGCCTCAATCAGAAAGACCTGTTGGGTTTGTTATGTTTTTAGCTCACCTGAGCACAACGTGCTCAAGGGTGAGCTTTTGTGATGGCCCTTCGTCCGTCGTCCGTCGTCTGTCGTCCGGCGTGCGTCGTCAACAATTTGGCTTGTTAACACTCTAGAGGCCATATTTTTAGACCAATCTTCATGAAACTTGGTCAGAATATTTGTCTCCATAAACTCTTGGATAAGTTCGAAATTGGGTCATGAGGGGTCAAAAAGTAGGTCATGAGGTTAAGTCTTATAAAAACCTTGTTAACACTCTAGAAGCCACATTTTTAGCTCAATCCTCATTAAACTTCGTCAGAATGTTTCTCTCCGTAAAATCTTGAACAAGTTCAAAATTGGGTCATGTGGGGTCAAAAAGTAGGACACGAGGTCAAGTCTTATAAAAACCCTGTTAACACTCTAGAGGCCACATTTTTGGCCCAATCTTTATGAAACTTGGTCAGAATGTTTGTTTCCATAAGATCTTGGACAAGTTCAAAATTGGGTCATGTTTGGTCAAAAAGTAGGTCATTAGGTCAAATCTTAGAAAAACCTTGTTAACACTCCATAGGCCACATTTTTGGCCATATCTTCATGAAACTTGGTCGGAATGTTTGTTTCCATAAAATCTTGGACAAGTTCAAAAGTGGGTCAAGTGGGGTCAAAAAGTAGGTCATTATGAAAAATCCAACATATGTTGCTCATTTATAATCAGGTGAGCGATTCAGGGCCATCATGGCCTTTTTTTTTTTTTGTTTTTTTTTTGGTTTTCGCACCTCGCAGTGCGAAAACCTATTGTTCTTCTTCTGTTTTATTAGGTTTTCGCACCTCGCAGTGCGAAAACCTATTGTTCTTCTTCTGTTTTATTTTTTAGGTTTTCGCATCGCTTGCGAAAACCTATTGTTCTTCTTCTGTTTTATTGGGTTTTCGCAACGCAGTGCGAAAACCCTTTGTTCTTGTTCTGTTTCTTTTTTTATTTTTCTAACCCTTTTTTGTGAACGGCAAAGCTCCGAGGTGAGAAAAACTACATCTATGAAACTTTCATCAGTCATAACCACGTAATTGAAGATGATCCTAACGTCGAGATAATTTTCATTTTTGTTTTGATTTTCCCGTCAGGGGGCGTTTTATATGAAAATGTTTAAAAAGCATTGTCTCAAATGCGTTTTTTTTTGCATAATGTTCCTTGTAGATAGCCCAATAAAATATGATAGGTTCCAAAAATTTGCGTATATAAAACTTTCGTGCTACAGGAGGTTGAAAGTTCGAATCTCGCAAAAACTGTGAAATAAGGGTAGGTCTACCAAAAACCTACCCATTTTATTCAGAGATGAGATAGGAGAATTTTGTTTGTTGCATATGATTTGCAAGACATATACGCACAAAATATATGGGGTGGCGAATTCGGGAAATGCATGGTTTGTCCACAGTACGCGGTCAAACTTAACCAATATTTTCGAAAAATCAACATTTTAAAGGCATGACTTTTAAGGTTATTTGCAGCTCCTGACTTTATTTTTTGTTCAATCTTCATCATTATTTCACTGTTTATGCATTTTTATAATACAAAAAATCATAGAAAAAACAACAGCGAAGATATGCAAAGGTCAAGGTCATATACCAGTTATTGTTATTTTTATCGGCATATAATAGCTCTCAATCTAAAAATATTTTATAGAAAGTATATGAACAAAAGTTTTAGTTTGTGAAGAGATCTTTCCATTGGTGTTTAGTTTTTGAAGATCGGACTTCATTTGATCAAATTACCACAGCCCAAAGTTCGATCCTTTTATCAAACAAGTGTAAATCCGTATGTTTCCTCTTTTTTGCAACTCCTGACCTTATTTTTTATTCAATCTTCATCATTTTTTCATTGTTTATGCATTTAAATAATACAAATAAACTCATAGTAAATAACGATGAAAATATGCAAAGGTCAAGGTCATAATACCGATTATTGTTATTTTTATCGGCACGAAATAGCTTCAAATCTAAAAATATTTTATAGAAAGTATATGAACAAAAGTTTTAGTTTGTGAAGATATCTTTCCATTGGTGTTTAGGTTTTGAAGATCGGACTTCATTTGATCAAATTACCACAGTCCAAAGTTTGATCCTTTTATCAAACAATTGTATATCCATATGTTTCTTCTTTTTTGCAGCTCCTGACTTTATTTTTTGTTCAATCTTCATCATTTTTTCACTGTTTATGCATTTGAATAATACAAATAAACTCATAGTAAATAACGATGAAAATATGCAAAGGTAAAGGTCATAATACCGATTATTGTTATTTTTATCGGCACAAAATAGCTCTAATCAAAAAATAATTTATAGAGAGTATATGAACAAAAGTTTTAGTTCGTGAATAGATCTTTCCAGTGGTGTTTAGTTTTTGAAGATCCAACTTCATTTGGTCTTTTGATGGTACTCCAAATATTGATCCTTTATCGAAAAAAACGTAAATCAGTTTGTTAGATCAAAATTGGGACATCTAAGAACAGATCAGATAATTCAACCAATGCATATTGCATACTTAATTGAGCTATTTGGTTCATTTCTAGGTACCCAATGGAAGAAATATTCATCAATATTCTCATTTTACCGCTAGGGGGCTCTATACTCAAATCACTTTTTTGGTGATATCTAAAAAAGTTGAAGTCTGATTCAAATGCGGTTTTCAGCGTTTTGTTTCTTGTTGAGAGCACCAAAGAATATGATTGTTTTCAAAGTATCAGGTAGTGAAACTATTTTCGCTACAAGAGGTTGAATGTTCGAACCTCTTAAACAGTGCAAATAGGATAAGGTCTATGAGAAACCTGTTCAATATTATTTTAGATAAGATAGATAAATTTTATTTGCATTATTTAATTTGCTAAACATATATACAGAGAATATTTGGGAAGCGAGTTAAGGGTATGTATTGTTTGTCAACAGCGTGCGGCAAACTTCACTAATTGGATGAATGACAATTTCAAAAACATGAGTTTTTAGTGTGTGTGTGTGTGTGTGTGTGTCTTTGTTCAAGCTTCATCATTTTCTCCACTGGTGGTGTAGTTTTATGATACACAGATTCTCATAAATAAAAAATTAAACAGTATTTTCATTGGTCAAGTTTATATAACGATAATTGCCATTTTCTAAAATATTTTGTGCAGTACAAAGTTTGGTCCTTTATCGAAAAATCGTAAATAAATTTTAGTTCAAACTCGCGATTTCTTGCGTGTTCATTCTCTAAGCAATCACTTTTAAACTTAACCACAGTGTGCTTTCCTAAATTCGGGCAAGAAGGTTAGCAAATGTTATCAGCTTATTATATATTTAGTTTTCCCCCATGAATATTAAAAAAAATAAGAAAAAAAAAAATATCGCACTTCATTTCTTATCTTCAAACTTTATATTTTCATTTTTTTAACACACTCTCTCGATCAAATTCGATTAAGGCTGTTATCATCAAATAAGGTCAGGAGATATCCCTTTGTAATATAGTACATGATTGTTTTGTATTAAGTATCTTCTTTTTCCAAACTTTCTGACAACGTATTTCCCTTTTATAAGTTAATAATGTTCGAATAAAGTTAATATCAATCGATTATGTCTGCAGTTGAAACCAGTACTCTTACTAGCCAAGTTAAAAGCGAAAACCGAGATGCCGCTTTGCGGTTCTAGTTTTTTTTTATTATTAGGTTTTCGCATCGCTGTGCGAAAACCTATTGTTCTTGTTCTGTTTCTTTTTTTAGGTTTTCGCATCGCAGTGCGAAAACCTATTGTTCTTGTTCTGTTTCTTTTTTGGGTTTTCGCATCGAAGTGCGAAAACCCTTTGTTCTCGTTCTGTTTCTTTTTTTAGGTTTTCGCATCGCAGTGCGAAAACCTATTGTTCTTTCTGTTTTTTTTAGGTTTTCGCATCGCATTGCGAAAACCTATTGTTCTTCTTCTGTTTCTTTTTTTTTTATCCTAACCCTTTTTTGTGAACGGCATAGCTCCGAGGTGAGAAAAGCCACATCTATGAAACTTTTATCAGTAATAACCACCTACTTGAAGATGATCCTTACGTCGAGATAATTTTCATTTTTGTTTTGATTTTCCCGCCAGGGGGCGTTTTATATGAAAATGTTTAATAAGCAATATCTCAATTATTTGAGGTCCGATTCAAATGCGGTTTTTGCACAATGTTCCTTGTAAATAGCCCAATAAAATATGATAGGTTCCAAAAATTTGCGTATATAAAACTTTCGTGCTACAGGAGGTTGAAAGTTCGAATCTCGCAAAAACTGTGAAATAAGGGTAGGTCTACCAAAAACCTACCCATTTATTCAGAGATGAGATAGGAGAATTTTGTTTGTTGCATATGATTTACAAGACATATACGCACAAAATATATGGGGTGGCGAATTCGGGAAATGCATGGTTTGTCCACAGTACGCGGTAAAACTTAACCAATATTTTCGAAAAATCAACATTTTCAAACCATGACTGTTAAGATTTTTTGCAGCTCCTGACTTTAGTTTTAGTTCAATTTCTATGAAGTTTTCACATTTAATGTAAAACTGTGTTCTTAAGTGTCACATAATATAAAAAGTAAAAATATATTGTAAAAGTCAAGGTCATATTAGGATAATTGTATATCAATTTGGCTTGAAATAGCTCAAAATCAAAAAACAATTCATAAACAATATATGAACAAAAGATTAAGTATTAGAAAATTTTTAATAAAAATATATTGTAAAAGTCAAGGTCATATTAGGATAATTTTATTTGAGTTTGTTTAGATTTTGAAGATCGGACTGATTTGGTCATTTTACGGCAGTCTGAAGTTTGATCCTTTTAAAAAAAAGTCACTAGAGGCTATTTTTTTAATTTTTCTAACCCTTTTTTGTGAACGGCATAGCTCCGAGGTGAGAAAAGCCACATCTATGAAACTTTTATCAGTAATATCCACGTACCTGAAGATGATCCTAACGTCGAGATAATTTTCATTTTTGTTTTGATTTTCCCGCCAGGGGGCGTTTTATATGAAAATGTTTAATAAGCAATATCTGAATTATTTGAGGTCCGATTCAAATGCGGTTTTTTGCGTAATGTTCCTTCTAAAGAGCCCAATAAAATATGATAGGTTCCAAAAATTTGCGTATATAAAACTTTCGTGCTACAGGAGGTTGAATGTTCGAATCTCGCAAAAACTGTGAAATAAGGCTAAGTCTACCAAAAACCTACCCATTTTATTCAGAGATGAGATAGGAGAATTTTGTTTGTTGCATATGATTCGCAAGAAATATATACGCACAAAATATATGGGGTGGCAAATTCGGGAAATGCATGGTTTGTCCACAGTACGCGGTCAAACTTAACTAATATTTTCGAAAAATCAACATTTTAAAAGCATGATTTTAAGGTTATTTGCAGCTCCTGACTTTATTTTTTGTTCAATTTTCATCATTATTTCACTGTTTATGCATTTTTATTATAAAAAAAATCATAGAAAAAACAACAGCGAAGATATGCAAAGGTCAAGGTCATATACCAATTATTGTTATTTTTATCGGCATAAAGTAGTTCTCAATCTAAAAATATTTTATAGAAAGTATATGAACAAAAGTTTTAGTTTGTGAAGAGATCTTTCCATTGGTGTTTAGGTTTTGAAGATTGGACTTCATTTAATCAAATTACTACAGTCCAAAATTTGATCCTTTTATCAAACAATTGTAAATCCGTATGTTTCCTCTTTTTTGCAGCTCCTGACTTTATTTTTTGTTCAATCTTCATCATTTTTTCACTGTTTCTGCATTTAAATAATACAAACTCATAGTAAATAATGATGAAAATATGCAATTACAATTTGGATGAATTGCAATTTCAAAAACATAAGTTTTTAGTGTGTGTCTTTTTTTGTCTCTTCGTTCAAGCTTCATCATTTTCTCCACTGGTTGTATAGTTTTATGATACACAGATTCTCATAAATCAAAAATTAAACAGTATTTTCATTGGTCAATTATATATAACGATAATTGCCATTTTCTTCAGCTCAAAATAGATCCAATTTTTTGCGTGTTCATTCTCTAAGCAATCACTTTTAAACTTAACCACAGTGTTCTTTCCTAAATTCGGGCAAGAAGGTTAACAAATGTTATCAGCCTATTATATATTGAGTTTTTCCCCCATGAATATTAAAAAAAAAGAAGAAAAAAAATATCGCACTTCATTTCTTATCTTCAAACCTTATATTTTCCTTTTTTTACCACACTCTCTCGATCAAATTCGATTAAGGCTGTTATCATCAAATAAGGTCAGGAGATATCCCTTTGTAATATAATTCACGATTGTTTTGTATTAAGTATCTTCTTTTTCCAAACTTTCTGACAACGTATTTCCCTTTTATAAGTTAATAATGTTCGAATAAAGTTAATATCAATCGATTATGTCTGCAGTTGAAACCAGTACTCTTACTAGCCAAGTTAAAAGCGAAAACCGAGATGCCGCTTTGCGGTTCTAGTTTTTTTTGGTTTTATCGCTTGCAAAACCTATTGTTCTTCTTCGTTTTTTTTTTTTTGGGTTTTCAAAAAATGTTTTGATTATGTTCCTTGATGATAGCCTAATAAAATATGATAGATTGCAATAATTTGCGTATATAAAACTTTTGAGCTACGGAAGGTTGAAAGTTCAAACCTCACAAAAAATGGTGAAAATGAGGGTAGGTCTTCGAAAAACCTATCCAGTTTTTTCAGAGATGAGATAGAAGAGTTATGTTTGTTGCATATGATTTGCAAGACATATACGCAAAAATATACGGCGATTTTGAAAAATGCATGGTTGTCTTCTAGAAACCGTCAAACTTCACTAAATTTTTGGACAAATTAACATTTCTTAAACATATTTTTGTTGCTTCCGACTTTATTTTTTTGTTCCTTCTCCATGAAATTTTCACACTTTATGTAGTTTTATGTCCTAAAGGTTCCTGAAAAAAACTTTAAAAAATATTGCAAAGGTCAAGGTCATATCATGATTATTGTATTTTTAAACGGCCCCAAATAGCTCTAAAACTAAAAATATTTCATTGTTAACATGTGGAGAAAAGATTTAGGTCTTGAAGGGACCTTTCAAATGATGTTTAGTTTTTGAAGATCTGACTTGATTTGGTCATCTTATGGCAGTTCAAAGTTTATCGTCTTTGGAATAATTGTAAATTTGTTTTCAAAGTTTCAATTTAGTTAAAGTTTTTTTTGATTATCTTGAAGTTTAAAATCTTATATTTCAAGTAAAAAAATCTTGATCAAAATCGGTTGTGAAATGTAGTATCTATGACATGTCAAAGTTAATGGTGTCGGAAAAAAGCTTCACTATATCCTGAGAAGGATTACCTGTGTATGCAAGCGAGAGAGGCAGATTGTCTTATCTCAAGTAATGAATAGGTAAAAGAATAGGTACAGCTGATCAATTATGTAGGTCAGCCGTTGGAGATTGTTAGCTATGTTTAAAAGTAGACTGACTTGTCTTAGCCACCAATGCAGTACACATATTATTGAAGAGAATAAATAAATTGTTGGATATACAAATTACAAAGCTTATCACTTATATCATTTTTAAAACTTGATAAATCGCTATAAGTTTCTGCTCTCTCCTCCTTACCTCTTTCTCTCTCTCTCTTTCTCTCTCTAATAGATGTAATTGGACATAATGAAAAATATAGCTATGAAAATTTACTTTTAGTTTTTTTTATGCTAGAGTCAGTTTTGCAAACAATAAGTAATTTGTACCTTTGCATATACCTTTCTACACATGTTTTTAAAAGGGTATATATGAATGTAAGGTAACTTGATTTCTGAGTACATCTCAGCGTTAGAAAATATCTGCATCATAACGATCATTTACGAATTGTATGTATTTCATATATAATAACTTTAATATGTGTATATAATTAAAATACTTTTCATATATGTAGACACATATATTCAGTTACACAAATATAGAAAAAGTTTAACTCTTCCAAACTGAAACTCCTATCTACTTGATTTTTTTTAAATGTCCATTTGTTTAATTCTGAATGTTACTCTTCATTATTTCATATACTTAAAACTTTTTTCTATCTGAACCCCTGTTATTTGGAATCTTAACATATTTTGGAGCACACTTTTATTCATAGCAACGGAAATAAAGTCTTGGATAGCCTGTAATCGCGCCTAATAAAAAAACGGGCGATCCTTTTTGTACAAAACTGAGACAACAATGGGAACTGATAAAAAGAAACGTAGCATGATTTCTTTTTTTTTTTTTGTTCACTATTATATTTGTTTGAATGGCGAATTTAAGAAATGCATGGTTTGTCTGGAAACGGTCAAACTTCACTAAATTTTAGGAAAAGTTAAAATTTCAAAAACAAGTTTTTTGTCGCTCCTGACTTTATTTTTAGTTCATTCTTCATGAAATTTTCACAATTTATGTATTGTTATGTTTGAAAGGGCCTCACAATCAAATAATTAAAAAATAAATGCAAATGTCAAGGTCATATTACGATTATTGTGTTTTTATTCGGCCCCAAATAGCCCCAAAACTAAAAATATTTCATTGAGAGTATATGAATAAAAGTTTTAGTTCTTGAATAGCTCTTTCCAGTGATATTTAGTTTTTGAAGATAGGACTTGATTTGGTCATATTACGGCAGTCCAAAGTTTGATCCTTTTTTGGAATAATTGTAAAACAGTTTTTATGCTTCAAATTGTTATATATAAGAAATAGAATGTTCGACTAGTGCGACTTGTATACTTGATTGAACTATTTGCTGCATTGCTAGGTACCTAATTGTAAAATTTTATTAAATTTTGTTTCTCAGTTGCCGCTAGGGGGCGCTAACCTTGAAAGCACTCTTTTGCTTATAACTCAAACAGTTCAAGTCTGATCTAAATGCGGGTTGTTGCATTATGTTCCTTGTTGATAGCCTAATAAAATATGATAGTTTACACGTATGAGTGGCTGAAACTTTTTGAGCTAGTAACGGAAGGTTGAAAGTTCGAACCTCGCAAAAAACTGTGCAGATGGGTGTAGGTCTACGAAAAATGTATCCATTTTTGTTAGAGATCAGATAGAAGAATTCTGTTTGCAGCAAATGATTTGCAAGACATATACGCACAAAATATATGGGGTGACGAATTTAAGAAATGCATGGTTTGTCCTCTAGAAACGGTCAAACTTCCTAAATTTTAGGAAAAATTAAAATTTCAAAAACATGTTTTCTGTCGCTCCTGACTTTATTTTTGGTTCATTCTTCATGATTTTTTTCACATGACTCACAATTAAATTTTTTAAAAATAATTGAAAAGGTCATGGTCATGTTACGATTCTTGTGTTTTTATTCGGCCCCAAATAGCTCAAAAATTAAAAATATTTCATTGAGAGTATATGAACAAAAGTTTTAGTTCTTTAAGAGCTCTTTCCAGTGATGTTTAGTTTTTGAAGATCGCTTCAAATTGTGATATATAAGAAATAGAATGTTCGACATGTGCGACTTGTATACTTGATTGAACTATTTGCTGCATTGCTAGGTACCTAATTGTAAAATTTTACTAAATTTTGTTTCTCAGTTGCCGCTAGGGGGCGCTAACCTTGAAAGCACTCTTTTGATTATAACTCAAAAAGTTGAAGCCTGATTCAAATGCGGATTGTTGCATTATGTTCATTGATGAAAGCCTAATAAAATAGGATAGTTTCAAGGTATGAGTGACTGAAAACTTTTGAGTTAGTAATGGAAGGTTGAGAGTTCGAACCTCGCAAAAAATGTGCAAATAAGTGTAGGTGTATGAAAAACCTACCCATTTTTGTTAGAGATAAGATATAAGAATTCTGTTTCCTGCATACGACTTGCAAGACATATAAGCACAAAATATATGGGGTAGCAAATTTAAGAAATGAATGGTTTGTCCTCTAGAAACGGTCAAACTTCACTAAAATATTGGAAAAAAAATAAAATTTCAAAAACAAGTTTTTTGTCGCTCCTGACTTTATTTTTCGTTCATTGTTCTCGATTTTTTCACACCTTATGTACTGTTAGGTTTCAAAGTACCTCACAATTAAAAAGAAATAGAATGTTAGACTAGAGCGACTTGTATACTTGATTAAACTATTTGCTGCATTGCTAGGTACCTTATCGTAAAATTTTAATCAATTTTGTTTCTCATTTTGCCGCTTGCTTGAAATCACCCTTTATAACTAAAAAAATTGAAATCTGACTTTTGTGCCAATTTTTTGCATTCTGTTCCTTGGTGACATCAATTTGAAACGACACTCGAAAATTCATGCGATACTTCATTAGTTCGTAATAATGTCACGTGTCATGTCGCATTGTTGTGTGTCATTCTACACTGTTGTGAGTCGTTTGCAATTGTTGTTTATCGATTACAAATGTCGTTTGTCGCCATCATAAAGCAACTCACACATTTAACATGGCATTAATCGAATTCGGTTAAAAAAGTTTTCAAGTTCGCGACTACATAACTTACAGTTAATACTCAAAAATATTCTACTGGCTAAAAAGTCTGTTCAAACATTGTGACAAAAATGTTTGAAAGATCACTGTTAACACTATTCGACAAGCCAGTGAATGAAAAATATGTTTTTCGAATTATGCGACTCGTGAACTGAATGGAATTGGTTTTGCGAAAACCGATGATATCGCGATAGCGATTCTAGTTAGGTTTTCGCATCGCTTGCGAAAAGCTATTGTTCTTCTTCTGTTTCTTTTTTTTTAATTATTATTTTTCTAATCTTTTTTTATGAACGGCATATCACCATGATAGAAAAAAGTCACATTTTTGATTTTTTTTACCAGTTTTGTCCTATGATCTGAATTTGATCCTAACGTTGAGAAAATTTTCATTTCTGTCTTAGTTTTGCCGCTAGGTGGCGTTTTGTAATAATGACTAAGGGCTAATAACTCTGTTATTTGAGGTCCGATTCAAATGTTTAAGAACTTCTGTTGAGTTTGAAAGCCATTTCCTGACATGCATGCCTGCTTTATTCCACAGTGCATTCAACTGATGATACAATTCAATCCCATTACTGTCACACTCAACCGAATCCATGCTATCATCCATATAGGTGGATTTGGAAATGGTCTCTGCGGCTAGTTGATATACCTCTGCAAAACGTGCTGCATTGTACTGCGAGACGTCTTGTGCCAAGAATGGTGATGCGTTGACTCCAAATACTAACCGAGTGAACTGATATGTTTCTATAGGTCTCTCTGGAGATTCTCTCCATAGGAATCTTACAAATGGTTGATCTTCAACATTAAGTCCTACACGTAAATACATCTCAGCCACATCACACACCACAGCAACAGAATATTTTCTAAATCTCAAAAGTACATCTAAAAGATCTCTTTGCAGTTTTGGTCCTTGATGTATTACATCATTTAAACTTGTACCCTTGTGCTTGGCAGAAGCATCGAATACTATTCGAACTTTTGTTGTCGCTTTCTCTGGCTTTACCACTGGAAAATGTGGCAAGTACCAACCAGGTTCCTCAGTTTCCTCATCTTGGCACACTTTTTTGATATACCCCTTCTCAGCATAGCTTTTTTAATGTTTCACTGTAAGTGTCTTTAATCTCTATATCTTTCTGTAATCGTTTCTCTGTGTTCATCAATCTATTTACAGCTATTTTCAACAAGGCTGTCTTCTCATTGTATAACATTTCATTGGTGTTTTCACTTGCATGCTCTATGTCCCAAAATTTGTTCAAAGCACTTTCTAATCCTAACTCATTGCTGGTAAAGAGTGTTAAGTATAAGCTTCCTTCACCAACTCTACCAACACATGTCCAGCCTAGCGGTGTCAGACGTGCCACTGGCTCTCCTGGATTTCCAATAATCTCTTGCCGTGAAACATGGACTTCACTATTGTCAAGACCAATCAACAAATCTGCAGTTGTTTTCTTGTCAACTACAGGAAATTTGATATCTTAAATGACTGTACTTTGCGCCTTCTTGCTGCCAATCTATGATATCCAATTTTACAGCTATGCTGTTCACTGTTTGAGCTTGAATTAACTTGGAGATGGTCCATCTGTACTTTGCAATACACATTCTACAGACAAAGAGTCAAATGTTTCAAATTTATTGTTTAAAACTTGAACTGTCATTCGGTGTTGTTTTCCTTCAAGATGCATTTCTGCAGCCAGGCTTGAGCTAATATACGTTTTGGTGCTAGCATCATCTAGTAACGCGTTCACTTTTAATGTTTTGGAACCATTTCTTATTAGAACCGGCACAGTTCTTAATGCTACAAAACAGTTTCTGTCAGTGCTTGTAAACACAGAATTCTTTGGAACAAATTCTTTTGCATTTTGGTTAAGCTGTGATGGTTGTTGTTTCTGACTTTTTTCATGATGCAACCTGATATGTGTTTTTGGGCAATTGTCGATGCCACACTTTCTGGATTTTGGGCACTGACTTCCAATATGGTCGTCATCACACAAACAACGAAAACAAAGTGATAGGTCACTTGCTTTTCTCCACCTTTGCTCAATTGTACTGTTTTTAAATTGTTCTTATTGCCAGATTTTATGACTGCGAACACAAACCTTACACTGATTTTGACCCTTTTCATGCATCATGTAAGTTTTTTTGCACTCTTGGACTGCTTATCTCTGAATATGCTGGTTTTTCTTCTTTCTCTTGATAAACCATGAATTGTTTCACTTGCTGTCTTGATTGATCCAATTTCTTAAAGTTTGAACATTTTCGTCTTCGGCAGTTTCATAAATCCATCTATGGTATCGTGTAAGCATAGACTCAGGCATTTTTTTCTGTAAATTTAGATACAACATCCCATCACCAAGCTCTCCTTCTTTCTTGGCCTCCTTTAGATTAATAACGGCTATATCAATCAAATCAGCAAATTTTTCTATACTTTTTGCATTTTCATCTCTCATTGGCGAAAAAACGCTCAAGTTCCTCGAGGTAAAGTGCAACCTGCCTTCTCGAACCACCATATTTACGTTCCAGCCTCTCTTTAGCTGCTTGGTAACTCTCAGGAGAATGCCCAAGATTTTCAATAGCCATTAAAACCTCTCCTCTTAAACATTGTCTCAGTTGTAAGAGCTTGTACTCATCAGAAGCAGGTGCTTTATCAATACACGCATCAAATGCTGCTTTCCAAGACGGGTATTTCACTTTGTTTCCATCAAAAAATGGAATGCTTACACGTTTCATCTGGCGCCATAAATCTGAACCAAGCTGTTCATCAGCACCAACATTACTATTCAGAGAACTGGTACTTTTAAATTTTGACAATGCTTCATAAACTGTCTCAAGTGTGTTGCTATAATCATTACTGATACTGTCCATTTCTTTTTGTATGAGTTTGACATTCTCAATGTCTTTTACAGATCTTTATAAGCTTATCATCTTTTCAAGAATTCGGGATACTTCATCCTGATATTTGTCAAACAAATCTTGTAAGGCTTCAACTTATGTCCTAACCACATTCTCTGCATCAATAATTGAATTTAATAACTTTTTTTTGACTTGGTGAAAGCAGTCTTAAACTTTGTCTTTGCTGTTTTCAAGTCTATGAGTTCATCTCTCAACTCCGCCATTGTCGGTAAGTACGAAGGTTGCGAGGACGAATGTGCCGATGTTTTGCCGCTTTATTTACAAATATGACGAAAGTTACTTGTTTAACGATGAAGAATAGATGCCAAACCTCGCTCTGCTACCAATACATGTTCTGAATGATGTCTAATTTGGACGTAGGACGATGAAACCATCGAAAAAAACACCACGTGCTAAACGATGTTTATTAGTTTTTGCGATCTGCTTTATAACAAAACTCAATACGCTGACTTTGACATGGAACACGTTCTTATTATTCCATCAAATATACATACTATGCTAAATTACGAAGAGTAACTGTTAGTTTTTAATAATATAACGTGAAAATACATCTCTTAACTATTATCTACTATTAAATCCCTTCTAAGCATAACTTTACTGGTTATATAGAAATCTTAACAAATCTCTTCTGAACAGCTCGGTAATATTTTTATCGCGTCAGTTGCTTCATAAAATTTTCATTGCGTGTTTTAAGCCTTCCGCTTCAAAACTTTGGGTCACGTGATCTTCCATTCAACTAAATTATGACCGCTTTTTTTCACTTTTCTAGCTTTTGCGTGGCTATTGTGTTTATGAGAAGATAAAATGCAACGTAATATAACAGAAATGCAACGAAATATATCATTATCATGCGAAACGCTGCTGAAATACTTTCGGTTAATTACGTACTAATGCGAAGCACTATTTTTCTTAATTGCATGAGTGGCCAGCGGCCGCCAGTCTAATCAAAGCGCACAATGCGCTGAGAGACGGCGACGGGGTTAACATTCTAAACCCAGCGTTTCTGAAGTTATTGAAGCAGTCATATGACGACAAAAACTCCACCGCTGTTGCTATAGAGGTTCTGTTTGTTACATAATAATCCGGAGTAAAGGTCATGAACTTTTCATTCAAAAAAGCTGCATACCTAAGTAGGTCATTCTCTTTCTCTAGTACTAGCGAATTCTATCCGTAGTTTTGTACGTGTAGAAACTGACCAGGTATTTGATTATTTAAGATACTAGAACGTTTGCCTATCTATTTCAAAGTTAAAAAATGCCCTGGGAGGAACCTTACTCGCCATTATGCAAAAAAATGTGTGGACTACTTACATACATACGGAGCATTAGTTTTTCTTTTTACAGGAGTAGATCTTCATGTACGTAAGATGGGTTGCTGTTCTGGTTAAGAATTGTCCCGGATATTTTTTTCACGCTTAAAATTGAGGCTTCCAGTGCAAAATAATGGCAAAAGAAAACATGTTAACAAACAATAACACACTAAAAGCGGTTACGGTTATGATTTAAACGTCTCTGTAACATATTCCACTCGTATTCGTTAGTGCAGAATCGCATTGCATGGATCCGCACCAAGCGCGGAGAGGTACAATTAAACTTGTGGAAAAAATGCAAATTAGCAAGGCCTGATTTCATTTTTCAGCATAAGACGGCAAAAACGGATAGGAGCGTGATTAGATAACGTATTAAATTCTCCCACTGAAAAAAGCGCCCAGGGTGGTAATGCTCCCGGTGACGTTAAAAGATAATCAACAACACTCTGGTCATTGTGTGTCATACACGTGAAATTCCCACTATCATTGAACAGTCTCCCATTTACAATTCTGACCCTGGTGGCTTTACATAGGTCGAGCAGGCTTACCCCGAACCGATTTGAGGATAGGTCACGTGACACCCTAGACACGGGGTAGTCTACGGGGACTACGTCATCATCACCTAGGCTACGGTCATACTCAATAAAATCTTTCTTTTGGCCAACTCTACTATTTTAGTCTCCAGTTAAAAAAACTGTGCCTAATTGTTTATAATAAGTGATATATTGCTCTAGTTGTGTAAAAATGTCACAATCATATAAATTATGGATAGGCAAGGACTCGGATGCAATATAAATTATACATAAAAATATATCTTATCTGTTCTAAAACATAATTTGTCAAATTTAATCCATACAATACAGTCAATATTATTCTTAACCACTGAAATTCCTTTTCTAATATTGTCTTTACCACTTGAGCGTTTTGCTCTGCGATTTTGATATTTTCCAAAAGAATGAATACTGTTGCTTTAGTTTTTTCAGATTTATCTTAGATTTCGAATTTGTCCATGATTCACATAAACAAACAACATCATACTCAGAAATAATGTTAACAAACTCTGAAGAAGATTTCTTTGCACTTGTTAGCCACTCAATGTTCCAAGAAATACATTTCAGAACACTCTCACCGTTTTCCTAGGCAGATCCCGTATACAGTTTCCTGTTAATGTAGAGCTTGTCTACCCTAAGATAGGCCTCTTTGTTTCCTTCCTAGCATGATTGGGATGAGCTGTCTACGCTTTTCCATTACTTCTCGTGGAAACTGTTCCGATATACCGAATTTCGTACCCTTTAGTTGCTTTGACGCCTGACGTTACACGTTCTCTGTCCGGGAATAGAACGAATTTGGCGACGATAAGACAAATTGTACCGTTTCTGTGTTCAACCATTCTGTGTGCGCGATGTAACTTGATGTCAGACGTGGCGTTCATGATCAGAAGTTTTTCCTCGATGAAAGAAAGAACCTTATTTTCGCAATTTTCTCCATTTTCTTCCAGGATGTTATAGAAGATAAGATTGTCCCGCATACTGCGACATTTCAGATCCTGAATCTCATATTTTATTGACTTTCCACTTTTTTCCGTCGTGCGTCGTCCGTCGTCAACAATTGCTTGTGAACACTCTAGAGGCCACAGTTTTGGCCCAATCTTCATGAAACTTGGTCAGGATGTTTGTGGGCCAGTCTTCATGAAAATGGGTCAGGGTGTTTGTTTTCATGATATCTTGGATGAGTTCGAAATTGGGTCACGTGTGGTCAAAAACTAGGTCACCAGGTCAAAACTTTGAAAAACCTTGTGAACACAGTAGAGGCCACAGGTTTAGCCCATTCTTCATTAGATTTGGTCAGGATGTTTTTTTACATGATATCTTGGATGAATTCGAAAATGGGCCACGTGTGGTCAAAAACTAGGTCACCAGGTGAATTTTTTGAAAATCCTTGTTAACACTCTAAAGGCCACAGTTTTAGCCCAATCTTCATTAGATTTGGTCAGGATGTTTAATTATATGATATCTTGGATGAGTTTGAAAATGGGTTTCATGGGGTCAAAAACTATGTCACCAGGTCAAATCTTAGAAAAACCTTGTGAACACTCTAGAGGCCACAATTTCAGCCTAACCTTGATATAACTTAGTCAGAATGTTTGTTTACATCAAAACTTGGATATAGTCAAAACTGGGCCACACGGGGTCAAAAAGTAGGTAGCCAGTGCAAATTTTAGAAAATTCTTGTGAACACTCTAGTGGCCTACAGTTTTGTACCAGTCTTCATTAAACTTGATAAGAATGATGACTGCATGAATTCCCAGTTGAGTACAAATTCAGGTAGGATCAAAATCTAGGTCACTTAGTCAAATGTTAGAAAAACACTTTAGATGCCACATTTTTTTTGTCATCATGCCTGACACAGCAATCTTACTCAGGTGAGCGACACAGGGCCATCTTGACCCTCTTGTTCTCTTTATTTTTATTTTCTAAGCTTAGCATTTTTTTCATCAGTGAGTCAAGATCCTGGTTTTGCTTGTTCAGGTTACCCATGTCAACACTATCAAACTGACGACTTTCCTCAATGTCTTAAACCTTTTTTTCAATGGCTGTGACCCTTTGGTCAATAGTGATTATCCGTACCGTTAATTTGTTTACACAAGTTTTTATGGAATCTAATTAAAAATTGGGCCAATTTCTCATCCATACTGTCCAATCGTTTCATAATTATCTCAAGCATGTCGTTATTCCCCTGTATTGGTGATGTGGGTGGGGCCATGTTTGTGGGAACTGGACTCCATATTGGGTATTGACCACCACTCATATTTGGGCAATTGAAAAAGTTGGGGTCGCATGATACTGAACGTTGCTTACCCCAGGTTGTCCTGGTTGTCCGTTCATGACTTACTCGTAACTCACTTTCTCTCTTTGTCTCATTTTCCACTTTCCGCCTTTTAGGGTTTTAGGTTTTTGTGTTTGACTGGCACTGTCACTTAGGGAAGATTTTTTGTTTGTTTCTCATTTAATCCGATAACTTTCTCCATACAATCGGAATAAAGACACAATAAGAACCTCACAAACACTCGAAGACAAAACACACACACACAAAAACAAAACAAAAAAAAAACAAAAAAAAACAACAACAACAATACTTTAAACAAAATAAATTCTTGATTTCTTCACTTGGTATTTTTCATGACTTTTCACCTCGTGCATGCGCAAACATATATCATATATAGCTAAATGAGCTTGTCAAATTGTATATATTACATTATTGTTATTCAAGCCTTGTAGAATCTGAGTATGATAAATGTTATATTATCCATCCTGTCTATGAAATTAAGTATAAAACTTAAGTGCAAGTTGGGATGGATTTTGATGTCATTTGACTTTTAACTTACATAAAAATATTCTAGTTAGCCGAAATCCGAAAAACTAACTACATTAAGTTTATA
>CM037785.1:38144859-38194859 GCA_021229015.1 Solen grandis
TTAATTTTTGAGCAGGATTGCTTGCAACGCTGTTCTATGGTAGCACACATTTCTGCATCGGACAATATTTTGACACAATTTCCCTCCTTACTACTACTCGGAGATAAACTTCGTCTTCTGTCTTATCAATAAGCGGTGATAATTTTCATGTCCATTTACATACGATTGCATTATGGAAGTGATTACGTTATGGAATAAGTGTTTAAATCGATGCTAGTGATAACGTTTTTCATAAACTGTAATAAAAGACGTAAATGCGCAAGAGAATAAATCGCAATTAAATTGTCAGTAGCTAGAAGTGGCTGGCCAGGCAATCAGTATAGTTGAACATTTCGTCCCAACAGATCTTCTGTCCCAATGATCCTGTGGGTAAGATAGTATGGCTAAGAGACATCAGTGTATTGTGGGAGAGGATTGTGCGTTCTATTCCAGGCCGAGGATTTTTTCTTTCTTTTTAACAATATTGAAATACTGAATATATATTATGTAAAAACCTTTTTTTTTGTAATATTGATTATCATAAATTTATCTGTATCATTTTTTTTGTTGTTTTAGATTTGCTTCTTTTTGATTTAGATACACATATTTATATAAATCTTATAAACTGTAAGCAGGAGAAAAAGGGAGACTAAAAGTGGTAATGTGCTAATTCTTTTCGCAGCCTATTGAAACAAATAGTGTGTTCATCTTTTTTTTTTTCTAACGACTATGTTAACGCGAGGTTAAAGCGGCTTTATAACATTGGGTTTATTTATATAGCTTGAAAATTTGATCCTCGTTTGTTAAATTTCCATAGATAAACAAAAGAAATGTGACATCATCACATTAAAATACGTGTTCTCTGAGCGCTACCAGCGGTTTGATTTATACTCAGTCAAGAGAATCTAACCTGTCATTTTGCCGAGACGCACTGCGGTAATTATGCAAAAGGTCTGCTGGGAAGGTCAGTGTTACAGGTTCGTAACTTTTTTTCGGATCGTAAATGTGTAGCTTTAAGACATTTTATGGTGTTACAATAACCCCTGGAGGTATCTGAGGTTATTGCAGTATGTTCTACGGATTTGCATCAAAGCTATCTCAGATACCTTCATGGGTAATTGTAACATTACATCATAAACAACCGAAACAAATTATGTTCGTCCGCATGGTAAATACGCAGTAATGCAACATCATAGAGGAAAACAGTTCTTTTGTTCTTTCATGCCAAAGGTAATTATTGTGTCCTATAAGTCATTATTTTTGACATAGAATTGAGTTTTCAAAACCTTTGCTAAATCTCAGCATACCTGTGTTGTAGAGTTATGTGTAATCGTTCCATCATTTTCCGAAAATTCTGAGGCTCAGAAAGCTCAGAAAGTAGGTACTATAGTTGTGAGTGATTACGTCACACACTATTGTACGAGATATCAACCTCGAATGGGTAGGTTTACCAGAACAGAAACTATATTTATTTCAGTCTTATACATAGTACATCGTCTACAAATCCAAACCTCATGAATAATATTTTCACGTAATATTGACACAAGCATTATAATAATTCAAAACACTTTCATGTATATACGAACGTGTACATGGTGAGTAAAAGAAACTTCGGAAATACGAACAATGCAAAATACTCTAATGACATACTTAATCCCAATACTAGTTCACTGCATAGTTTAAACATATTTTATTCCCATTCATACAAACATAAAGGATACAAAATAATAGTGACATAATTATGTAAATTGAATGGATTAAACTGAAAGCAATATGCTAAAAAACTTCTCTGTAACAAATGTAAATTTCAAATGAAACTGGCGAGAATTAAAGGACTAATTTTATGTAATGTTTTTTTTTTTGTTTTTTTTTGAAAACAGAAAATGTTTGTTCAATTATTAAACTATACATAGAATAAGAAGGAAACGAAAACATCTAATATAAAGTCCTACTATTGTTTCGTTCGAAAAAATATGAATATTTAAGATTCTTTTTGGATAAAACTTGGTAAAGAAATAAAATTGAACAAAAACAGGACAGGAGACGAAAAATATTGGGTACCTCTATCGTGACAACCGATCTGATTTGAATTTGAGCGAGGCTGTTTTATTTATGTTCATCTTTAATGTATCGGATACACCTTTGAACATGGTCAATATTTTTTTTTTTTTTTTTTTTTTTTTGGTTCATTATGAAATCTTGTTTAATACCCCGTAACAGAGGAGATGACATTGTTATATAACATGTTCTATCTTGAGTTATAATGACCTCAATTAATGCAGTATTGTTCATTTTTTTCCTTATACTGACTTAGGTAGATATTTGTAGATTGTAGAGATTAAATTAACCTCTAACAACTCAAAATATTTTTTTTAAAAAATCCGAATAAAAACACGTTTTCCCTACCATTCCGGTTAATGCCTTACACGAAACGAATTGTAAGATACATTGAATGGAAAGCTTAGAAAAAAACATATATATAATTCACCAGTATTGGAATATTATTTGATATACAGTGCTCATACTGTATCTACATTTAGCTGGTATAAAAGAAAGTCACAAATTATTGATTTTATTTTTTCGTTCTTTAACAATTCCAAATTGTCTTGGATTGAGAATTTTAATGACGATATAATACTTACTCGCAATATACTTTTTTCTGAGTGTCAAACTTAAAATAATTTCTTTATTTCCAAATTGCCAATTTTGCTTCATAGATAATCATATTACATGTACACACGTGCAACAGCTTAAAATAAAAGCGCTGATAACGCTGAGAGAACACGTTTTTAATGTGATAATGTCGCATTTCTTTAGCTTATCAAAGTAAATTTAATTAACAATTGTCAAATTTCCAAGCGATGCCAATAAACCCAATGTTATAAACCCGCTATGTTTGTTTGTTGGGTTTAACGTCCCACCGACAGTATTTCATTCATTTGGAGACAATGTCTACTTGAGACAGATATAGTGCTGCCACATTGCAGTATCACGCCGTAGACATGTGACATGATACCACACCCAGTCACATTATCCTGACACCGGGCCAACCAGTCCTACAACTACCCCTATATGCTGAGCGCCAAGCAAGAGAGCTATAATACTTATTATGATCAGATATATAAATTGTTTTTTAAAATAACTCATCCTCAAATTCAATGGTTCAAATACAGAATTAACCACAGAATACTTGGTACAAACTACTTATTAAATAAAACGGATATTAAAAATGATATAAAATGCACATTCTGCGAGAACCAACCAAAAAAATTCAAATATATATATTAGGAATGTAAAATTATTAGTTCCTTCTGGAAACAACTTATGACTTAAGTGCAATACAGATTCAGTCACTTTAAATATAACAGACTCATTATTTGGCAACCAAAGGTTAGACAATGTACTAAGTTTAATCCTTCTGAAAGCCAAATTGTATATATATTCTTGTAAAATGAAGAATAATCTACCATTATTAGATATTTTTGTAAGGCAAATCTTTACAATGTGTCGCATTGAAAAGTATAATGCTCAAATCAGCTTTACAATAACAACAAATACCAAAAGGTGGGAGAATTATAAGAATCGTGCAATGTAGATCATTTTAGACTTATGTTTTGAACTGGTAACCCTTTTTTTTATTTATTTATTTATTTTTATTATTTTGTTTGTTCGTTTTTGTTTTATTTTTTTTCTTGTTTTTTCTTGGGGTATCATGGTCAGTGTAAAATTTTAGATGACAAACTTAACAATGCTTAATATGAGTCTGTTCAAAGTCTGTAAAACCCTTACTTTATTAGGTTTTCGCCTCTGCAGGGCGAAAACCTATTGTTCTTCTTCTGTTGATTTTTCTTTAGGTTTTCGCCTCTGCAGGGCGAAAACCTATTGTTCTTCTTCTGTTGATTTTTTTTTATATTTTTTTTATTTTTCCAATTCCACCCATTTTTGTAGCCAGCCTAGTGGTCAGATGAGAAAAGCTACAGCTATGAAATTTTGGGCATCGAGTCATATATATCTGAACTTGTGCCTTAATGGTCAAACTTTTCACTTTTATTTCTGACTTAGCCACTAGGGGCGCAATGCATGTAATCACTTTTTTGCTAATAACTTAAAAATTTGAAACCTGATTTAGATGCGGTTTTTACATAATGTTCCTTGTTGACAGCCCAATCAAATATGATGGAAATCATCGGGTACTGGAAAAAAATTGTTCTAGGAGAGGTTGAATGTTCGAACCTTGTAAAAAAGTGGACAAATGAGGGTAGGTCTACGAAAAAACTCTCCACTTTTGTTAGAGATCATATAGAAGAATTCTGTTTTGCTGCATACGATTTGCAAGACATACGAGTATACGCACAAAATATATGGGTTGGCGAATTTAGGAAATGCGTGGTATGTCCTCTAGAAACGGTCAAACTTCACTAAATTTTAGGAAAAATTAAAATTTCAAAAACGTGTTTTTGTCGCTCCTGACTTTATTTTCTGCTCATTCTTCATCAAATTTTCACATGTTATGTATTGTTATGTTTGAAAGGGCCTCACAATTAAAACGTTTTAAAAAAAATGAAAAGGTCAAGGTCATATTACGATTATTGTTTTTTTATTCGGCCACAAATAGCTCCAAAACTAAAAAAATTTCATTGAGAGTATATGAACAAAAGTTTTAGTTCTTAAAGAGCTCTTTCCAGTGATGTTTAGTTTTTGAAGATCGGACTTGATTTGGTCATAATACGGCAGTCCAAATTTTGAACCTTTTTTGGAATAATTGTAAATCAGGTTTTATGCTTCAAATTCTGATATATAAGAATAAAAAGTTTAACTTGTGCGACTAGTATACTTGATTGAACTATTTGCTGCATTGCTAGGTACCTAATGGTAGAATTTTAATCAATTTTCTTTCTCATTTTGCCGCTAGGGGGCGCTTTTCTTGAAATCATTCTTTTGCTTATAACTCAAAAAGTTTAAGTCCGATTCGAATGCGGTTTTTTGCATTCTGTTCCCTGTTGATAGCCTAATAACATATGATAGGATTCGAGGGTCCGTGTGGCTGAAAGCTTTTGAGCTACGGAAGGTTGAATGTTCGAACCTCGCAAAACAACAACAACAACAACAACAAAAAACTGTGCAAATGAGGGTAGGTCTACGAAAAACCTATCCATTTTTGTTAGAGATCAGATAGAAAATTCCGTCTCCTGCATACCATTTGAAAGACGCATACACACAAAATATATGGGGGTGGCGAATTTAAGAAATACGTGGTTTGTCCTCTAGAAACGGTCAAACTTCACTTAAGTTAAGGAAAAATTAAAATTCCAAAAACATGGTTTTTTTTTGTTAAGTTTGAAAGGGCCTCACAACTAAAAAGTTAAAAAACATTGAAAAGGTCAAGGTCATATTACGATAATTGTGTTTTTATTCGGCCCCAAAGTGCTCCAAAACTAAAAATATTTCATTGAGAGTTTATGAACAAACGTTTAAGTTCTAAATAGTTCTTTCGTATAATGTTTAGATTTTGAAGATCGGACTTGATTTGTTTACATTACGGTTCACATTATTTTTGGAATAATTGTTAATCAGTTTTTATGCTTCAAATTGTGATATATAAGAAATGAATGTTCGACTAGTGCGACTTATATACTTGTTTGAACTATTTGCTGCATTTCTAGGTACCTAATTGTAAATTTTTTATCAATTGTGTTTCTCATTTTTCCGCTAGAGGGCGTTTTGTTTAAAATCACTCTTTTGCTTATAACTCAAAACGTTAAAGTCTGATTGAAATGCGATTTTCAGCATTTTGTTCCTTGTTGACAGCACCACAGAATGTGATGGATTTCAAAGTATAGGGTATGGGAAAATATTTGCGCTAGAAGAGTTTGAATGTTCTAACACTGCAAAAAAAAACAAAAAAAACAAAAAAAAAAAAACTGTGCAAATGAGAGTAGGTCTTCAAAAAACCTTTTCGTTCTGTTTCATATTGAAAATTGTGACTGAGTGACTGAGTTGAAATAAAGTGTTTCACGTTGATTAGGTTAAAAGCGAAAACCGAAATACCGCTTGCGGTTCTTGTTATTTTATTTTTTTCTCTCTTTATATACCTTTTTAACTTAGCTGTTGACATATAAAACTATTGTTTGAGTTTCCTAGTGGGCATCTTAAAAAAATAAAAAAATATAATTATTTGACAAATAAGAATAATACTTTTATGTATTTGTTTATATGTTTACACATACATACTGAATGTTAAAAGTTTATATATTACTTTTTAATATTCAAGTTACACCTGCCTATAAATGGTCGCTTAGTCCATAGATAGAGATGCTTCAAGTAAAATATATCAACCACATTAAAACTTGAATATTCAAAAACGACACACGTGTTTGACTTCACAACTAATTGTAAGTCTAGCTTTTTGTCAGTGGTAAAGAATTAATGTGACAATTTCATTGGTGGTTTCTTATCATATGTGACGGTTTGTTTTTAATATACGAGTGAGTACATATTCTTTGTACATAATGTATAACTACATAACTATAACATTTGTAAGGTGCTAAGCGGGATGGCTCCCCGACCCCTGCGTACCAAACAAGGGGACAATAAAATTTTTATAAAAATAGTATAGTTTACAAGTAATGTTTAAGACAAAAACTTAAAAAAGGGAAACTTGAACAGTTTACGACAAAAATTGAAAAAAAAGTATAATTCAAATGGGACCAGAGAAAGTTATGGTTCTTGATTAATGCATTTTTCCTAGTCATCATCTATTATGTTTTAAGTTTCAAGTCAATACTTTATACAGTTTTGAAGTTATAGCCGAAGTTAAAGTTGTCAGCAGACAGACAGACAGACAGACAGACAGACAAATTGATTGTCTCCGATCTATAGATTCGGGTGCATAAAAGTGAGGATTAGGAATGTAGAAAATTTGTGTTGTTTAAAGAAATCAGATTTCTAAAATTGCCTGAAGTTAAAACTATTTTAAGTACATATTCATATTGCCCGAAATAGATCGCAAGGTTATGATGTATAAATTATTTTTGAAGGACTCCACTTAATAATTATGAAGATCCGTCATCATTATGTTCTGGAACGACTGCATAACGAGTAATGTTTAAAAAGCACATAGAGGAAGAGCGAGATGTAAAGGCCACATGCACAAATTCGGAATATAGACTTTGTCGGCAGTATGTTTTCTGTATCAGTTTAAAATATGTCGATTATGATTAGCAAAACCCGATTTAATTTTATAGTTGCAATTAAAATGAGGGACGTTTATATGATATATAAATACATCATTCTATATACGAAGTGAGAGTAATTAAATTGAAATTGTAAACAAGTCGTATCGACAGCTGGATATTATGCTTAAAATAAATACCCTATGTACCCACCAAGGTCGCAAGCGGACACTAGAACCCCAGCCAGACAGTGCGTACCATCCTAAACGTCCTTGCTTCATCCTTGATAAGGTTTAACGGATTTTTAAGCGACACAGTAGCAACATCGAGTTGAACGGCACGTATGCTTGTTTACATCCATGGCTAGAATTTAGAACTGCGTCTTACCCTTCATTTGGAAAACAAGACAAGATTTTGTAAATTTTGACGTATAAGACGCAGTTGTCTTGTTATTGCCGCCCTATCAGCGGGTTACATATCGACAATATGTACATATTCTACCAACTTTTTCTAACGATTTATTGTCTTTGAAAATGATATTAGGGTACACGTACTTAATTACAATGTTTGTTTGTTTGTTTGTTTTTAATTGCAAAACTCACATACTTCGTTTTATTGGAGAATCTTGTGATTACATCGTTCGGCCCTATACAGTGCGGTCATTTCACGTGGTATGTGACATCTTTAGAGCTACAGTATTTCCTGATAGTCGGGGAAACAATATTAAGGATGCGCTTTTCGCGATAACAAACATAATTTTACGAACTCTGAAGCTTTTCCCCGAATCTTAAGAAATACTACACATCTGAAAAAAGAATCATTAGGACTAAAGTCTAGGCCATACCATTTCGTTTGCGCTATATTCCATTAAAATTGATGAAGATCCTTGCGTCAGCTTAAAATGACGCACATATCATGTGGTATGGTAACAATATCTGAAGAAAGTACATATAATAGAATTTTGAATTAAAATTTCTACCTGAGGTAAATGATACTGAACGTCATCACGACATTAGTACAAAAAGAAAAAAAAAAAAAAAAACTTTTGTGGGTCAAATATAAGACTGCTGGATAAGCCAAGCGAACAAAATCGGCGGTGCATAATTTTAATTTTTGTCCTTTGTTTGTGATAGGTATTTATTCTTAGCAAAATGTGCTGTCTGGAACTTTAAATATATACTACTAAAAGTTTGCTAAGCACCACCTTTCATGTGTCACTGTGAAATTGAAATGAACATAACTTCTGTTATATTTATCAATATCTCTTGAAATTTTCACAACCATCCTTTACAAACCCAAAACCCTTGATTTAATGCAAACATCTCAAAATATGAAATCTTAACATTGAGGTTTCAAATCAACAACAACAAGCAAAACGTTTTCTGTTCTAAAAAGTAACAACATTCACAAAGTTTTCAATTTACACCCACTTAGTTCAATATTAAATAATATATAGAGTTTTATTTTCAACTGAAGTTATTGTGGAATTGTAATGTCATTTGTAAATTAATATTTATTCTTATCAATTAAAAACTCAATAACACACACACACACAACACACACACACACACACACACACACACAATAAAAAAAAAAAAAAAAAAATATTCTGAATATAAATTACCTTGAAATAACAAGAATTGTCCATTTTAGTACAAAAATGATACTTCCAAGTAAAGGATTGAAAAGTTTCTTTTTGTTGAGTATACTACTGATGCCTAGCAAACTTTGATAGTACATACTTAGACCTTTATATAGGCTACTGTTTTGTATTATATATAATATAATCAATATAACAGATAATCAAATAATATATAATTATATATATTTGTGTTTTCTTTATCACTTTCTTTTATTTTACTGCAATATGTCCTTCAGGAAGAAGATATATATATATATATATACATATGAAGTTATACATCGTTTTATTTAGATCTTTTAGGTATGAACATGTGGATTTGTCAAAACCATAAATGGAAACACAAGTTTTGGCAATGGAAAAAATGATTTTTCCTAGAAGTGTTAATTTTCTGTTCTGCCACTGTTTCAAACTGTCCTTGAACTCAATCAGTTTTGGTTCTAAGATGGCTATCATTATTTTGGTTTGCATTGTTAAAGAAAGATTTTGCGTTTTTTTAAGTAAAAAAAAAATATGATGCAAATTTATACTTGATTTTTTTTTAAACTCCCTGCTCTTAAAATAATTGATTTTGCTATGCAAAGATTTAGACAGAAAACATGTTCAAACTGCCTATTGGTATCCACAGGTTGTTCAAAATACAATGTATTGTTTTTCGCCGTTGTTAAAAAGTTGAATCATTAACAAATAGAGTTTGTTTATTTCTCTTGACCATTAACATTTATTCCCATAATATTTGGATTCTGTTCTATATATAATTTGATACTTTGAATTGAAAAAAAAAAGAAAAGAAACATCAACGATAATGGACATCTTTGTCTAACACCGTTGCTGACACTAAAATTTTCTGACATATAATCATTATTAACCAGAGTTTTAGAAGAAAAATTCTGGTTATTAGATTGGCGAATGTCGTTGGATGGGAGGCGTCAAACTTTCGTTTCCGGTTGATAATTTGAATCATACATGACATATCAATACCAAACTTTTTGTACCGGTAGGTTATATAAAGAACTTGCCTGGTATTGTATTTCAAGTCAGCCGGGTCAAGGTCAAGGTCACTGTGACTAAAAATAGAAAATAACTTTACGGATGATAACTTAAGTCATAGATGACATATCAATACAAACTTTTCTACAGGTAGCTTACATAAAGAGCTTGCTTGGTATTGCATTTGAGTCAGCTGGGTCAAGGTCAAGGTTAATGTGTCTAAAATTAGAAAATACAGGGAAAACTTTTTAACTGGAATCAGAGAAAACATATAAATACCAAACTTTATATATAGATAGTTTATATAAAGAGCTTGCTTGTCACTGTATTTTAAGTCAGCCGGGTCAAGGTCAAGGTCACTGTGACTAAAAAATAGAAAATTAGTTTATGGATGATAACTTGAGTCAGAGATGACGTATCAATACCAAACTTTATGTACAGGTGGCTTATATAAGAGCTTGCTTGGTATTGCATTTGAAGTCAGCTTGGTCAAGGTCACTTTGACTAAAGGTCAAGGTCACTGTGTCTAAAATAGAAAATGCAGGGAAAACTTTCGTTTCCAGATGATAACTTTTGTTAGAGATGACATAGCAATACCAAACTTTATACGTATACAGTTGGTTTAACCTATTATCTCGATCACGATATCAATTTCTATTTTAATTTCAAATTTGTGATTTTTTTTCAAAAATTAAAATCTTAATTTTGAATACTGCTCCATTTTCCATAATGTTTTCAAAAATCATGTTTCTCAGATGTGTCAAAATGTGTTGGTATCAGGTAATGGGTTAAGCTCTATCTCTGCTATATCAGTAGTTCTATGCCTGCATCTTGCCAGTGTGTGTGTGTATGTTTCTGTATTCCTTCTGGCATGATAATCATCATATCAGCATGCTTTTTGCTTCCCATCCAATGGGTCTTTGTCTTCATAATCAATTGCATGTTTATATAAGTGAACATTAATCATGAAAAATCTGTTGTTTTTTTAATGTCAGTCCTCACCCTTGTTTACTATTATATTGATTATATATTTATAAAATGATATCACTCATCTAAGTACTCCCATTCCGACATAAAGGTATCCTAATACTTTAAAAATCAATCCATGTCTTAAACTACCATATGCTTTCTAAAAATATGTAAGGAACAAACGTCCAGGTATGTTATTAACTTGGATGAACTGAATAAAGGGAAAATACAATTATAGCAAATTGAAAATAAACATTCGACTTTTATTATAATTATAGGAAATAGACATTATACCTTCTCCGTAGATCGTCATTTTTTTCTCAATCTTTTAATAGCGTATTATTTCGATTACATAAAAAGAATATAATATGCTGTTTGTTTATTACATTTGTTTACACATCCATTTAAATACTGTTTATAATACGATATGTCATGATGTACTTGTAAACTGCATTGTCTTGCCTTATTATATGAAAAACATTGTACCTCATAGGCCTATAGGTTTTTTGGTTTTGCAAATAAAATAAATATGTATCTATTTAGTGTGTTCCGTTTCTGCTGCTTACATAATGACAGAAATTCGGCTGTGGCTTGGTATTCAAACTGTGCTATTAATCATACTTAAGTTGAAAAATGTTTTGAATTTTCAGCTTGCACGGAATTCGGATGCAGTTGGAATTAAACTGTTCTGTATATTAAGATATTTTGAATAAACAATTCCCAGTTGGTTGAAGCTAGGAAGTTAATCTGCGAAATGTATTATACTTAAAAATGCTGGGATGTCAGTTGCAGCTGTATATTGAATAACCAGTACCTAATTCCTAATTCCCAGTCAACCTCACATACCTACATCTAAATAAATACATTACATGTGTAAAATTAGCGGTTGACTGAACTGCTTATTCACGATGTTCATTTAATTTTCATGTTATGACGAGAGTCAAAATTCACTCTGGGTCAGTAAACTGTGGGTTAAACCCCTTTTTGGCAGTAAACTGATACCTTGGCTACAGGAAGTTGTCTACCTTCTAAATATATTGATCTAAATATAAATGGCACCATTTGTAGTCCATTGGTAGCGAGCCTGAATTCGGATCCGAGGGTTGTGTGCTTGAATTTCCGTTTTGGAGGAAATATGTTTTGACATTTCGTCCTTTTTTTAAAAACTTACCTCTTCCCATGCTGGCTCATTCATTTTTCCGTCAATGTTGATCTGTTGATTTTTCAGATGATATGCGATATAGTGCCGAGGAAGTCCGAAATCCAGGCATCGCTCCGCAGAACTAACACATGTATTTTTTTCGCTGTGTCGCTCCACATATCTCTTAAAATAGGTCTGAACGGATTTATTTGTGGAAAGGTTGGAACAGGTGGCTTTCAGTACGTCTTCCACACTTCCGGTCTTAAGCACAGCTGTCTCTTTGGAAGCGTGTTTTCCGGAGAAGAATCCGATTAAAATCCCGATGACAAATAAAACTAAGGCAATAACTGAACACACTGCCGCCACTGTTTTCTTTGCTTTTATGAGGATATAACCCGACTTGTCTAAAAGGATATAACCCGCCATGTTTGTGTTTATTTGCACAAAACAACAACGTCTCTATACCAGCCCTCGGCAATCATTCATCACGTTAGGTCTGTGTATAAATGTATACGGCAGAAACGTTTATATGTTTCAAAATGATGGTTACATTCAGTTACAAAATGAGCTCTGGATCGGCTAATAGCTTCTTAGCTTATTCGCTTGAAATATTTAGTAACTATTTACAGCAAGACGGTATGAAGAAGGTATGTATGTTAATCAGCAATCTAACATTGTTGATACCTAAACACGTGCTGCTGAATGTCTTTCGTTATAACGCCTTCAATGTAAAAATCCCATAGCGTCAGGTTGCCCGTGTTTCATATAGCAGGACAAGGACTTTGTTTGGTCTCTTTTTATTTTTTAATTTTTTTTAATGCGACTCCATAATAAATGATAGCTACTATATTTCCATGAGTCACTTATCATACATATTGTTTATATAACTATTATATAAAGACCAATTCAGTTTCAACACATCTTTTCGAATATGAATTTATTTAATGCTTTTCGATGGATTACCCTACGTTATAAACTCATCGGAGCGTCAATTGTGCTGGGTTTTACGCAAGAAAATGACGTCATAAATAACGTCACGCATGCGAGGAAATCACGCCAATTTTGACGTCTTTTTTGAATAACACAGAAACAAGTGAAATAAAAAAATCCGGAATTTATCCAAATGGTATTTATAATCGACATTCTAGATTATTCATGTTTATACCATCGACAGTTTGTTTGGAAATTAATGTAGTTCTCTTTATTCCTCTCTTACCACTCAATAGAAATTCAAATAGAAATCTATTCAGTTCTTGAATTACATTTTTTTTTCAACTATTAAAGCCCCAGTGCGTTTTACCTTGGGAAAATATATTTTTCAAAATTTCTAATTAGCAAAGCCTCAAATGATGTTTGATTAACCTCTTAATGCTAAATTAAGCCCACATAATGAAATAATCGCCCGGAAGTCTTAGTTGTTCAGACAGGGCAAAATAGTGAGAAAGATGGGCGGAGCTTGTTCTGAAACACACTGTTCAGTAAAACCACGGATGTCTCGGTGTACATGGGGTGTTTCAGAAGTTCATGGACTTTTTCTATAGACTGAATAAATATTGATACACGGTAGTAGAGGAGATAGGAAGAAAATCCATAAACTTCTGAGAAATCCCTTGTATGTTAATTTTATGCTGTCATTGTTCTGAGCTAAATATAGAACAAGACAGCCACAATTTGCATTTTTTCTAATAGAATCTTTCCTGTAAATTAGGCATTTCCCAAGGTCTTTCAGTGATTAAATTAAAACTGAATTATATATGTTGTAAGTACATTCGGATTTAGGTCTGACATCTATAAGATACTGGGACTTTAAGGAATGAAACGTGTAAGTAAGTTTTGAGATTAAAAGAGTCTTAATAATTTTCAGTTTCCCAAAATGTTAATTTCCGTTTTGACCAGTTTACAACATATGCTTACAATTAGTCCTTTTCTCACCATCCCGATTTAATTGTTCGCATTAAGATTTATATACGTTGTCTAAAATATAGGCCTATCTCTAATGCTACGTTTACACTTTGTTCCCGAGGGCCACGGCAACCCCATTTTAACGAAACGTAGTGCGCCGTGGGCCTTTGGTCATTTTTATCTCTGTATACAAGTTGTGTTAAGTCCTGCCAAGTTTTCTCACGGTCTATCACGGTATATCCGTGACGAGTCGAGGAGGGGAAAAGGACCGAGCCCTAGTGGCAACAAGGCGCACCACGTTGCGGCCCGCGGTCTACCACGGGTGCCAGTACATTCAATACCGGTCCGCCACGTTCTGATGGCTTCCCTCACGCTACTCACGTTCTTACCAAAATCTGACACGTTTCTTGCGTTCTGTAAGGCTTTCTACGGATGAAACGTGGGCGCCGGGCAACTTTGGGACATGTTCGAAATCACGGTATAAATCAAAGCGAAAATGCCGCGGAGAGAACATGCTTTAAATGCATTAAAGTGGCATTTACTTAAATTTTCAAACGATGCCGTAATCCCTATACCATAATGACGTTTTCCTAAACATGGCCACAACAAAAAAGGATGAAAATATATAGTACAGATAAAGCCCAATATTTTAGTATTTTTAATTGAGCTCCAAAACTGAACGCACTGCTTCATTTCTGCAATGTACCAAGGAAAACAAAGTATCAATTATGCATCTATCAATGAAAAAAAGACTTTTGCAAGCAAATAATTTGGGGATTTTGACAAATTGCCATGGCTCTACGTTTGGGTTTTAGACTAACATTCCACTAGGTCAGCCCGACACTACCCCGGGCAAAGCATTGCTAGGTGCTTTGCTTTACGTTCATTCTTTTATTTGTTACATTTTATCATTTATCATTTTTTATAGGTTAATTGAATAAGATGTATCATTCCAAAATTTCCCCAGCTTCCGTTGAGGGATTGAGGGAGAATTTAGAAAGCATGCTTTATTTAAACGTAGAGATCGAAAAAAATCGAATGATTTTAGACGTTGCAGACGGTTAGAAAAGCACCGTGGTGTATGTATTTAGTTTATTTCACTTACAGCTAATTCATTAAGTCATATTTGTTATATGACAACGTTTATTTTGTAAAACATTTGTTAAATTGTCTCCGTTTTGGCCGTGTCGTTCAGAATGGAAATTCTCTTTTGTTATCACAGTAAGCTCCACAGCTTCAATGACTCTGTTTGAATTGTTTCAGTGAAGTTTATATTTGGTCATTTGTTGTTTTTTTTTTTAGTTTTTATCACACATCATATAGGTTAGCTATCTGTACAGGGCTGAATAAACATTTTATTTCCAGCATAAATTGTTTTCACATTTCAATTCGGTTTGGACTTCCATAATGAAACCGTACTTAGATATACATAAGAATTAACATCACTACGTGAAAAAAATCAGACCTGTATCTCTGCGTAGTAAAAAGGAGGAAATAATTCATCTAAATATAGTCCCGAATTGTCGTTCGTTACAGAATGAGTGCTACCATAGAACATAGTTTTTAAAAATGCCATCCAAAGAAAAAATAATCGTTGTTCGAGACAACATCACGAATGCTCCCCGTCCCACTACGGACAACCTCTAAGTTTTATTACGGTCTATTATGTTCTGTCACGTCTTGTTGCGTTCACCCCATTTTACTACGGTCTGCTAAGTTTCTAATCTGCACTGTGACTGCCGTGGTGATTTTTTTTTTTGACAGTTTAAAAATCTGGCCTGGCATCCACGGCGATCATGGCCTCTCACGTTTGCCCATCCCGTTCCTTCACGTTCTCTCACAACCATCCCCGTTTTCCGTTTTTCCATGGTGACCTGAAATGTGGTCGCCGTAGCCGCTGGGAACATACTGTAAACGCAGCATAACGCCTTAATAGGGGATGTATACCAATTGACAGCTTTCTCTAAGTTTTAGCAGTATTGCTTCACCACCTGGTTTCGTATTACATAGCTCTCAACCCGAGCGTTTTTCAGGATTTAAAATAATCATTAAAGCATCTTTTATATTATCTTTTAAAAATTAAGTTATATCATCAGCTAACTCTGATGTTCTGAATTCCCCGATCTTACTTTAAATGGTATTTCAATTCCTGTTAATCATTTTAAATTCTTTTACATTCAATGCCATAATTTCTGTTGCTTAAAGCTCAGGAGACTATGCTTTTGATATCCATAACATGTATTTAATATGCACAATTTTTTTGGGGTAATAAAGGGTTTGAATGCATTTGATAAAACCGCTCTTGAAACCAAAATACTTAACGTCGGAAATAAAAATGACCATTCTACTGTATTAAAGGCATTTTTTAATCTAAAATAAATGTCCTAGGCATTTTTAATCTAAAATAAATGTCCTATCTATTTGTAATAATTCTGTTTTATCTATTACATCTTGTATTTGTCTGATATTACCATTAATGATCCGAACTAAATAATTTGTTAATGACCTTTTGGAAATTTATTCCCGAAGCTCGCGAAGCTTTTTTGTAAACAACATTAAGTAGTGTTATCGGTCTCCAGGTTTTAGCTCATCTGAGCACGTAGTGCTCATGTGAGCTTTTAAGATCAATGGCTGTCCGTCGTCCACAGTTGTTTCAACATCTTCCCTGAAACCACTGGGCAAAATTTGATGAACATTATCTGTGATGTTCCTTGCGTAAAGCTCTACCAAAGTTTTTCTCCGAAACTGCAAGGCTTAGATGTTTGATATGTGGCATTGTCTTATAGACCTTTACTAAGTTTGTTCAAATCATGACTCTGTCACCCTGTCAGTTGATTTTATATAAACTTATTTAAGAAAAAACTAAAAAAAAATCTTGTTAGAAACCACACAGTCTGGTGTATACTTATTATACCACACAGTCTGGTGTATACTTATTATGGCCTATTAGACCTCTACCAAGTTTGTTCAAATCATGACCCTGGGGTCAAACTTGGCCCCGCCCTTGGGGTCACTTGATTTTACAGACTTATTAAGGAAAAATCTTCTTGTCAGAAACCACAAGGCCTAGAGTTTAGATATTTGGTGTGTAACACGGTCTACTAAACCACTACCAAGTTTGTTCAAATCATGGCCCTGGAGTAAAAATAGGCCCCGCCTTAGGGGTCACTTGATTTCACATAGACTTGTATAAATTATCAAAAGATCTTCTCAGAAACCACGAAGGCTTGAGTTAAGATGTTTACTAGCGGACCTCAACCAAGTCCTAGAGTTTAGATATTTGGTGTGTAACACGGTCTACTAAACCATTACCAAGTTTGTTCAAATCATGGCCCTGGTATTAAAATTGACCCCACCCCAAGTCTCACTTGATTTTATATAAACTTATTAGAGTTATGACCATCAAAATTTGGATGGTACAGTTTTTGTGTGGAATTTAGATGATCTTGCTGTACTTCTGCATGGAGTATGTATTAAGTATGACTAATAAATGGCAATGAAGGCAATATTTCTCAGGTGAGCGAATCAGGGCCATAATGGCCCTCTTGTCTAGATTACTAGGATCCCCTTTCTAATGAGATTTAGACATTTTTTTTATTACAAAACCATTTATTTAAATCATGTTAAAAACCAAAAAAGACCTATAAAATTCCACAGTAAGACCATCTATACATGGACTTTTGTTAAGTTTCACAGAACACAACGCTTAATTACATTCGTGTATCTTCAAAGGACCCTCACAATGATTTGCTTTTTTTGCATTAAGTGTATAATCAGGCTTAGTTTTTTTTAAGTATTGTTAATTTCATTAGAACCATTATTTAATGGCGTATACAATTCTGAGTAAAATTCCACTTTTTCCATTTCTGAAAACTCGGTTAAGGGTCTCTTTTATTTGTCTGTTCAAGTTTCATGAAATACCCTGTATTTATCTCCTCAGATTTCATTAAGTCTACTCTCGGTCGTATTTGCGACCCCTTTGTCTAGTTATTGTATATACTTTTCAATTTGAATTTGTTGGATTTCGTTTGTTTCATTGAAAATGTAAGTCTCTCTTCTAATTATTTTTTTTTTCATCTTTTTATATATTCTTTGCCTTTGCATATGAAGAAGTTATTTTTTCATGAAAATAGTTGTTAGTAAATTCAATTGAATTTGTAGTGATGTGAAATTGTAAAATTATCATTCAACAGGAAATATGTAATTTCGTTTTACATATATATTATGATTTCTTTCTCTTCCAGCTATGTATTATTGAATTTCCAAAATCCCTATCCTCTAGTATTAGGTTTACTTAGCTTTAACGAAAGTGCCAAATGGTCAGAACGAATGTCTGTGCATTTTATCAATGGAATCATGTTTTTCTTTTACAAGCCAAAAGTCTATTCGACTTTTCTTAACACCATTTTCCTCCGCCAAGTAGTAAACTGTTTTTGCTTTGTAGCTCTATTCAAAAAGTTTTATCTACTCTTTTTTTATATTTAAAATATCGTTCATGTCTCCACTTACTAGATTTATACATTTGCAACTACTTTTCAGCTAACTGTTCATTGATTTTAATAATGCGTTTCTTTAATTAAAGACATATGCTACAGAAACAATTTTTAACTATATAGGCAAAGAAGGAAAATTAAAACTAGCAGAGAGAATTTTCTTGAACTTTGCATGATTATAGGGAATCACACTAGAAACAAAAATGTGAGGGGAAAATGGGGGTCCCCGTTCTACTTTTTGAGTTATCTGCCCCTGAAAGTGAGTTTTTTTCTCTCTCTTTTTTTTATATCATTTTCAAAGGCAGATAACTCAAAAAGTAGAATTCAGTAGCAGACAGCAGCTCTTACCAACACAACACGTTCCTCCCTTCCAAGAAAAGGATGTTGAAAAATACATCTACAATTTTTAGAAAGTTGAAAAAATCATGTGACGTTACCTCAACTGATACTTATTGATGAGTTTAAACCTGTGTCCAACCTGTCCTTTCTTGATGAAAAACAAGTTGAGACTCTAGAGGAAGCTGCCATTTTGACTGATGACTATTCATTAACTCTCAAGGTTTCATTTGTAAACAAATCTAAGCTTACATCCTCACTTAAAGCTTCAAAAACACTCATGGTAATCACTTTCACACTTCTAAGTAAAATATCATTGGTAATTTTACTGGCAGTTCAAATCAGTCTAGTTTTTACAAGCCAAAGCCAGTGAAAATAACACTGCATTGCAATTATTTTAAGAAAACTAGTCACCTCATTTCCGACTCTTTTAAACTAAAGAGAAAAGAGTCTTGTTATGACGTAAAACCCACAGGACTCACGAATTGGTAGACAAGGCCACGTAATTGTGTTAAAGAAGACACTTTTGGAAAGGTCATTGAAATATTCATTTGTTTAGGCGAAAGAGCCTATTTAAAATGTTTAGGTCACAGACCCATAATCGGATTCTATTATAGAGATATAGGGACTATTTATATCAGATGGTTTTATGTCACTTACAAATGATTCTTGTCCACCTAACTCTATTAAGATATTAAGAGACACAGGAACATTTTAATCTCTTATTTTAGCAGATACACTGCTTTTTTCTGAGAAGACTTCTTCCGGATAAAGTGTTATTATTCAGGGTGTGGAAATGTAAAGGTATCTCTCCACAACATTCATTTATCATCATCCTTGGTAACTGGGCCAGCGTCTGTAGGTCTTAGATCTTCTTTTCCCTTTAAAGGTGTCGATTTGCTGCTAGGCAATGGCGGTTGTGATTAATTCACTTGTAACTGAAACCTATCATGGACAATGCCCCTGCAAGTTGACTTGACTTGGCAATTTTATAGGTCATATTTATAACGAGGTATTTTAATAATTTAATAATCGTTTTTAATAATGTGAGTACATCACAATCTGATATGTAAACATCTTCAATTGATGACTATGCATCAAAATACCCAAGTCATGACACATGGTCTATGTCACAACTTATTGATCCTGATAGTTTATGTTTGTTGCAAAAGGTTTAAGCTGAAAACGAGATTTCCCATTCCTTGTTGGGTAATATGAAATGAATGGTATTCTTATAGAAGATGGAGACTAACTGGTGTTTCAGCTGATGATGAATGGACTGTTCAACCACACTATTCCCAAAGCACAGTTACAACGCATTCCTGCATTTGAGGAGCCGTTCAGTAGGATTATTAATGACCGTGTCGGACCTTTACCTAAATCAAAATTAGAAAAGTAGTATCTTTTGACAATAACACATGCTTTAACTTATTTTCCTTAAACAATACCACTGAGAAACATCCAAATTTAAGAATATGGTCATAGCTCTTGTGATTTTTTTCACTTTTGTTGGTCTTCCAAAATCAGTTTAATCTGACCAAGGCTCAAATCCCGTGTCTGGTATGTTCAAACCTATGCATGGGTTAGAGATTAAACAATGTAGGCCATCTGTCATTCATCCAGAAATCCAAAGCGCATTAGAAAGATTTCACTACACATTGAAAAAAAAAAATCGGACATACTGCTTTGACACTTAAGTCAGAGAATCTGTGCAATAGTCAATTGGCTTCAGTCCATTTAAACTTGCATATGGTCACACATTTCGTGGATCATTGAAACTGCTTAAAGGGAAGTTCTTGTCTTATGATGAAAAATGAAACGGAGTTATGACGACAACACTCAAGATACGACCTTGCTACCAGGTGACCAGGTTCTTGCATTGTAGCCTATTACTGTAAATCTTTTACAAGTTAGATACTTCGGTCGGTCCGTTCCTATCTTATATACAAGAAAGTAGGTGACCTCATTATGTTATTTTTACTCCCGGTAGGCGTAAACAAAAGCAAATGTGTGAATATGTTGAAAAATAGTGCCAAATAACAGAAAAATCCAAGTTGTTGTTAAACCTATGTCAGTTATCCATCCCGTATCATTCCTGGATTTGACAGATGCGTTATCTACATTGATGATGCTGTCATCATCTACTGAGACAAGTTTGAAGAATATCTTGAGATCATCAAACCATTCTTCAAAAGACTAAGTGATGCCAAACTGACCAGCAACCTGGTTAAATGTAAGTTTTGTCATTTTAGAACATGTCGGTTTGTTTTGCTTGGTTTAATGTTCCACCGAGAGTATCTCAGTCATTTGGAGACGATGTCTACTTGAGACAGATATAGTGCTGCCACACTGCAGTATCACGCCGTAGACATGTGGCATGATACCACACCCAGTCACATTATCCTGACACTGGCAACTACCCTTATATGCTGAGCGCCAAGCAAGGGAGCTATATCAGTACCATTTTTTACGACTTTGGTATGTCACGGCCGGGTTAGGACGTGTAGTGGGCCTGTAATTGCAAAAGTTGACGCTATTTCTGAGGTTCCCTCTCCATTACGTAAAAGACAGTTTATGCGATTTCTTGGTATGGCTGGATATTCCAGGAAGTTTGGTAAAAACTTACAGAAATTACTGAGCCTTTAACACATTTAGTCAAAAAGGGTAAACTCTTTGTTTGAAAAAATGACTGTCGAATAACATTACAAATGTATATAAATTAAAAGCCATACTCAAGAGGGCATCGATCCCCATAGTACCAGTTTTTGATAAGAATTTTAAGCTAATGATATGGGTGTTAGTGCTATTCTTATACGAGGGTCATGTAATTAACTAATTAAAACAAGAGTGCCAGTGCTGCCACAATATACACCGCCACAAAATATAAAGACCAAGAGCGTCCTTTTAATTATTGCTTTTAACATTTCTGTAAGCATAAGCTCATAACGAAGTCTGTGAGACCAATTAATTTAGCTGAACAGAGATAGAACCCTAAAAATATGAAAGTAGGTCAAATAGCAATATCAATATGAATCCTTTTTTCTTTCTCCGCATAACTCATGCAAAAATCACTGTACCAGAAAATCCCTGCTTTATGCACTTTTACCTGTTTAGAAACTTGAGTTGTGTTTTCAAGAGACCATGTTTAGAAAGGCGTAACTATTGCAAATATTGATAAACATTAAAATCCCTGCTTTGTGCATATCTACCCAGTATAGTAATGACATTGCCCAAGTTTTTAAAAGATTAAGTCATAAACATACAGGGAATTGCATTCACAAGGCTGAAATATCAATCAGCTAAAGAGATAAAGTTTCAAGGGACAAAAATCTTGCCAAAATTAATGAACCGGAAAATCTCTACTTCATGCACGTCTTCCCATTATAGTAATGCCATAGATCAAGTTTTGAAAAGATTCGTTCAGAAATGTAGGAAATGCGTTCTCAAGACTGCAATATCAATCAGCTATAGAGACAAAGTTTCAAGGGACACAAATCTTGTAAAAAAATCAATGAACCGGAAAATCGCCACTTCATGCACATCTACCCATGATAGTAATGACATTGACCAAGTTTTGAAAAGATTCATTCAGAAATGTAGGAGGAGTTGCGTTCACAAGGCTGCAATATCAATCAGCTATAGAGACTAAGTTTAATTGACACAAATCTTGTAAAAATGAATGAACCGGAAAATCGCCCCTTCATGCACATCTACACATTATAGTTATGACACTGACCAAGTTTTGAAAAGATTCATTCAGAAATGTAGGAGGAGTTGCGTTCACAAGGCTGCAATATCAATCAGCTATAGAGACTAAGTTTCAAGGGATACAAATTTTGTAAAAATGAATGAACCGGAAAATCACCACTTCATGTACATCTACCCATTATAGTAATAACATTGACCAAGTTTTGATAAGATTCATTCAGAAACAAAGGAGGAGTTGCGTTCACAAGATATGGACGGACGGACAGACGGAGAAGATGACGCCAATATACGACTGCCTCCGGCGGCGTATAAAAATGTACAATCAACATCTATATACATTTTTCAATATAAACTCCCACGACATTGATCGTGGAGCCCCATCTTTTTGGCAACAATCGAATATCCGATGCTAAGCAACTTTTGTTGACCTCTCGTGCGACTGCGTTCACGTTGTTATAAAGCTCATTTTAATCATTATAACGAAATCCCTCTCAACGGTTCCTTTAATTTTGGAAACAGACCCTAGTTCGGAGGACAAGGTCTGGCGAATTGGCACAATAGTCTTGCTCTTGTACTTGATATCCAGCGTTTTGAAGTTACCACGTTTATTTGCAAAAACAAAAAATGTTGTATTCAGTGACCATAATCTTCTTAGCTTCTAGAATAAGTTGAAAATAAAATCAAAGATTGTCAAAAGTGGATTTTAATGTTGGTGCTGTTCTGAACTTCAGCAGTGAGATATGGGGATTTGGTAAATCTAAATTAATTGAACTTGTGCATCTGAAATTTTGTAAAACAATTTTTAATGTGAAGATGGAAACAAGTAACATGGGAGTTTGGTGAAAAAATTGTCTTAAAATAATATACTCATTACTACTTACTGGAACAGTTTGTAACAGTAGAAAGAATTGGGCATTTAGTGCGAAATTATTGTAATGACAGTTATGGATTTTCTCATTTTTGGAGAAATCCACATTGTATTGATCTTAAAAAAAATCCATATTTTATTTAAAACCAGAGTGACAGATGTATTTAAACAAAATTGGTTTAACAGTATGAGTAATTGTAATACTTTATGTACATATAAATGCTTTAAATTAGACTTTGGTGCAGAACAATATTTAGATATTTTATCAAGTAAATTTAGATCAGCTTAAGTTAGATTGAGATTGTCTTCACATAAATTAAGAATTTAAACAGGGCGTTACAGTCAAAAATAGAATAGAATAGTTTTTAGAGTTTGCCCGCTATTTCTATCCAATCAGTGAGTCCGAAATTTCAAATTCTTGGTCGATTTAATTTGTAAGGAGTTCGAGATATTGCGAGACATGAAAAACATGAAATGAACGGACTGTGAACGAATTACTATTTGTAATATAACACCAAGAATATAGTTTCAAATAATAACTGAAAATAGCGATTTAACGTGTGTATTGCTCATTAATTTTCAACATCATATGAATAATGCATCTTTTAAATTAAAGTTAGTTGCATCAAACATGTTCGAGTTCAACAACCTATGCAAATACATGTATATAGAATACACGCGCATGACGCGGAGAATCATGTCATACGGTCGAAAAGTTAAATGTAACGTGTTAAATATAAGAAAATATGTGATGGTTATACGAAACCAGAAACAGCCTGTTTAAGCATGTCATTTGATTTTTTTTTTACATTATTATTTGTTATATGAACACATTCTGTAACTTGACTTTGGTGAATAATACTTTCTTAAAGCTTGTTACTGGCTTTTCCTTTTGTTACACAGTGTACGTAACAGAACAAACTTTCGGGACTTTGGGAAAGAATGTCTGAAACATATATCAATAGTAGTTTTTTTAATCAGTCCTGGTGGTTGAATAGTAAGAGCGGTCGTAATCTGGAGGTCGTGGGTTCAATCTCCGGCTGCGACATACTAACATGGTTAAACTTGTACATCAACTGGTATGGCGGTCAGCATATCAGGGTATTTCCAGGACTAGATGGCCCGATGGCAGAATAATGTGACTAAGTGTGGGAATCATTCCCCTCGTCTACAGCGAGATTGTATTGACCACAAGTTTGACAAGGTCATATCAAATCTATGAATTTAAATGTTATGGAATGATTTGGTAAAAAAAAAGATTGTTATTTGTATAGCAAATCAGTAGTTGTCCGGTCACCGTTAAAATATACAAATGTTTCAGAATAAGTCTTTCGAAGGTTTTTATACAACAAAATGGTAAAGAAACTTACTTGAAATTAAAAGAAAAGATCACAACCCCGTGGAAACAATGATTTGTAAATTGAACATAGTTCAACTTTCTCAAAATTCTCACCAAAACAAATGTATGTTACTAAAACAATAGTTTAAAGTTCTACTGTGCCAACCAAACAAATGCTTCAGGGAAAAAACACACACACAAGAAGAAAAACAAGAGAACACACATGCGTGTATATAACATATATTTATGTATGAAATGCTAACATACTATCAAATATATCATACAATACTAAATATAATATTATATATTACATAAAACATACATTAAGAGAAAAAAGACGTTTCAATATGGATGGAATCCCCGGTGGTATAAACAGTCACGTGTTCTGTATTATCAAATAGCAATGGCTCACATATAATGTCATCCCTGTTTTGTTTATTTTTGAAAAAAGAAAGAAAATTATAATTACACAAACCTAACTTAAGGTATCTTTAAGAAAATGCCAAACACAACTTAATAGCATAAATGAAATATGTTGTTAAAACATATTTCATTTATGCTATTAAGTATAAAACTTGGACTAGACAAGTTCTTAAAACTTTGGTATTAAGTCATATCTCAATAAGAACAGGTAATATTATTTTATATTCTTCTATCTGAAAATGAAATAGATGTATAATCATGGAAGAAGGCGTATAGCCCCCCTCCCCACCCCACCCCCCATTAACATTGCATATGTTTATTTCCCTATTTGGTTCCTTTCCATGTCTTCTTTTATCTCAGCTTCGGTTTTCTATCTTGGATCTCTATCTGACTCTTTATGTTTCGACTCTTGATTTCTATAGTTGACTTCCTTTGCTCTCTCGTAAATCATTAAAGACGATCGCGACAGTTTCATCATATTTTTTAAACATTCAGAATTTCATGATTCTTTGTATATTTATAGCATATTATTTGATCTACTAATATATGAACAGCAGGCCACCAGCCTTAGAAAAAAGTATCCGTGTTTTATCAGTAATGTAATGCCCGACAGGGATTACCTTATTTGTTCTTCTGTCATTCTTTGGGTATTTAAATCATTTTTAGGCGCTTATTACTGGCGACACTACATGCAGCTAGTTGTTCTCCTTGTTAAATGTACAGGTAGACAACTTAACTCAACATAATATGCCAAAATTTCTAAAAGTCATTTACTTTAGAATTGATCTCCCTATGTTTTCCATGGCAGAATCTTGTTGATGTCATGAGTTCTCGCCACTGTGCTTTATCCACTTCAAGCCACATTAAATGTACATCTAGTCAGTAATTCCTTGTCGGAATTGTTTATTCCATGTTTGAATTTAGTTTGGCACAGTTATTGTACTCGATCACTTGTTAAAGAATCGTATTTTTCTTATGTTATTTAGCCTTGTTCCGATTGTGGGCATCGTCCGCCATTTTAATTTTTATGTGTGCAGTTACCTAGCAACATCATCGGCGGGTATATTTGATTTTCTTAAAGAAGATATACAGAATTAGAACAAGAATCAACTGTCATATTCAAGGAAGCGTAGTTTTGAGGTCATTGATAGTTTTCTATAACTTATTTTATCTATACATTAAGTTAAGAATTAGTGTAAATTTACCCTTACGATACTATGGGCAGTTGGACCAGGGCAGGCCAAGGTCAGCATGCACATCTGTGCAGTCTGATCATGGTCTGCATCGTTCGCTATTCATTCAATAAACTTTCTGCAGGCACCCACAAAAACAACTAATGGTACAGTCCAAAATGAAGAAAGGACAAGTCCAATTTAACATTTAGCATGGTAAGGGTTAAGAGACCCTGGTTACCAACGGTAGAAAATGCAACACTTTCTACGTCTGACTATGATGTTTTTAATTGATATGCCTGACACGTTTAACGTCACTAGATACCCGCAAAACATGAATTAGTCATTGGTGTCTGTTTCAACCTAATCCATAATTTCTCTTCATGTTTATGCATTAATTGTCAATAAAATTCACCATGCAGTGTATAGCTAAACTTTTGAAAAAAACGTTGCTAATATTGAAGATGACTGAGGCTGGAATTCTGTAAGACAAGGCATAGCACTTAATTAGAAAACCAAACATATCTATCGGACCGAATATGAGCCGGGGAGTGAAAGATGACATTTGACCTGATGGTGACGTCAAAATCTGTCTCGTTATTTCGTTGCACTAATTTTACTTCCGGTCTACGGACGCACGTGCCTGTCAACAAATATGGCGGCAAATCAAGCTCTTCCAACTGACGGGTGTTCATTCCAATCAAGGCTTTGTGCTTCTTCAGTGCGTCCCTCATATCGAATAACGATTTATAAATATGCCATTTCTGAAATTTAAATTTCTCGTCATTAATATCAGTTTTAAACTGAACCAGACCCCAACGGTCTGGAAGATGCAATCTAATGGCGTCACACGGTTGCCATGACCACCAGTCTGTTGTAGAGTTCGGTATCCTCTCGTACGTTTTGCCGTTCAGAACTTGAAGCTTTTGCTCCGATCTGCCGAACTGTATAAACCACGCCTCATCACTTAAAGGACTATTTTGCACACGTTCTGATTTCGCTGACAGTGTTTTAAACGGAATTGCGATTTCTACGGACCAGGAACTATCCGTGTCGCCAGGTGTGTTGATGGTTCCTGACACATGTACCGCCATTTTTGCCTTGGCGTCCCAGGCTTTATCCCAGTCATTGACGTTGTCATACGGAGACTTGTAAAGCAGCTGATCCATCATGGTGCCCAGCACATTGACCTGAATATGTTTGTAGTTAAACATTGTCCCGTCAACGTCCATAAGCATCTGCAATGGAACCAATAGATTTATTTCTACATAGTCTACACATAGTGTTTTGCCCTAGCATTTTTATGTCTAGTAAAGCATTTTATTTTTGTGTCAATTGGATCACTTCTTCATCGTCTGTCTTCTGTCTTTCTGTCTGTCTGTCACACTTTGTCAATCTGTCTACCGTCCCACTTTTTTCAGCAGGTGACCCATGAATTCCAAAGAAAACTTATAGTAACATACATGTATTTTGAATCTATTTCAGGAATAATTTAGAGATGCGTATGACTGCTAATTTCTGCCATTTTTGCTTCGCTTCACCAAATCCATACAAAATAGCAGAACTCGGCCACCATAGCTGTACACACAAATAAAAGTGCTCTCCTATCTTTGAAGAAGCAGAGAACATTAGTTACATTCATAAGTCAACCTCGCGCACATCAATTTTGTCCTCTATATTGCTTAATCCCTCATTGATATGAGTATATCCATTACTGAATAGAAAATGTTTATAATGGCCAACAGTCGAGGATTGTAATATTAATACCAGATGACATTTCATATTAATTAACAATGAACTGTCACCTCGAAACCATTTTCCCTCCAAACTTCGCTGTCGTGTTCTATGTATGTAGCCCACAGATTGGTTTCCTTCAGCAGGGCACCAATATACAGGAAGTCCTGGTCCCAGCGCATTTTGAACCGCGTGTCCAGGTATGGCGCCGGATATACCGCACTGCGCAAGTCCACAAACTTCTCACTCCATGGAACCTGCGGATTGATTATTATTTAGATTTGAAAGCAATGAATGTTTCACAGGAAAGCTTTCCTCACAGGGACTCAAAGCCATGACCCCCTCAACACACTCACTGCGTCTTGTATACCTCTCTTACAAAGGTATGCCATGTTCCTCACTAGTGCGGTTTGTACCTCGATTTGTATATGCATGTATATGGAGAATGTCATAGCGAGGTATGCTTTTCCGAAGTATACTTTGGTATGTTACTGAACACTGAAATTTACCGTTATATCAGCTTCGAAAACCAATCTAAACACACACACTGCCCACAAACTAACTCTTAGCATCTCCACAGTAATTGGCGCATATCAGTTGTGAAATGTAAGGTTAAATCAAATAATAGATCCTAAATGGACGTAAGATGAACTCACCATCTGTCATAGCATAATGTTTCAAGAGACAGCAACATCGAGATTAACTCAGGAACATTCGAGTTGCGAAAACTAGTCGAAAACCGCCTCTGGTGGTAAGGTGTGATTATGTTTGCCATGACAAAATTAAATGATCATATAGACTTACCTCTTTCCATGCCGACTCATTCATTCTTCCGTCGATGATGATCTCTTGATCTTTTAGATGGTATGCAATATAGTGCCGAGGAAGTCCGAAATCCAGGCATCGTTCCGCAGAACTTACGCATGTATTTTTCTCGCTGTGTCGCTCCACATATCTCTTAAAATAGGTCTGAATGGATTTGTCTGTGGAAAGGTTGGAACAGGTGGCTTTTAGTACGTCTTCCACACTTCCGGTCTTAAGCACAGTTGTCTCTTTGGAAGCGTGTTTTCCGGAGAAGAATCCGATTAAAATCCCAATGACAAACAAAACTAAGACAATAACTGAACACACCGCCACTGTTTTCTTCGTTTTTATGTCTACAAGGATATAACCCGCCATGTTTGTGTTTATTTGTACAAAACAACAATGTTGCTACACCGCCTTTTGGTAATCACCTGTGTATTAAATTATATGACAGCAACGTTTATACGTTTCAAAATAATGGTTCAGTTACAAAACTAGCGTTGACTGGAGTCGGTATTTAGAAACCATTGTATACGCATGAAGTATTTGGTCACGGTTTATGGCGAGAAGATATCGCACTATGTAAATCAGCAATCTGACATTGTTGCTAACTTTAATTAAGAACGGGAATCAAGCAATATCGTTTTCAACAACCTTGTTGGAAACTGTCTAAAAACCAAATAAATATCGGCCACACCTTTTAAGCAGCCATTTTCTCTTGTTCCATTGATTGATCGTTTAAGGCAGGTTTGACTGTATATTTGTGGTGCTGCCTCCCGTTGACAAGTTGCATGGTACCACACCTAAGAACCTTAATGTGTTGAGCGCCAAGCACAGGGGAGTAAAACCAGTTTCATCCTTAACGGCTTTGGTGAACATTGCGGGACGGTCGCCCTAACTACTAGACGACAGAGGCTGGTATGTATTAAGTAGATTAATTAGAATGATCATAGCCTTTAACTTTGATTCATGTAATTTTAGACGGCCTTAGCTAAACACTTCATAAAGAAAATCAACGGAGCCTGAACCTATCCCTACTTGCACTGTAAAGAACGAAACATGTTTATATTTTATAATTCCTGAAGAAATAAATAATGCTGTTCATTTTCTATATTTATGAATTAAAAATGCTGCAAAGATTAACATTTACAAAACATTCTATTCCTAAATGTTTAAACAAGAAAATCAAATTGTTATATTACATTTTTGCAGATGCACACGTATCCTATATAAGCAGCAACGTCCGGTATTTCAATCATCAGTAACTATACATGCATACAAAAGGAATCGCAATTTGGAAATGATTGTCGGATTGAAAGAGCTGCAGACTTTAAGATTGGAAGAAAAATATTCTGATACAAAAGCTTTTACTATATTATTTAGCAATGACCACAATCGGACCAGGAACTAATATGTGATATTCCTCTGATCTACTTTTGATGGAACAATTTACAACACTGCGGATGTTGACGTAATTTTCCAGATTGCCTAGCGATTTGATTTTGTTCAAAATCAGGTAGACTTTTGACAAACTCAGGAAAGGTCTATCCAAGGGTAAACTGTAACATTCTAGATCATTCTATGCTAGTAATCCTAGTATAAATAGAGTTTTTTTTTTTTTGAAGGATTTTAGTCAAGAAGTGGATTTTATAAATATTGACATGGTTCATATATATATATTGTATTACATTATCAGTTATATGGACACATTATAACTAGTTTGTTGTATAAAATTATTTTTGTAAAGCTTACTGATGGCTTTTCTTTTTCTTACACCTTGTACGTAATAGATTAATACTTGGGGACTTTGGGCGATTCTAATAGGAACACATATAAAAAGGAGTATTTCAACCAGTCCTGATGGAGTTGAAGTCAGCGTCGAAAACCCACGAGCGGTCATTCCGTTACTTCATTCATCGCCCGTTAGTCAGGCGTAAAAAAAGAAGTTTGTTTGTGGTCACCCCACCGACCCATTAGTTAACCCCGCGACCCATTTTTATTTTTTTATTTTTACAAGGCTGAAAAAATGAAATCTGAATTACTTCTCAAGTTTGAAGTTTAAAAAGGAATTTAAATTTAAATGTCAGTGAATATGCTCTACCCACCCCATGGACATTGTCTGTCAATCTTATAATCTGGTACATAAAAAGATTTTTTTATCTCCATGTCTTCAATAAAAACTAATAAATAACAATCACAATGGAAACGGTCATTTTGAAATTAAGGATTACTTTAGAAAAAAAGTGTTTAAAAAACGTTTGTTTTATAATTTTTCTAGAACAATATGTCGTGATCGCTCACCCCAATGGATATTGTACCATACTGACTCAGTTTGTTTTTTGAATTTGTTAAAATATGGTCAATAATGCTACTTGATTTTGCAGACACTCTTGTTGCTTCATTTTAACTTGCTGAAAGTTATAATATTCTGAGAAGACTAGTATAAATTTAAATAATGAACTAGATTTCTGTTTAAATAAATATTGATGTCTCCTAAAAGATATATTTCACAGTCAAACTAAAGTTTGTTAAAATGTTTTCTAAGTGCTCTATAAAATCAGACTACCTTGGAGGCCTGTATAAAGTTCCAACAAAAATTGGCTTGGTTTTTGGTAAGAGAAGTTCATCATTTAAAAGATTCAAATCATGTCTAATAGTAGATGCAATATCATTCCTCACATAACTACACACCCCAACCCCATGTCTGTCTCTATCACATCTAATTACACTGTAATTTTCTATATGAATTTCAGAATCTGACACTGAGTTGTCCAACCATGTCTCTGACAAACAAACAACAGCTGCTCTAGTTTTTACTGCAATAAATCTCAGTTCAGAAAGTTTTGGTAAAATGGATCTAGCATTCAGATGAATAAAATGGAGTCCCTTATTTTTAAAAGATTGAAAATGTTCATCTGAGGCTGTTGATGGAGTAGATCTTGGTGCTTCGTCTGATTGGGAAGATGAGGGGTCTGGCAAAAAGGTTTCAGTGGATAAAGTCGGTACATCAGGCAGTGCTGGAAGAACATCTGGTATTGTATCATGGACAAAAGGTAATTCACTAAAGTGACACAATCTGCAAATATATGAAGTAAACTTAAAATCAGGTTTTAATAAGTTATTGATATCACAGCCAGAACATTTTACATGAATTTTACCATTGCACTTGTAATATATCACAGCTTTGCTAGTTGCTATGACTCTATTGCACACTGAACACGGAAATTCGGGTTTTCTTGTGTTTTTTTTCCTGTTGTTTGGTTTGATCTGGGTTGAACGAATTAAAAGAAAGGTTGTGCAGTTGGACCCGGTTTTGGATGAATATCACCACTGCCGAGAAGAAGACCGATGATAATGGCTGATGAAGAACTATTCGGTCTGCAGAGGTATTTATTGATAAACGATATCAAGATGAAACTTCATATGTGGAGAGATCTCAATGAGGGTAGTGCAGTAACCAAGGACCACAACACTCTGTTACGTAATATTGGAGTTATGTTCTTTGTAAAGTTTATACTTAATTTTTGTCTGGGCCGTAACTCAAAAAATATGAAAGTATCAAGATGAAACTTCATATGTGGATAGATCTCATTTAGGGGGAATGCACTGACCAAGAACCATAACTCTTTGTTGCGTAATATTGGAGTTATTGCCCCTTGTAAATTTTCATACTTAATTTTGTCCGGTCCGCAACTCAAAAAAGTATAAAATGTATCAAGACGAAACTTATTATCTCCCTTAATTTATTTTAAATCAATTTTTGACCAGAACATAACTGCTCATTTATTCGATGTATTGATTTGAAACTTTAAAAAAATTGAGTCTCAGAAATGCAATGATTACAAAATAGAACTTCAGCAGGTTCTCTTTTTTTTAAATTTTAACTTTTTTAATAATTTTTTTTGTCTTGAGCTTTATTCCATTGCTATACTTACTCCACCATGAATGGCTTTCAACTGACATCAATTATTTGACATCTGACCTGCTCAGGCGGGCATAGTGTTTTTTCCCTCAAGGGATAAACTTTATTAAACAATTATGGGCTGTTGTTAGACAGCCATAAGGCGAATATTTGTGCCAAACAAAATTAAAATTCTGATCACTGGTTTTAGGATTGTTTTAAAAGACCAGAGTTATTTTCTATACAGGCAAATTTATTTTAGCACCTTCTATGAAAGGTTACCAAAGAATAGTACACCCAAAGGAAATTTCTTAAAAGGAAAATTATTGACCACGCATGAGGACAGGAAGAGGGTGATTAGAATAGCTCACCTTTTAATGAAACTGGTATTTATTTATTTCTGCTGATTCTAATGAAAACATGAAACTGGTATTTATTTCTGCTGATTCTAATGGAAACTGGTATTTATTTCTGCTGATTCTAATGAAAATGGTATTTATTTCTGGTGTTTCTAATGAAAACTGGTATTTCTTAATTTATTTATTTATGCTCATTTTAATTTAAACTGATATTTATTTATTTTTGCTGATTCTGATAAAAACTATTTTTCCTGTGATTCTAATGAAAACTGGTATTTATTTCCGCCGATTCTATTGAAAACTGGTATTTATTTTTGCTTGTTCTAATGAAAACTTGTATCTATTTCTGCTGATTCTGATGAAAACTATTTTTTCTTTAGAACCCGACCGTTTGTAAGCGTCTGTTCACATCTTGAGGTGATTGGCTATTATCTTATGTCACACCAGGGGGCCATAAATCTTGCCCATCTATAAGGCATCTCTCCGACACACACCCGGATCATTTAACACGGGTTAACCTTTATTACTCCTTGATTGACAACAAACAGGAAATTACATAATCATACCAAACAAAAAACTTAATTCTTATCAGTAGTTATGTTAGGGATTTTACTCATTTAGAAATAAGGTCTTTGTGGAAACCCAACGCTGATACAGGCTTTCAACGGAAAATAAGAGGGAATTTTATATGAAGGTATGCAAAACGTTTATTAATGTTAGTGTTGTTGATATGGATTAAGCTTGAAATTAACTAGAACTATCACTGAAGGTGATTCATACCCCCACCCCCATCTTTGACACAGGATGTATTCACATGACACATAAAACGAATGTTCACACATAGGATTTGGGCTTATAAGCATACCAAAAAAAATATTATCACTAAAGGTGATCAATACCCACACCGGAAGTCTGTCATGTGTAGGAATACAGTTTCAAAAGTTTGCGTGAGTGAAAGACTACATGTATGTAAGGTTTAAAGTTAGTGTGAGCAATGGTTCAAAAGTTTTGGACAATGCTAAAAAGTTTTGACAGACAGACAGATAGACAGAGAGACACACATACAGACACACAGAAGAAAACAATTTGCCCCCAAGATCTGTAGCTGAGGAGAATAAAAATGCAGTCTAATTATGGTTCACATCCATATTTATTGTTTGCAAAAACCTGTCTTTAAGAATTTACATTGTGGTTTTCTTATGCACTGCACTTCCTCTCATCAAGATCAATCTACATATGAAGTTTCATCAACCTAGCTACTTTAGTATTGGAGTTATGCTCCGGACAAAATCAAAAGATTAAAAATGACAAATGGCAATAACTCCTTTCAAAATACATGCAGAGTTATGGTTCTTGTGCACTGCACTTCCTCTCATCAAGATCAATCTACATATGAAGTTTCATCAACCTAGCTACTTTAGTATTGGAGTTATGGTCCGGACAAAATCAAAAGATTAAAAATGACAAAGGGCAATAACTCCTTTCAAAATACATGCAGAGTTATGGTTCTTGTGCACTGTACTTCCTCTCATCAAGATCAATCTACATATGAAGTTTCATCAACCTAGCTACAGTAGTTTTGGAGAAATGCTCCGGACAAATATTTGTAGACCAACCGCCGGACCGACCGACCGACCGACAGGGTGACTCCTATATACCCCCCCCCCCCCCCCCCCCCCCATTTCATTTGTGGGGGTATAATTACAGTAGCTGTGAATTTTTCAATACTGGCAGAGTTTTGTCTATTGATGACATCATAGCAAAGGGAAAGGAGTACGTCAATCTTTTCTCACCTGGGTCATTTTTGCAACTTTCAATAGCCGATTTCATACAAACTAATTGTGTCATATTTTTGTATGGAAGATATAACACTAATATATCTGACAGATAATAATGATGAAAATGAAATCTTTGTGGTTGACCTTTAATTTCAATATGTTGCCATTGCCTAACCAACATGAAACTGAAATCGCCTCAACAAACAAGATGTGTCAAGATATCACACTTGATATTTTTAACAGTGAAATCAATACAGTATTATGCATGTACGAAATAAGTCTCCTACTGATCTTGCATATTTTTATTATTTTCATTACCATAGCAACCAGTATTTTTATCCAAGAAAATTATCAAAGTGATGTGCATTAATTAATCTCCATATTGCCTTCATATAGCAAGTGAGCTAGCTTATAATACGGTTTTTAAGTAATCACAGCATCCCAATTTCTGGACAGGCGGACGGAGGGCAAACCAATGCACAATCAGGGCTTATGACACTTGACCTCTCAGTGTGACCATGACCTTTCAGCTATGAACCCGGGTATTGTACACAACACATTGTATCATTATGGTGCACATTTATGTTATTTAAAAAAAAATCAAAATCTATTGAGGAGTGACAAAGATATGGAGCGGACACAAAAAAACAAACTCGTTGTACTCTAAGTGTGACCTTGACCTTGGAGCTACAGACCTGGGATTGCCGACATATTGCTTCATGATGGTGAATATTTTTGACTGTAATTCAAAAAGTCATCAAAGAATGTCAGAATTATAGAACAGACACCAAAATAGACCCAATTTTTGACTTTTGAACTCTTAGTTTGACCTTGTCATTGGAGCTACAGACCTGGAGAATGCGTGCAAAATACTGCCTTATGTCTGTAAGCATTTCTGCAAAGTAATTTCAAAATTCATCTGGAAATGTCAGAGTTATACAGCAGATACAAAAAAGGCCCCATTTTTTAACTTGAAACTGTAACAGTGATGCTGACCTTCGAGCGTCAGACCTTGGGATTGCACGCAACACATCGTCTCATGATGGGGAACATTTCTGCAAAGTAATTTCAAAATCCATCGAGGTATGTCAGAGTCATGGAGCGGAAACGAATAATAGACCCCATTTTTGACCTTTGAACTCTAAGTGTGACCTTGACCTTGAAGCTACAGAACTGGGGATTTCGCGCGGCACATCGTCTCATGATGGTGAACATTTCTGCCAAGTAATTTCAGTATCCATCAAGGAATGTCAGAGTTATGGAACGGAAACGAAATCAGGACGGACAGACGGACGGTTCGATTACTATATGCTCACTTTCGGGAGCATGAAAAGTTAAAAAAATTTAATTTAATTATTTCCTAATATCAATGACGTCAAATGAAATTATATTTAACGTCAGCTTCAAAAATGTGTTCGATATATATGTTTCATTTTTCTTTCAAACACACACAAAAATAAAAAATAAAAAGAAGTTATTGGAGATCGAGATTTATTGTAGGTTTTGTTTTTACAAGGTAAGAGGAGTTGGAAAAGTAACACAAGGGTAAGCGGATCTGACGAGTTCAAAATTATTCATTTATTTTCAAAAATGTAACATTGATACATTAATTAGAACGTTGTTAGAACGGAGCTGAACATAGTTGACACAGTAGGTATAACAGACTTTAGAACGGTTGCAACTTTGCATCACACAAGTCAGAAGATTTTTATTGGCTTGTAAATTTTGAGTTGATTTGTTGTTCATTTCCTTGCTTGGGTGTAATAGCCCACTAAAATCATGTCAGTCATTTGAAATTTAAGTGCTGCTCCGATGATATATCACGCTGTAAACAATAAATAGTATTCAATTCCTAGTCTAAATCTCCGGGCACCGAGCTAACCAGTCTGGGAATTTGAACCCACAACCTCTAAGTTGCGGACCTGAACTCTAACCATACGGCCATCAGAACTGGTTTAAGACTAAGTAATCAAAACAATCAAAGCGCACAATGCGCTGAGAGACGGCGACGGGATAATTAACATTATAAACCCAGAGTTTCTGAAGTTATTGAAGCAGTCATTTGACGACAAAAACTCCACCCGCTGTTGCTACAGAATTTCTGTTTGTAACATAATAATCCGGAGTAAAGGTCATGAACCTTTCATTCATAAAGAGCTGCATACCTAAGTAGGTCATTCTCTTTCTCTAGTGCTAGCGAATTCTATCTGTTGTTTTGTATATGTAGAAATTGACCAGATATTTGATTATTTAAGATACTAGAATGTTTGCCTATCTATTTCCAAGTTAAGAAATGCCCTGGGAGGAACCTAACTCGCCATCATGCAAAATATTGTGTGGCCTACTTTAGGTCAATTACATACATACGGAGCACTATTTTTCTTTTTACAGGAGTAGATCTTCATATACGTAAGATGGGTTGCTGTTCTGGTTAAGAAATATCACGGATATTTTTTTCACGCTTAAAATTGATGCTTCCAATGCAAAATAATGGCAAAAGAAAACATGTTAACAAACAATAACACACTAAAAGCGGCTACGGTTATGATTTAAACGTCTGTGTAACATATTCCAATCGTATTCGTTAGTGCAGAATCGCATTGCATGGATCCGCACTAAGCGCGGAGAGGTACAGTTAAAATTGTTGTGGAAAATATGCAAATTAGCAAGGCCTGATTTTGTTCTTCAGCATAAGACGGCTAATCGCCGTCTAAAAACTACTCACACACACACAAACCTGACATGACCTATATATATTAATAGAGAGAAATGTATAGTAACAAAACTATTTATTCATATTTACATTTGACTCAAAATATCGTTTAGTATGTGCTTGAAGAAAACATTAACATGTTTAAATTTATAAAGAATAAGGTCAACTGTCACAGTGATCACGTTTTTGACATTAGAGACTGATGTTCGCGAAACATGTGCGCTGTCAGGATCTGGTTGCGGGTGAAGCCACGCCCGCATATTTTACACTTAAATGGCTTTTTCCCAGTGTGTTTCAACAGGTGTCTGTCAAGATCGCCCTTCCTCGTCGTCTCCTTATTGCAGAAGCCGCAAATGTAGAGCCGGAACATCATGCCACCCTGCTCCGTGTAGCGAGAGGTGTAGAAACCTTTGTTAGGAGAAAGGTCAGCTTCAGAACCACCACCTACAACAGAAAACCACTCGCTTATAACCCATGTCATTTATTATACAAAATTTCTTTAATTAAAGCTTCTTGATTCTATATACAATATGCGTGAAGAAATTAGTGAAACTAGTTTTAAATTTGTAAAACAGTGTTTATCGGAACAACTTGTACACTTTGTTGTTTGGCATAATGTCCAATCAACAATATTTCAGCTATTTGAATTTGATAATTTCGTCTACAATAAACACACGAGTGCTGTCAAATGGAAAAATGGCAAGAAATTGCACGATGTGGCACTCAGTAATATAATCCTGACACGATTCGGTCCTAGACTTAACTAATGAATCAAACGCATGGGTGGTAAACAAGAACAGTTTTGAGAACTGAATCATATACTTATTATAACATTAGACCAGGGACCAAATTTTTAATCCCACTACCATCAATTAAAGACTAAAACAATTTTAAACCATTAGCCAGTCCAAATATATTACACACTATCTTTTTTGAAATGTTTTTATAGTATAATGCAAATTATTTTAAGAACACATTTAGAATCTTGTGTACTAAAAGATTAAATATTCAATTTGTCATACAGTCCAAAGATATAATTAAAAAAAAATTAGTGAGAAAGAACTGAAAACAAGTTTTATAATGAACATGCATCTGCATTTTACAAATAAGAAAAAATGAAGGTATATATTACAATCATTGTTCAATAAGGGAAGACAACTAATAATTAACAATAAACATCAGTGATTCCAAAATCAAGATTTGTACGAAAGAATAGAACATTCAGAACCAAATCATTCATTTGAATTTCATAAAAGAATTCTTCAAATCAAGGGTTTTGAGATCATACCACATACGTGTATTAAAGATGCCTTGAAAACTTGGTCTACATGAGATTTATAACAGTGCTGCCTCACTTGGTCTACATGAGATTTATAATAGTGCTGCCTCACTGTGATACTAGGCTGTAGATATCACACATTCACATTATCCTGACACCAGGCAAATCTTTCCTGGAACTACCCTTATATTCTCCTCGCCAAGTAATGGTACCATTTCGTTTTGTCTCGGTCGGGGATCGAATCCGTGGCAGGATCTCCCGATTAAAGTTTGAATACTCTAACCACTCATCACGACTAATTTCACGACTTTGAAGCGAACAAAAACCTGGGATACTTTGAAAAAATAGATCTGAACGAGAGCAATTTTCTGAATGAATGTATACCTCAAGTAGGAATATATTACTCGTTGATAGGTGTATCCAGTTATAATGTACTACCAGTTTATTGCACCAAGAATTCAAAACAACACGATAACTGAGATACAACAACTAAAACTTACACAAAAGAAACAAATGACTATGCCACATCAAGATTGTTAATGTTACATCAAGACGTCATTTGATGTACGTTTCTCATATGTATATTTTTGCTCCCTATCTGTGTAAATTCCGCCCCACAAATGGTACACTTGAATGGCTTGTCCCCGGTATGAATAACCATGTGACGATTCACATAACTCTGAAACAGGAACTTCCGGCCACAGATTGGACATGCGTACTTTAACATATTAGCTGGATCAGGTGAGGGAGTCCATGTTACTTCGTTACCAGCCTGAGGGAGAATACTAACATCTGTGTAGTTTTGGCGACTGCGTGTTTTGGAGACTGATGGCTGATTTCCATGAATAGACACATTGGTCTTTGTGACTTGCAAATTGTCTGAAATGGTAAATTAAGTATACTTAAAAAGACTGAATCCGGCACTTGTTTATGAATTGATGAATCCGCAAAGGTATAAAATTAAAGGAAATGCTAATGCTATTTGTAATGGATTTCTTCTGTTTCCTTTATGAAGAATGTTAACCATACGAGATACTCAGATGTTCTTTAACTGGCATCGAAGTATAATTTGTATCAGCAATCATACAAAATACTCTCAAATTTCTACATTACTTCAACTAGACCTCAAAAAAGACTGCCATCTATGATGTTCCAATTCACTAAAACGTAGCGATAAAAGAACACCTACATGTATTAAGATACCAGTGACGCTCCCACTTTGTGGTAATCAATACACAGTTGCTGTTGTTGATTTAAAGTTACAATTATATTTGACGAAGCTCCTGCTGGGATACATCTCATATTACAGCCATAATAACATTTTGAACAGCACATGACTTATTGCTATATTTAATCAAATTGAATTGTCTACTGCATTTCAGTAGTTTTGTCACTAAGTGGTTGCATAATCAACCATTAATATCCTATATGTACATCATGTGGAAATATTCACATTAGCACGTGCATGACATTTTCTTTAAACAAGAGGGCCATCATGGTCTTAGAACGATCACCAGAGTTCCATTATCAAAATATAATAATTCAGATCACTTGATTTTACCAGGTTTTACCTTCAGTAACAACCAGATTCAAATTAGAACCTTGAGGTTATCATAAGTGCAAAACAGAATTGTATGCATTGGTTTCATAAGAGAAGAAACTATGTTGTTTTTTGCAGAGGTTACTTTGTTAATGAACAAGGCACTAACATAACAAGGTCAAAAATGAGCAAAGTCGTAAGTCGTGTGGCTTATTCAGCTTTTTACCAATACTAGCATGATTATCTGTGACATTTTGATACAGCAATCTGTATATGAAGCGTTTGTATCTTTCCACCCGGTTTCAAAAACATATGTGAAGGGCCACAAGAATAATCAATGCCAAGTTTCATCAATTTTTACCAAGATGGATGACGACACAGGACGGACAACGGATGCAGGGGTATCACAATAGCTCACCTTGAGCACGTTGTGCTCTGGTGGGTTAAAAAGTAATCAGAAAACCGAGTAAGGGCATCTCGTTTTATTACCAAATATTACAACAAAGTACGTATCATAAAAACTGAGTTCATGTAAATATTAATTACAAAACTCCAGTGTGTGTATGGGTGAGTGTGTGTGTGTGTGTGGTTACTGGTCAAATTTCATCTGCAAGTTTGTAAGTGTGCAGATATTGTCCAAAGGATTAATGTGTTTGTATGAAGCATGCAAAAGGTTAAGTGAACTAGAAATGTGTCCTTATGACATGGATGCCCCCGTCATTTTATTTATTAGAATGTTTTTTTGTCATTGAATGTAATAAGATACCGGAAACATAAAATATGATTTTATGATTAAATGAGTGCTATGTCCCTGACCTTAACAAAGTGATGTGACCTTGACCTTCAAGTCAGGTACATGGTTCTTGTTCGCGACACAGTTATTGTCCTAAGGATCCCTTGTGCAATGTTATTTCAAAACACAACCACACACAACTGGATCCATTTTGCCAAGTTATTTCAAAACACAACAATACACATCTAAATGACAGAACAGAACATAACAGAATAGAACAAACTTTTATTGAATATAACTTGGACAACATTGTCATCGTTATACAGAGACAAATAAATACAGCTGGGAAAATGGCTACTGGTCTAGACTAAGACACAGACAGTCAGATGTAACATCATATGCTCGTTGCAACTTCATGGCAGGGGTATACAAAAACAGCTCATGATCACACAGTCTTGTCCTAAGGATCTCTTGTGCCACAATTATTTCAAAACACGATCATACATAACAACCAAGACACGACTGCTTGCACATTTTAGGTCAACTTTGTGCAGTGACCTTGATCATCAAGCTAGCGACTTTGATCTTGCTTGCAAGAGACATGTTGTCTTGTCCAAGGGATCACTTATGATAAGTTTTTTTTTTAAAACAAGACCATATATAAAAGGTTTTATAGCCCAGACAGAAATGCTTACTAAGACTTTAAGGTTAACTTAGTGATGTGACCCTGACCGTAAATCTGTTTTTTTGAAACACAAATATAAGTATGGATGAAGATAGTGGTCAAAATTCAAAGTAATATTGTATGCGATTGTAATCTAAGTAAATAACTACTGATATGTCAATCAGCTAATCTATGTCCCTTGTAAAGATCACTTAAAAGTCAATGTCACTGTTATGTTAGTACGAGATGGAATTGTTCAAATGAATATGTATGAAACAATTATAGTAACAATTACAATTTTAACAACATTTATATTTGATTATTAGCAAATATCAAGGTCACGTGGAGGTCAAGTCATAGAAATAAAAATCATAATATGTTTATGTGAACCAAAAATGAGATGTTCATGATTTTAAAGTCATTGTGCATGGAAAACGCAGACAAGATGATTAGGTACACAAAGAGCCTGACCTGATTATGATACAAAGCTGCCACTTTGCGCTATCACACTACAGACAACATAATCTGTCCTGGCATCACTTTGGTGAAAATGCTGTGCAAAGAATCAACCACTTCTGCATTTGAAATACATGTATGTTGCTGAGCTTTCAACCCATTTTAGCAGAAAAAAAACAAACACGCCTGACCCTGCTACTGTAAAACAGAAATATATCACTCTTTAGTCTGTATTTATAAACACCACTCACTAGACTTACCAGCCTAGTTCCTGCTTTTGTTCCATTCTTTTGATCTCAAGTTCATTCAACCATTTATCCCTATAAATGACCATTGTTCTATACAATTTATGTTTAGTCTTATTACTCTAAAGTTCTTAAACATTTTATATTATAATTTTGTTCAAACCTTTGAACCATAACAATAACTTTATACCATCATCTCTCATATTTTTTCCAACACCAATATCATCTCTACCATCATCTTGCTCCCATATTTGTTCAAACACTGATCTCATCTGTGCTATAATCTTGCTCCCATATCTGTTCAAACTAATGTCATCTGTACCATCATCTTGCTCCCATATTTGTTCCAACACTAATGGCATCTTTACTATCATCTTGCTCCCATATTTGTTCCAAAAATGATGTCTTTGCTCTCATATTTGTTCCAACACTAATAGCATCTTTACTATCATCTTGCTCCCATATTTGTTCCAACACTAATGGCATCTTTACTATCATCTTGCTCCCATATTTGTTCCATAATGTATTTTCTACTCATATTGTTCTCAGTTTGTTCCATCATAATGAATTTGTCATTTTAGTAATACATATATATTCTCGTATTTGTAACTGTCTGACATTATAACTGTCATATTTGTTCAATCAATTATGCATTTTTCATACTTTGACAGCTATGTCATAGTACAAAACAACAGCAATGTTTCACCCTTTATGATATAAAACATGTCTAAAGCTTATGTGTCACTTATACACAAACCAATAGTTCCACTATTAAAACAAGACAAGTACAGCTATCTACACACAATGGAAAATAAATACATGTATGAAAAATTACGTATATGTATATGCTTTATGTTTAAATGATAAAAGATATAATACACATATTTTCTTTAAAATGTAACCAAATTTTTTTAACTGCAATTAAAAAATAGTTGGCAGTGATAAATAGAATATAATTTACCCTATCCAGAAAAATAACTATAATGACCTATCAAGGTTGATATAATTAATTAACCCATGTAAAGCATTTTCTTATTTCTTAATAAAATGTTACATCAAAATTAAACTTTGCAATTAAGAATCTACGTACCCCAAAACCGCACTAAGAATATGTTTACTCCAAACCGAACACTTAAGAATCTGTTTACCCCAAAGCCGCACTAAGAATATGTTTACTCCAAACCGAACACTTAAGAATCTGCTTATCTCAAAGCCTTGCGCAAAGAATCTGTTTACCCCATAGCCTTGTACTAAGAATGTGTTTACCTTTAAAAGCCTTGCACTAAGAATCTGTTTACCCTATAGCCTTGCACTAAGAATCTGTTTACCTCATAGCCTTGCACTAAGAGTCTGTTTACCCCATAGCCTTGCACTAAGAATCTGTTTACCCCAAAATGGAACACTAAAGACAATGCCAGAACATCAATGTATAGGTGTGTTTTTAGCTACAAAGTATACAAAGATCAATACCAGCACGATTAAGTATGAAGCATAGGAGTCTCATTGTATGTGAGTGCAATAATCAATAGTCAACAGTGGCATCAATAATATAAACTTTAAAAAACTCTTTAAAAGTATGGAATTAAAAATCATAATAATTACCAAAATGAACATGATTAAAACCTGATTGAATGTTCAAGTCTCCAGAAATTCACATATGTCTTTAAATACTCACATGTTCCCTTCATATAAATAGTGGTCACTAAGGTGATGAACACCCCACCGTCTGAACTCATCACAGGGATGCCGCCGAATGCTGCATCGCGTGTGATTCCTATTTATATACTTTCACTTCACTTTGTAAAGCTAGTCCCCATAAAGACAACATTTAAAGCACACTATTATCATTAACTACACACTGTTAGTATAAATCTGTTCTATATTAGTTAGATTCAGTTAACAACATAATCAAGCCTGATGGCAGCTTAATTGTTCGGCTGGAAATATATTACTCAGGCCTGTAGCATTTGTCTGAAAGATGTCCCTCTATGTCCATCGTGCAAATATTAATCGGTAGTAGTTGATTTAAGAAGGCTTGGGAAAAGTTGACAGGTATCAATATGTGCTTTAAACACCCTCCTGTTCTTAAATCCTTCCCCGCATGTATCACACGTGAAAAGCACGTGCTCTTTGTGAATGGCTCGTGTGTGACTGTCTAGACTGCTCTTCTGTGTAAAGGCTCTAGTGCACAGGTCACACTTGAAGGGTTTGTTACCCGTGTGGCGAACCATGTGGCGATCCAGCATGCTCTTGAAAGAGAACACCTTATCGCAGAATGCACAAGGGTAACTTGTAGCCTTCTCACCAGTCTGGTATGGCATTATCATGTCAACGGAAGAAGTAGGGTACTCTATCTTGATGGTCCCTGCCTTATTTTGGTCTTGCAACTGAGGATCTGTAAGAAAAGAAGGCTTCATGTTGACGATGTCCCCATTTGTAATCCAGACTCTAACTCTACACAGTTCAGTTTATGCATATCTTTTAGTCTTTTACAACACTCATATATTCATATTGAACTTAAATTGCTCAATAGTAAAAGCAACAAGAAATGTACTTATTCCGAAACTAAAAAGGTTATCTTTAATGAAGTAATGTCTGATGAAGATTCTATGTTCCATTTTGTTCCAAAACTTTGGGTTTCAATAAAGATTTCCAAAGTTTATACTACATCAAATTAGCCCTGTAATGTTTTCAGTGGAACAGGATAATTTTAAAAGTTCATGTAAGAGAAATACTTAAGGAACCTCTGTGCCAAAACATTTTGAAATCTGGCCTACAGGTTTTTTTAGAAAAAGACTTTTAAAGTGTTCCAAGCGGCCTTATTTTCCAAAATATGACAATATCTAATATCCATGGAACATGCAATGCTAGTACCGGGTAAATATCTACAGGTATTGATTTCTATGACTCTTTCTTGCCAGAAATGTCCTCTTGCATCTGTCATGTGGATGCTTTGGCCAAGTTATGAGGAAAGACCATGACAGCAGAGTGTGGAACAGACTGTCATTCACTGCGGCGTTTCCATATTACTTATGATCTGCTATTTGGTCTTATGTACGAGTATGTGACATCCCAAGCTTTCTACATTTAACATTGATAGTGTTCAATTAAGATAGCAAAGTCAAGTAAATTAGGATCACAGAAACATGCGGATAGACCCTCAACATACTGAAAGCCAAATTTTGGAAGAAGGTTTATATTTCTGACATCAATCTGTCATAAATAGAATTAAAATCTCTCTTGATTTCCATTTTGTAGTGAGGATATAACAAAATCCCATTTAAAGTCACGTCAGAGGATCCAAACAAAGAGTAAGCCACTAAGAAACCTTCACGAACATTTGAAACTGTATTCACTCAACTGAAGCTGACTGTCGCACTATTTGAGGTTAATATTAAATTACATAGTTAAGTTTCAATAACTGTAACAATTCACACGAACAAATCGCAAAATAAAGGTAAAGCTTCCATTGATGGAGGTCCGTCTAATTCATGAACAAGTGAAAAGAGCAGGGATTGATGAAATCATCATGACGAAAGTAAAAACAATTACATGTATTGACAATTTTATTCATTAGTATCCATCATTCAAACACTTAAAGGAATTATTAACAATACCTTTTTTTTGCTATGATCACTTAAACATTATTTCTAAAGGTATCAAAACACTTTTCCACCATCCCGATGAGTTGGCCGCTGGCTTCAATAATAATGGGAAGTCTTTTGTATGTGAAATTCTCTTGAAGGGCAGTCCAGTTCCCATGTCAAAATGGCTATTGAGGATTTAACTTTTCAGAAGTTTTTAGAGATCAAATAACCCTTTTCCCCCCTGAGTTGGACATTCTAACAAGAAACAAAAGGTCCTATATAATCTTTATTAAATGAGTAAGACAAAACAATACATAACAAAATTGCTAGAACTTAATGCAGGTTTACTGCCCACCTAAAAACTCTTCTCTATATGTTATAGTATTATAGTATTCCATCTTTTTTTAATTGTTCACACGTATATCTATAAGTCTAATGGATGCTTAGACTTCATGTGAGCTGACAAATGTTGTTTGTGTTTGAAGGATTTGTCACAAGACGGACACTGAAAATGTTTCTGTTTGAATGCATCCTCATGTGCTGATTCAGATGACTTTGGAATGAGAAACTCTTAGGACACAAACTACAACAGTGTAAGGTGGTCCATCCATCTTCCGTGGTCAGATGTATGAGGTTAGATTTGAATTGCGAACTTTGTCCCTGTTTCCCTGATTCAGTCAATTGATGTCTGTCTGTCCATCTGTCTGTCTGGGTATTTGTTGGCGGATAAGTACCCCTGGCTTCACCTGAAAATAAGTTGCATCACTGTGAGGAAGTTAAATAGATAAAGATAGATAATGAGACTTGGTTGTAAGAATTTGTAAACCTGTACGTCCATACTGAAGACAAGAGGGCCAAGATCACCTGAGAAAAGTATCATTCATTGCCTGTACAAAAAGATTGCTTTAGAATTAAGATGATGAGGTGAAACAATGTTCAGGAATTTTCTGACCCCATCCACAAAAGATATCATCATGACAAACATTCTGCCAAAGTTTGAGGATGATTGCATCAAAATTGTTGCCCTCAGAGTTTAAACAAGATTTTTCTAAGATTTGACCTATTGACCTACTTTTCGGTCCAGCCCGGCCCATTTTCGAACTGGTTCAAGATATAATCAAGACAAACATTCTGACCAAGTTTGAGGAAGATTGGATTAAAATCGTAGCCTCTAGTGTGTAAGCAAGATTTTTCTAAGATTTGACCTACTGACCTACTTTTTGATCCAACCTGACCCATTTTCGAAAGGGTTCAAGATATCATCAAGACAAACTTTCTGACCAAGTTTGAGGAAGATTGGATCAAAATTGTGGCCTCTAGTGTGTAAACAAGATTTTTCTAAGATTTGACCTACTGACCTACTTTTTGATCCAACCTGACCCATTTTCAAAGGGTTCAAGATAGCATCAAGACAAACATTCTGACCAAGTTTGAGGAAGATTGGATCAAAATTGTGGCCTCTAATGTGTAAAAACAAGATATTTCTAAGATTTGACCTACTGACTTACTTTTTGATCCAACCTGACCCATTTTCAAAAGGGTTCAAGATAGCATCAAGACAAACATTCTGACCAAGTTTGAGGAAGATTGGATAAAAATTGTGGCCTCTAGTGTGTAAACATCAAAATTGTTGACGGACGACGGACGACTGACGACGGACAATCAAGTATCCCAAAAGCTCACCCTGAGCTATGCTCAGGTGAGCTAAAAAGCCCTACTGACGTTATTGTGTATTTTTCACATGCGTGTTCATACCGAAGAACACCCCCCTCCCTCCATTTTCACACATGTTTATTCATACAGAAGAAAATCCCTACTTACAACTTAATTTTAATATTAATCTCTCTGCATCTCTCTCAATAGTCTGCGCCATAACTTGGATGTATAGGATTTGGCCTTTGCTTACAACATACGCAAAAATTTGTCAAAAGTGGAACTGGTATACCGCCCTTGAATTGCTAATGCATATAAGGGTAGTTCCAGTACTAGTTGGCTTGATGTCAGGATAATGTTATATTAAATGGTATTATATCATATTCTTCAGATTGTCTGTCTGTAGACAAAAGGTCCTCAAATGACTTATATACTGTTGGTTATGCCTTAAACCCAATCCAGTAGCAAGTATATTATCCAACACATTGCAAACCAAGCAATGTAAATGGAAACCAAATTTAAAAAGAACAAGGGTCAATTTTATGCCTTTGGTATGTTGCTGCTGAAGCTTCAAAGAAAAGATTTATTGATCACTAGGTCACCAGGACCACTTGTCTGCCCTGCTTTGCGTTGCATGTGATGTCATCCAGTGGGTTGTGTACATTAACATACATAGGTTGTGAGTTTGAACCCTGCAATGGCCTCTTTTATGGTTTCTCAGGAGCAAGGTAGTGGTAGTAGTGGTCCAGCCCGAATTTAGCTGCATGAAACGGTGAATCAAATTTTGCCTTCGGAAGTGGTTTTCGGAACCTTAAAGCACTGCCATGAAGGATGGTTCTAACTCGAAACTACATAATCATTTTATATATACATGTACAATTTCATTGGAAAATGGAATAAGACAAAAGACATTTTTAGATATTTTTTTTATTTATTCTACTTCATTACAGGTATGTGTCTATGAATGTATCTACACAATTATGGAGTTAGACTGGCATGACATATTGGACAGTAGTTTTCAATGCCTGCATTTCTTAACTTACGGCCAAGGACTGTCCACACATTGTTTAAAACTGACCATCTGCCTCTTCACCACACTCACCTGCTATGTCACATGATGTTAGAACATCAGAAAACCTGATCCTATCTAAGTAATTCTCAATCTGGTCAGGTTTACCAGTGTCACTGTCTCTCCTCAAACATACAAGTGAGTGGTTGGTGAACATAATAATACCTGATCAGCCAGCAAAATTAACCCATTACCTCATGTAGATGTGTTTTGACACACTGGCAAGCTGAACAATGCCAGATCAGACAGCTTCTGAAAAGGGGAGGATGTCCTGAAAGGAGCTGAAAGAGTCTCCGCTATCTGCCTATACAATAGTGTAACTCAGATTCTACAGCCTGCATGGCACAGAAAAATTCATTGTTTCATAAATCATTTAAAGATTGGTAAATTAATTTTCATCAAATCATGAAGGAATACATAAGTATTCATGAAGTAAATTGTTAAATATTCATGAGGCAAAGGGTTAAAGTCACGCCATAATCATCGTTAACATTGGTCAGATTGATCATTTACTAAACAGTGCCCACGTGGTAAACACTAATTTATTTTGCATAAATCTTTCAGAAAAAAAATGGCAGACAACTGAATATTATTTTAACAGCCATCAATGATGTTTACTCTTGCATTTAGATATAGACAAAACATTTCATTGAAAAGTATCTTACAACCTGTACAGAAAAGTCACATGTGAAAAACTCACAAAAAAAATCCAAAAAATGTTGTAAATGTGTAAGTTATTATGGAATGAACATCATATTTAATGTCAATTAGCAGAGATTTATGAAACACAATGATTAAAAAAGCAACAATATATCAGGACTCAATTCTTGGTGTCAGTTGTGGCATGACATTTTGCATAATGTTAACATAGTAGAAGACTAATTTACAACTTCACTTGGAAGAAGAAATGCAGCATAACAAAAATAATCATAGAGAATATTGTGAATGGTTGGGAACGAAACCAAAGTAGATCTCATGTTTTATAGAAAATGAATCAATAAATAAATGTCTTTATGTCTTTAATACATAAAAACAATGTCAACGACAATATTTACTTCACAGTTCATAACATTGGAAGAATTAATGATTTAATCAGAAAAAAAAAATTAATCACTACCGGCTGAAAATTTGGGTGTGTGAAAAGAAAACCTTCATTTTTATTTAGTTAAAAAGTAATTTGCCATGTTCACAAGAGGGCTGGATAGAAGGTGATCTTTATCACTGATTGGCCAGGACTCTCAGACAGGAAGTGACCTAAAACACAGAGTGGCCAGGACTCTCCAACAGGAAGTGACCTAAAACACAGAGTGGCCAGGACTCCCAGACAGGAAGTGACCTTTTAACAATGAGTGGC
>CM037785.1:38194959-38218898 GCA_021229015.1 Solen grandis
TGAATACCTGCATGCTTACAGACTACACAGAATGATAAAACTGAAGACACTAAAAATTAATACAGTTTTATTTATTATTTTATTTTATTTATATTACACACTGAGAGACATTTAAGGCATTGAATAACAATATTAAAACATTTACACATTTATTGGCTTGAGTCATACAAAGATATTAAGTTTTTATCGCAATAGAGTGGTACCGGTGTATCTGGAAGTTTTTGTTTGTGACTTTAGTCCATGGAAGTCCAGGCTTTCAAGAATTCTGACACAGTGCAAGCCCTGATGAGTTAAAACTTTAAATGAGTTTCTGAGTAAGGTTTACTCATAATGCCTGAAAAAAAAAGCCCAAAAAGTACTTAATATTAATTTTTAAAATATAAACACCTGAAATGCCTTGAAATTTTAAAGTCTTACCAAAGAGTAGTTGAAATATAGAGTTATCATGAACCAAACAGCTGTCCAAAATGAAACTTACTGGTAAATATATTGTCTGATTTATTGGCAACAATAAACTGTTTATTTATGAGCGGTCACAGTAATGATGTAAATATTGCATTTGTTTGTATGTTGTAAATTTTAATAATTATTTTGTAAAGCACAGTACAGGGCTTCGGTTGTATCGTAACAAAATAAAACCACCAGTATGAATTTAATCAAGTATTTCAGTATTGAATGAAGGAAAGACCAACTTAATAATTATGGTAGAGTAGAGACCCTGGTGTATAAACCAAGTGCAACTCAACAGAAGAGCTAGTGCCTCATCTCAACGCAGTCCACACATCTACTTTCAGATTACATGGCTGGAAATTACACTGCTGAGGCTGTGGAAAGGACAACATCAAAAGACAGCTATGTATACCTTGGTCAGGGACATGGATATGATATGGAACCAACACAAAGAATTGTGCCTCACCATGAAGGAAAATATGGCCCGGAGTATGAATCCAATTCCCCTGTTCTAATTGCTCAGGGTCTCTTTAATTACCAGTGCAAGTTTTGTGGACTTGAATTCTCAGTAAAGAATGACCTAACCAATCACATATTTGATGTACATGGAGTCAACTTTAAGGCTTGTGAATACTGTGGTCGGAAGTTCCGTAACAATCAGCATCTGGACAACCACAGGAGGATCCATACAGGAGAAAAACCATACAAATGTACACTGTGTCCTCAGACGTTCCGCACCATGAGTGCTCTTACTTACCATAAAGAACATGGAAAGCATTCACAGTAGTACGTACAGTAACAATATTTGAGGCTTGGAAGTAATTAAAAATGACTTTGTTAACAATACATTGTTAATCCAAACTGTAGCAGCAGAGATCATTTGCAAACTTGATTATTATATGGATAGAAATGGTGTTGAAATGATACTTAACATTGCTGGTTAATGTGGTGCCAATTATCATGTTAAATTAAAAGAAAATAAATTTTGCCAAATTGGTGGAGAATATGAATTGTTTCATAGGAACTGGCTGCAGAAGTACTAAGTTTTGTTTATTGTAACACACTTTGTTTTGATTTAAACTTTCAATTTCATAATGACAGCATCATGTAAAACCATTGTTATTATGTATAAAAAAAAAATAGGCAGTTGAAATAGTCCTGCCACTAAGCTCTTAATTGTAAGTTGACAACAGACTTTAAATGCTTTAAAGTTTTTGTGCATTAAAATTAAGCATTAAATTTTAACTTGAAATGTTTTGTTGTTGTTGTTTTTTAAATTAGAAAACATAAAAAATAATATGAAGGTGAAATGCGTGAATAAAAAGAGATCAACATATAGTGTATAAGTCATTCCATTGTAAAGTAAATAATATACAAAGAAGGATATACATATAATTACATATGGCATACATCTTTTAACCACAATAAAACATTATGACATCATTCAATCCTCAAATTTTGTTTTGTCCCCAAAATAACATACAGTTGACTCGTTGTCTCGACTATGGTTGAGTCGATTTTCCGTTACCTTAACAAGATTTGTAAAGTCCCAAATTTTTTCCTTTTTTTATCTATAATAAAAATAAATGTTTATGTCAATCTTTTTACCTCCACTATTTCGTTACGTCGACTAGAGAATCTAAGTCCCAAACTTCTAGATTGCTATTTAATTTCACACTTTATGTCGACTCGAGAAATTATCTGTGGTGACCGCGAGAGGTGTGAATAACACCGCGCGCTGATAGTCACTCTCTACTAATTGGTGTCGCAAACTGATGCCGTAAGCGAGTGTCGTTAATTACTCAACGTTGTTTGTGTCCATACCCAAGCTTAACAAACAAAAGGTGTTTATGTAATTAAAATGTTATTTGTCTCGTGTCAAAATTTGAGCAACTCTACAAGGTGTATAAATAGAGTTCTGATTTTTAAACCAACGTCAATTTTCATGTATGTCTGAAATGTTAGAACCCAAAACGCCTGTCGAACAATCCAGAGAAGGGCCCGGTATCTGGATCGACTTTGAATCTCAGTTGTTTGCAACCATTTGCAATTCTTACGAAGTGAAAATTTTCCGGTGCTCTAATAAGCAGAGTAACTTCCCTTTAAATTAAGTGTGCCTAAAAGCCCAAAAACAACATGAAATATGAAAAATGAAGTATTATATATAACTGCCAGAAAACTAATACAACTCACAGGGAACAAACAGTTGGAAATATATAAATACTAAGTTCAATGTCAGTTGTTTTTAAATCAACGATGAGAAGAAAAGAAATAAGGAACAACCCTATTGCTGAATGTTGAGGTAAATAACAAAATACCCAAAAGTATCCCAGCTACTGATATCTGGACAAACTGATATGTCGACTTAATTTCGACAGTCCCGACGATATCGAGACAACGAGAGTCGACTGTACTATTTTGTGAAGATAATAATCCCACAAAATAATAACCAACTGGAACACGATTTATGAAAATCAAACTTTCAAACTTACACTAACTGAGGGTGCTGTGGTCCAGTGGTAACGTATCCAATTACGGATCCGAAGGTTGTGAGTTCGAACCCCGTTGGAGGCAAGAATTCTTCATGACCTTCTTGGGTGCAAAGTACTGGTCCAACCCAGGAACCGTTGAGAGGGATAAGTATAAGTTGTAAGAACTTGTTTCCCAATCAACATAAAATAAATAAGTTTCAACTTAACTAACTGATCCCTGATCTGAATTGTTTTTTTTTTGGTGGGGGGTTGATTCAGATCTCAGGCAACATACCAAAATCTGTAAATATGGCTATTGTATGTTCCCCTTGCTTGGTTCTCAGCAAGGTTATAGTAAGAGTAGTTCCATGGATGTTTTTTAAGGTTTGAGCAGGTGTTGTTGTGTATCATGATTATTTGAGGAGTTTCAGGGATGGTTTTCATGATTTGACCCTTTGTGGTATCATGATTGTGGCATGGTTTCATGAATTGTGGTATCATGATTGTGGCATGGTTTCATTATTATGATGTGGTATCATGATTGTGGTGTGGTTTCATTATTATGATGTGGTATCATGATTGTGGTGTGGTTTCATGATTATGATGTGGTTTCATTATTATGATGTGGTTTCATGATTGTGGTGTGGTTTCATGATTGTGGTGTGGTTTCATTAGGTGTGGTTTCATGATTATGGTGTGGTATCATGAGGTGTGGAATCATGATTGTGGTGGGGTTTCATGAGGTGTGGTATCATGGGGTGTGGCATCATGATTGTGGTGGGGTTTCATGAGGTGTGGTATCATGATTACGGTGTGGTTTCATGAGGTGTGGTATCATGAGGTGTGATTTCATGAGGTGTGGTATCATGAGGTGTGGTTTCATAAGGTGTGGTTTCATGCGGTATGGTATCATGAGGTGTGGTTTCATGAGGTGTGGTTTCATGAGGTCTGGTATCATGAGGTGTGGTTTCATGAGGTGTGGTATCATGATTGTGGTGTGGTTTCATGAGGTGTGGTATCATTGGTGTGGTTTCATGAGGTGTGGTTTCATGAGGTATGGTTTCATGAGGTGTGGTTTCATGAGGTATGGTTCATGAGGTGTGGTTTCATGAGGTGTGGTATCATGATGGTGTGGTTTCATGAGGTGTGGTTTCATGAGGTATGGTATCATGAGGTGTGGTTTCATGAGGTGTGGTATCATGATTGTGGTGTGATTTCATGAGGTGTGGTTTCATGAGGTGTGGTTTCATGAGGTGTGGTTTCATGAGGTATGGTTTCATGAGGTGTGGTATCATGTGGTGTGGTTTCATGAGGTGTGGTTTCATGAGGTATGGTTTCATGAGGTGTGGTTTCATGAGGTGTGGTTTCATGAGGTGTGGTTTCATGAGGTGTGGTATCATGGTTATGGTGTCGTTTCATCATTTTGTCATGGTTTCATGAGGTGTGGTTTCATGATTGTGTTGTGGTTTCATTCTGTTTGTTTGATTTTTGATCATTTCAGTGAATCAGCGTTATATCTCTCTTTTGTGTTGACAATGTCCACTAATGACTAAGTAATGTTTGTAGGATGTTAAACCCAAGAAAACAAACCAATGTTAGCCCCCTTGTTTGGGTTGTTTTTAAGACCAGATGTATCTATTCAGACTTTAATGATATGTTTATAAATTGACAATAAGATACGATCCTGCACATTTAATGGATATTATCGGAATATTGGATGCTTATCAAAATATTTAGGATATTGACATACATATACTTGTTGATATAATAATCACCAACTTACTATGGACAGGTCTCTCACGGCTGTGGGTGTCTGGTCATTATTATTATGACTTACCGCCTGCAAGATAGCCTTCCAGTTGGCCTGCAGGCAGCCAGTCGTTCTACATAGGTGCTTTAATGTTCACTGATCATTTAGGGAATTCACAGTTTTAACATTTTGTATGAATGATACTTTTCAAATTTCTGGCAACCTCAGTGTAAACTAGCTATACATCAAAGATGATATTGATTTGTTGTTTAATGACTTGTATACTAACATGACATTAAAGTTCTGAAATAAATCTGCCCATTCAGTTATTAATTTTGATCTATATTGAATTTTTTCAATGAAAATTTGGCATATTTGATTGGATTCACCATTTTTTATTGTCTTGAAAATATTTGTTAGTGTGAGAGACTACATGCTCATGGCAACTTTCTGGGTATTTTTTAAAGATTGGGGAGAATATATCTCTTTTCTTTTCACCTTTAACCTTGGCCATGATTTGAAAAATATAAATGGTATTGATTTGAAACATTGAGACATTGTGTTTTACAAAAACATCTTGTTAATAATTGGAATGCTTTTTATCTAAGAAAAATTGAAAATTTACAGCCTTCTGTATGATTGGAGAATTTGGAGTAGATTTTTTATGATTGTTTCAATTATCTATAAGAGTTTGGGGCAACAGCATACTGTTTGAAGCATAATGAGTACTGTAAATGAATAATTTATGTGTACATAAAATTTGTAGAGAAAAATGATTGGAACTGCTGCTGGGTAGACTGAAGAGCTGTTCATATCAGTACATTGTATTGCATTCTATTCTGTGTTTGACTTTACGTACTGGAGTAGAAAGCGTGTTAGATTGTGTTACTTTGACGTTTTACTCAAACTATAGTACTTAACACATTAGAATAGAAAGTGTGTTACCTTGCAGTTTTGATCAGATGTTACTAGAAAACTTGTTACTTTGCAGTCATGTTCAGACTTCATTACTGCACACATTAGAGTAGAAAGTGTGTTACCTTGCAGTTTTGTCATGTTTCTTCTCTGTGTCTTGTTCCAGATTCCTCGGAGCAAGCACAGACAGATGGAGGGGCCCCAGGACCATCAGAACCCCTGGGTGGTATAGCCTTCCCCGGTCTCGATAATTCACACCATGATTTTGCCAAGACACTGCCTGATATCTCGCCGTCAGAACTGAAGCAAGCTCTCTACCCAGAAGGTAACAGTAGTCTTCATCTTCCTAGTACTTATAATTCTGTTCTTGACACCGCGCTTGCACCGTCTCCGCGGCGAACCTCAAACTATTGGTGTCAGTTTTGTAATAAGGCCCTCCAGAATAAAGCGCTTTACGAGTACCATCTGCGGGCCCATTGTGGGGTGAAGCCGTACCAGTGCGATATTTGTCAGCGAAAGTTTGCTGGGAAACAGGTTTTGGAGACACATATGCGATTACATTCTGGAGAAAAACCATTCAAATGTGATGTGCCTGGTTGTGACAGGGCCTTCTCCGCTCGTAGTGGATTGGTGTACCATCAGAGGAAACATCACTGAGGGGCTTTGTCTTGTGGTGATATGACCTGTTTGTCTTGTTCCTACGGAGAGAGCTGGTCTCTATGCAACAGAAGAAAGCTTGTGTAACCTGACAGTAATATGAATTTCACATTGATGTTAACTTGGGATATGTGCTGTGTGCCAGGATGCACTAAACATAGGAAATAGTCCAGTCCCTGTTGTGACATTGTTTACAATTAGTGAACACTTGTATAAAAAACATTAGCTGGTTTTGTATGGTGTCAAAGTATTTTTAAAAGAAAAACAAAGAAGAAATATAGGAGACTGCGGCACTGTCAAACATTCCAGAAGTGTAATAATATTGTGTGAAGTTGACATTTTTAACCATTAAAAAAAATTAAAAGATTGATTGTCAGAAATTTAAATACTAGAAATCTGACCTACCTGGAATCACCTGTGGGTCAGGATTGTCAAAGAGAAGGGTGGTAACCAAACTCTGGTCAGTGATGGCTCTCTCCCAAACATATGCTGTCTTACAGAGATAAATGAATTCCACATTCATAATGGATAACAGTAGCTAGTGTACTGTATAGCTGTATCTATCCATTGATTTTACTTGTTTTTCATGGTAACCCAATTGTTAAGAAACTAGGAAAGTAGACATTGTTTAATTCAGATATTGATTCATTCTCACTACAGTAATTAAATGTAACGGGTTACTGTCATATTTTTACACATTTTAGTGTAGAATTATGCTAGTTAGTGAATAAAATGATTTGATTATGCCCTTTTCTTTCATGATTTTTTTTTTATAAATAAACAAGTTTCCACTTAAATAGAATGAAAATTTACTAAACTGATGGCATTTAAGATTTTGTTTAAGACTATTTTAATAATTTATTGAGTATATTTGAAGAAAAAATTGGTCATTCAAAATAATTTCAGAATATATGGATATCATCATTTCAAAGAAATCTGCTTTAAGGGACCAAAATCATACTGAGTTCTGGCAATTAAGTGTTCTTTAATTTGACCCCTTTGCTTGAGGTAACTAAATTTGATAAAAATGATAAGCAGTTGTATAGTCAAGCATGCTGTATTATGGACTGCTCTTGGTATTTTACTCTCTCACTACTTTCAAGTGAGGAAGTTTGTCATTTGCTTGCAGATGCTTCATCCCCATTTCTCATTTACCAAGAAAAGGGTGTTGGTAACTGTTACATATTAAAAGAATCTATCAATCAAAATCAAAATATTGGCATTAGACTGACCCTTCACCTCATATAGAAATTTAAACACAGCAAACCAAGATTTGTTCCCATTACATGGTCAGCACAGCAAAGAAAAATCCATTGTTTAATATACCATTACACAATATTATATAATATGAGGTCAGCTATATTGTCCCTTAAATTATGAAACATTAGAATATTAATCTCATGTGCATTCATGCTGAGTTATGTGTCACTTCATACATCATATATAGTCATGACTGTAATAGAGTGTAAACCACATCTCACTTCATACATCATATATAGTCATGACTGTAATAGAGTGTAAACCACATCTCACTTCATACATCATATATAGGCATGACTGTAATAGAGTGTAAACCACATCTCACTTCATACATCATATATAGGCATGACTGTAATAGAGTGTAAACCACATCTCACTTCATACATCATATATAGTCATGACTGTAATAGAGTGTAAACCACATCTCACTTCATACATCATATATAGGCATGACTGTAATAGAGTGTAAACCACATCTCACTTCATACATCATATATAGTCATGACTGTAATAGAGTGTAAACCACATCTCACTTCATACATCATATATAGGCATGACTGTAATAGTGTGTAAACCACATCTCACTTCATACATCATATATAGTCATGACTGTAATAGAGTGTAAACCACATCTCACTTCATACATCATATATAGTCATGACTGTAATAGAGTGTAAACCACATCTCACTTCATACATCATATATAGTCATGACTGTAATAGAGTGTAAACCACATCTCACTTCATACATCATATATAGTCATGACTGTAATAGAGTGTAAACCACATCTCACTTCATACATCATATATAGTCATGACTGTAATAGAGTGTAAACCACATCTCACTTCATACATCATATATAGTCATGACTGTAATAGAGTGTAAACCACATCTCACTTCATACATCATATATAGTCATGACTGTAATAGAGTGTAAACCACATCTCACTTCATACATCATATATAGTCATGACTGTAATAGAGTGTAAACCACATCTCACTTCATACATCATATATAGTCATGACTGTAATAGAGTGTAAACCACATCTCACTTCATACATCATATATAGTCATGACTGTAATAGAGTGTAAACCACATCTCACTTCATACATCATATATAGTCATGACTGTAATAGAGTGTAAACCACATCTCACTTCATACATCATATATAGTCATGACTGTAATAGAGTGTAAACCACATCCTACTTCATTTATCACCACATATAATCAATATACTGCTCAAAATTAAATTGCAAGGATCACTTATTGTTCATTGCATATCAGAACACTCAAATGATTTAATATGATGATTGAAAAAGCAACTTATGAAATTTATTGCTCAAAATACCAAATAAACCAGATAAGAGCTATCACAGATAGGGATTCACACTCCTGCTACATTGCTTTGGTGATTTAATGATTAATGAAATGGTTACCATGATGTCACATGAAGGTGAAGGCCACAATTTGTTGGAAAGACTGATGGTACTGTTTTAGTGAATATTGCATGTGATTATGAATCAGTTCAGTAGAGCAGTACTTTACTGAATCAGTAAAGCAGTTTTAAAGATAAATCTATTTGAAAAAAAAAAATAATATTGACTGGACACAGCATAACACAACGGAATAGAACTACAATCTCCCCATGTAGCACCCCCATCAAAAACTTGATTTAGGATATAATGTATCTAACAACACAAAATGGTAATTGTCAAAAGCAAATCTATCAAATACACCAGTGAATGGGATTTCACTAAGTGATCCTTAGCAAATTTTGAGTAGTATTATAGATCATCATCGCCACGGTTACGGCGAGGTACTTCTAAATGTTGTCTGTAGTGATGTCAGTACACACCACTGTTTGTGTGTTAATATGCAAGGAGAAAGTTTTTGATACACTATAGCATTTTTATTGTTCAGGCCAGTCAGTTTCTTCATTTCAGGGATTTTTTTTACCATGCTACACAATTTACCTATTAATTTCATATACTGTTCTTTTACATTACTGTTTGTCTACTGAAACAATACCACAAACCTTCTTTGTTTATACATATAGGGGCATTACAAGATTCCTTCTGAGAACATATGCTGGATCTGCACAAAGACCGCTTGTATCTACTTCTTTATTTATTTCTAGTTACCATGCATTGTTACCATAGCTTTGCAACAACTCCTCAGAATACTCTGTAACAGAGCTAAATCTTAGAAATACACAAAGTCAATAGTGTGCAGTACCTCAATTATTTTCACTTTGCAAAGTACTTTGTAATTGATTTTCATTGATATTCACATACATTCATTGATATTCACATACATTTAAGATATAGCCTTGTATTGACATGCATTTTTTCAGCAATAACTGGTTAAAATCAGGTTTTTACTTGCATAACATTTATATATAACATGTTCCATTATGACCCTTGACCTCATGAATATTCATGTACAAAATCATGTCTGTATGAGATAAAGGTTTAATATTTCAAATGTTGTTGTGGCAACTACAAGGCATATATCATTTAAAGATCAGTAAATTGTTATTCATCAAGTCAGATTTGTTTATGAATATTCATAGGTATAAAGGGTTATCCATCTTTCATCGTATCCAAAAAAGGGATTGCCTCTCAGATATATATTTTACAATAATGTATATAATTATACTTTGGTTAAACCAATGTTGTTTAGATGATTTTTTTTTTTAGCTCACCTGAGCACGAAGTGTTCAAGTGAGGTATTGTGATCAGTCTTTGTCCGGTGTGTGCCGTCAACTTTTGCTTTAAACGACATCTCCTCCTAAACCGCTGAGCAGATTTTGATGAAATTTTACAGAATGATCCGTAGGTGGTACTGAGCAAAAATAGCTAAAATTGTTCCAATCCACCAACCAAGATGGCCGCCAGAGCTAATAATTTAAAAATCTTCAAACGACATCTCCTAAACCGCAAAGCAGATCTTAATGAATCTCAATAAGAATGATCTTTGGGTTATGCTGCATAAAAATAGCAAAAATCTTTCCAGTCCAAGCTAAAAATAGAATAATCTTTCCCCCCCCTTCACCACAGAGAAGATTTGGATGAAACTTTACAGGAATGATCCTTGAGGTGAGGTGGTACTGAGCAAAAATAGCTAAAATTGTTAAGGTCTGCCTACCAAGATGGCCACCAGAACTGAAAATTAATAAAATTTAAATACTATATAATTAATTATGTATATTTTTGTTTCCTTACATAAGCATTTTCTCTCTAGCAGTTGAATTCAGGTGAGCGGTTTAAGGTCATCATGGCCCTCTTGTTTTTTTTGTTTGTGTGTTTTTTTGTTGTTGTTTTTTTGTTTCTTAGAGGATTTATGTAATTTAAGCAGCCATCTTCAAAGAAAGTAATTTAATGAAATTATTGCCTCATTTGTAATATTTAAAAATCATTCAAATTTATGAGAGGGGGAGGGGGTAAAAGATTAATTTTGTTGGTCTTTAAATTTTTCATCAAATTTAAAATAGAGGTTCATCAAAATTAAATGTTAACACATAATGATTTTACAGTAGCTACCCAATACCCTTGTTTGACATTGGTAAAAATTAAGATTTAAAATAATTATTTATATGGGGAAACAATGTTCTCAGATTGGAATTTATATCAGAGTTTGGAAAATACTGAATGTCAATTTTTTATTGGTGTCATCAAATATTTTGGTCTCTGTTCTAGAAGAAGAAAAAAAAGTAATGAAATATGATATTTTATCATTCTATTGGTATAAGTCTTTATAACAAACTTGTGGTATTTTTCATCAATGTGTAAAGCATGATCAGACTGAAAACATTTTCAGCGATCTCTTCTTGTCTTCAGAGTACTGTGGAGAAGCAAAAAGTATGATTGCTTGCTGATCCCTTTTACACTGGTCACATGAGTTATTTCTGTACAATTATCAGGTGGTAAAGAGTTATATAAGTTAAGCAAATGATACAATTCAATTATTGTAATCTGTGTTAATATTTTTTAACTTATTCCAGGTTTTTATATTTATTTATTTTTTTAAAATTTAGGCATGCATTAATTTTATTTATTTATATTTGTATTTTAAGTCAGGTAAGAGTTTTAGGATTAAATATATTGTATAGCTTCATAGTTCAAATGTTTATATATTCTTGATTAAGTAATTATTTATAACCTATAGCAATTTTTCTATGATGTGCGTTTAGTGTAAGTGTAGTTAACAGAAAAATTCCAAAAATAAAAACTATGAAAACCAGTGCCTGCAAAAATCATGTTCATATTGAATGTTTTTATTTGTTTAATAAAAAAATGTGCTGAAATGCATTCACAGTTAAAAATATGGTTTAATCAATGATACTTAATTATGGTACTTTAATATTTTATCATTATTCTGACAATTTCTGGCACAAATGTGTACACAAAAAAGTTACACAAATTGTTAAAAACCCAGTAGAAATGTACAAAATTCATTTATTTGTTTTTGTCAATCACAAATTCTCAGCTGTAATGTTAAATGTAAATATATTGTCAACAGAAAATAGCCCCTATCACTGTATTTGATATTGTGAACCTAGTCAGCATTAAGAATGAGTTGTACATAGCCGGCAATCAAAAGCATATCATGTTTACACCGGGAGATTATCCATATAATCATTATAAACCTGATCAGCCAGCATGATTATATCACATTGACACAAACCAATTTTATTAATTTGTTTAGTGGTGTTTTTAATTGCAGATAAGGAATTTTTTTCAACATTCTTTAACCTTAGGCTTAATTATCTAAATCACTGCTTTTTTAAATTCAAAATGAAGAAACTACTCATTATACAAAGCAGTATAGGTGGTAATTGTGTAGGGTCCATTATCATTTAGGAAAGGAAATCATACTTTCCATTGGTCACTACTCTAGAAAACCACACTGGGCACTCACTACTAAATCTGAATTAATATAATCTAGGAACCTAAACATTTAGAAGGTTGTGACAAATTTGTAGCTTAAAATAGGAGAGATTAGTTCAATTTTTAATGTTGTATAATATACTCAGTGATAATAATTAAGATTTTATAATACAAGTATTAAGTTAACTGCACAATTTTATCTGTAATTTAATTGCTATAATTATTTGGTCCAGAATGTTATAGATATAGCAATAGTAAATATGTAAGTACAGAATCAGGATATTAATACAGGTACTGCTATTACAAGGGCTGTTGGGAAATGATTGAGACACTTATAATATCGTAATAGTAATAAATTGCAAACAAAAAATTGCACCACAAAATGTGCGCTCTTTATTTCTATACGTATGTAAATTATTATGCATCTTGATCAAATAATAAAATAACACTGCCCGTCGAAAGACTTCTATCCCATAAGTACCAGAGCACGGTGACCTTGTAAACATGAGGTATCGGGAATTGACGTTAGTGCGCATCAAAGTCATTCCTTTTCAAAGTAAACATTGTTCAATCGGACGCCCTAAATGTGTCGCTGCACCAATTTGTCATAAACATTTTTACACCAGTCGCTGTCCAGTTTTCTTATGACATTCAGGGTTGCGCAGTTAAGCTTGTGAAAGTTCCTAAAACGAGTACCATGCAGCTGACATGTGGAAAAACGCAAAGCCCATCGGTGCTAGATCTGGGCTATATGGCGCATGAACAATCTGGTCAAATCCAGGTAATCCAATCTCAAGCTGAGTCATCGCTGCAGTGTGCGCAGGTGCGTTGTCCTTATGAAACAGGACATTCTCGAGGCTTTCGACAGCCCTGGTCGCTTCTTCCGGATTGCCTGAATAAGATCTCGTCTAATGACCTGAACGGATATGCAACATTTTACTTATATGTATAATATCTATTACTGTGTGTATATTATATGTTTTTTGTTTTTTTTTACTTTAAATATAAACATGGTCTACGTATAAACAAATATAAATACCTTCGAGTAATATGATGAGTTCACTCTTTGACTGTCAGGAACAAAGTGTGTCAGGAGAATGCCGATGGGTGCATAAACATGATACACATGTGTTTCCCAGCCGACTTGCAGACACGCACCTTCTTAGGGGGAGCCGATCCCTTAATTGCCCAAATGCTAGATTGTTGTGTAGCCTCAGGATCGTAGTGATACAACCAGGTCTCGTTGCATGTAATGATGTGATCCAGAAATCTATCACCGCCAGCTCACCTCCGCCTCAAAAAGGCCTCTGATGCTGCAACCCTCCTTTGATGATCATTTTCCTTAAGGAGTCTGGGAACCCAGCAGGCACACATACATTCCATGTTTAAATGTTCAGTTAGTATCTTGTGCACTGTGGCAACGCCGATGTCAAATTTATGGGCAATGTTCCACACAGTTAAATGCGCCGCCCGCCCCTCAATGAGTTGTATGGAGATGTCGCATCTTCAGAAAAACGCCTGTGCCATCGATACACAAGTGTCCAAGACACAACGCTACCACTCTGTGTCATTTTTAACAGTTTCTTTGTTTCCACTGGGGATTTCTTGAAATCAAAATTTAATATCAGCTTGCTGCTCTGCCTTTATATCATTCATTTTGATGTTGTTTCTCTGATGACCATACCATGACTTCCTGTTAACGCTCAGAACTTATTTATTTTTAACGTGAACGTTATGAACTTTAAACTGAATGACGTCAGAGTAACGTAGTATATGTGACGTCATTTTAGTTTGCCTACCTGCTCTTTTAATATTATTTGAGTATTTTTGTTATACGATGATTTAGATGTTTTTATAACGACGTGCTCCGGGTTATCATACTTTATATAAGATGTCAATAAAATGAAAGAAAAGTGTGTAAGCTATTAAGGTTTTATATTCCTCTCACGATGCAATAATTGTTGATTAATGTTTGCAAGGTTTCGAATTAATGCGGTATGTTTATTAAAAAACATACCTTGTCTCAATAATTTCTGAACAGCCCTCGTAGCTACCTGAAAGCAAATATGTTTTTACTTGTTTTGTATATCACCACCTGTCACAGATATATACATTTATATTATAAATGAGTTTATATTCATTGCTATGTATGACCACATTTTAGAGAGACATTAATATGATTTTAAGTATACATTTCATTTAACTCCTTCATTTAATTTACAAGTAAATTGTAAACATTATTTTGTTTTAATTTTCCTTTATTGCAATGGATTGATTGACAATGCAAACCTGTAATAAAGTTTGTCATTCCACTTTGGATGCTGATTCTTGATATTTTTTCTATCCCCATGTAATAGATTGACATATACCTCTATCCTCATTAAGTTTTGGAAGGTATATCAGAATCACCCTAGTCGTCTGTCTGTCTGTCTTTTCCCCTCTTATCTATCTAGGCTATAACTTTGTATCCCTTTGACAATGAAACCCAAACTTTATACAAAGGTCCTTTTTGACTCATGGGTGTGTCATGATCTTGAACCAAGGTCATTTCCTTAAGGTCAAGGTCACAGGTTAAGTAAGTTATAGATTTGTCCTGCCCATGATTCCATTACCCCTTGATAATAGAATCTCATATTTGGCACAAAGATACCTTATTGTCTAAGACTTGATTATTTGAGTTTACTGTCGCTTCAACAGTATTTCAGTCATATAGCGACGTCCAATTATTGTCTAAGAGTGTGTGACAGTCATGACCTTGTCCCAAGTTCATTTGCTAAAGGTCAGGGTCATATGGTCTTAACATATATGTCAAATAGTCCAAGGGAGGGAAGGTGTAAAGTCCAACTTGAACTGCTATCTTTACCAATGTATCATAAATATTTTGTTGGTTTGTCTAGACCGTAATGTTTGACATAGAATTGTATGGAAGAAGGCAGTTCTAGGTTTCAAATATTTCTTGGCAATCCATGTATAGATAACTCATTTTCAAAAGATGTTTTTAGATTGCAAGAGTTATCTCCCACTCATTGTTAATTTTGTCATACTCCTTTTTGTGATTTAATATTTTTTTACGTCACCACAGTGTATCCTGTAATCTTATGGCATGAAACAAAAATTGAGAAAATAAAATTTTCAGCTATTAAATATGAAATTTACAATGTTTATGAATAAATCTTATTTATTGAAGATTATGTACCCTGCCATTTTCTATACAAAATAGTGTCATTAGGATTATCCATTATCTACCAACAGAAGGGTGTCTATAAAAACTTACTAGTAAAAGAAATGTGTTTATGAAGTACCATTTTTTTGATAATGATATGGTACAAAAGCTCATATTTTGATAAGAAAGTTGCTGTAGCTTTTCCTAATCAGATTTATTATGAAGTGATTATAATGCAAGTTGTTTATATAAGACTTCAGAAATTAATTTTTGTATACTACCTTGAAGGTCTCTAAAAGTATCTATCTGCAGTTACCAATACAGATATTTGCCATTTCAGGTAGGTAAGAATCAGTGATTGGGAAATCAGCATTATCATCATTGATTTAGTACAACCCTTTAAAATCCACGATAAAGGGCCTGGCATTGAGTTAATTTGCAGATTTTGACCTTTTGTATATTTCTGACTGAAAAAGCCAGACACCTTTATTCCCATCAAGAAAAAAAGTCCTTTTTTTTTAGAGTTTGGGATGGCATTTCAGTTAGATGGTAGGGTAAATACAAAGAATATCCTAATCAGTCATTGTTTTATACATATTATCGCACAATTTCTATGCTGCATATTGTCTATTTTTTGTATTCCAGGTATCCGCATGTATGACAATGCTGAAGGTTATTATGATAACAATGAGGAAGCCCAGAACAACATATCCAATCACTTCACCATCCCATCTCGCCAGACTCCTCGTAAGCGTGGCAGGCCACGCAAACACACCCCTAACCAAAACCCATCAGCAGTATTGAACATGATACCAGATCCCGCCATGGATATGAAACAAGAGGTTGCCCAGGATCTCTCTGTTGAACAAAATGTTGACGAAAACATTTTTCCAGAGCCAAAGTCCAGAAGAGGTCGCCCAAGGAAAGATCTGCATGAAAATTTACCGCCAGGTTTCATCCGTCCTGCGGGTATCAGCATAGGTAATGGGTATGTGAAGTGTAACATATGTGGGAAGATCCTCAAGGCTTCCTCCATGTTCACTCACAAACAGGCCCATCTGGGCATCAAGAACTACAGCTGTGAGTTCTGTGGAAAAAGCTTCACACAGAAAGGACCACTTATAACGCACAAGAGGATCCACACCGGTGAAAAGCCATATTCATGTCCAAATTGCTTGAAACCATTTGCAGCCCAAAGCGGGTTGTATCAACATTCACGGAGGTGCCCCAAGGCAGCTTTTAATCTGAACAGCACTCTTTGATAGATATTGACTGTAAACTTGTAATGTTTGTGGATACATGCACGGGCATAGGCTACCCGTGAGGATGAAATATCCTGAAGTTTTTGGAATCTAAACAAGTTCAGTGTAGTAGAAATTTGCGACCATATTTTTGAAAAAGAAGGGAAAACATACAGCTTTACATAAACTATGTCAGTTTGCTGTGTATAACAAAACTTAGGAACAAAAATGATTTGAGTTGTAAAGCAATAATTTAGATATGCTAGTTATGCATGTGTTATATAGTATAGACATATATATTTTTGTGAATGTCCCGTATTATTAGATATTATGAAATGATTATGAAAATGTTTGCTTTCTGGTTTGAGTCTTCCCAGAGCATTTCAACAATAGCCAATGGTAGAGTTTAATGATGCTAGTGTTGATTGACTGTTGATTTCACTTGATAGTCTCAAACAAAAGATAATCATTGAAATCTATTTGAAAGGCCATATGGAAGAAGGTTTTAGTTCATATAAAGATGTAATAATGCAATATATGGCCATGTTTTACTTGTATAGTGAAGCTTTGTTTCGTCTCTGTACTGTGTGTGTGTCATGCTTTGTGGCTGTTTTTGATAAACTAAACATGCTATGAAGCAATCCATGTGTTGTCTCGCCAAATAGGGCTGATAAGCCTCTTGTGACATAGCTGGTTCTCTTAACATCTTGTCTTGAAACTTTGGTCTCCATTTGGATACTGTATAGTTCGAAGAAGTCCAGCTGGAGTAAAGATTATTTTGACTTATCCTGAAAGTGATAGACTTCAGTTTTCCAAAAAGGTTGTTGTTCAAGTTACTCAACTATTTTGAGATTCAGGGTGAAGATTCAATGTTGGTTGTTGATATATTACGCATAGTGTGTATGAAAGAAATGCCATTTGGACAACAAAAATAAAACGGGATGTCTAAGTGATAACAGTATTTGCACATTTTTAATGGTAAAAGAGTCTGAAGGCAATTTGTTGACCAATTTTATGGGAGTTAAATTTGGTGTGTATTGCTTCTTATTGGAATTATGTTATAATTGTGACATAAGTTTTTGTCCTCTAATCTTGTACATATTTGTTATTGTATATATTTCTTAAGAGCAAGAGGGACATATAAGAATGTCATCGATAAAATATTAGTGGATGAAACAAATTATTGAGATGAAAATATTTTGAACAAAAGCAACAGGGTACTTTGATGGTGGTATATTGGTTTTTTATATATAAGGTAAAGAGAGATGGATTTAATAGATTTACATAAATATAAGTATAATCATACCCTTGCAAATAATGTCCTGCCAAAATTGTATAGTTCCAAATAATCAGTGTTAAGGAAATATGCTCTCTTTCTTATACTAATGCCTTTATGTGCAGGGTCTGAAATACAGTCTCCGTACACGGTGTCTGGTATGGTGCACATGCTAGCTAGTGGAATATTTTAGAAAACCTAGTTTTGTTACAACTTTACAATCTTGAGCAAGAATTTGATGACATATATAAACATCATTTTAGAAACAATGAATGTCAAGAAAGATGTGTGCATTTCATTGGCCATTGGATAGGTTCTTTAAAAATTGGCCCGTACTTTGGCTTTTGCCAAATTAGTCAATATTGAAACTGCAAAGTACTGCCAAACTGGTCCATTTCAGCCCTAATCAAATTGAAGAAGTCGGTTAAATGGACTTAAAAAAGAAAAAAATCCACTATCTGAAAACAACCTATGCAATCTTTATTAAACTTGATCATTCTGTGATTGAATTTCAAACATTAACAGGTTTTACTGTACTGTTCATTAATACCTTAAGAGACAGAGAGAGTGAAGCACTAATGGGCTGTGTCATATATACTGCTGTCCATTTACAATAATTTGAACAACCCCAGCCTGAAGAAAATATTTGAAAAATTGCATTATCAAAATTACTGTATTGCTGGCACGGCCATTACTTTCAGTGTAAGTGTAAGAAATACATATTGTGATAATATGTATGAAAACATCTTGTATCTAATGACAGTACATTATTTTATCCTGTATGCATCATTATAACCCTGTCTTTCCATGTTTTTACTCACTTAACTTGAAGACAAGGTGGGATGCTGGGTATTTATCAACTTTATTGATAGTTTTAAGTCTTCTGTTAAATTAACAACCCGACTCCCTGTACAGGTGTAAACAGGATGGCCCTTGTGTATACTATATATCATTACAGCACTGTTGTTGTTGGCTTTATGTGTAGTGAAATCTATTGCTATATTTGTGAAGTTCCTTGCAGTTGATGTTCGAGATTTTGAAAGTGGGACCAGAATAGGAAGTCAGCCATATTGTGAATGAATGCTTGTAGTGCGATGCCTGTCAGGTGAAAGATAAATCAGTATTGTCATCTTGTCACACAGAGAGAGGTTGTGTTGATCTATTCCCAGGTGAGGGAATCATTTCCGGTGCTCCTGAGTAAGATATCATGGTGTCTATATGTGTCCGTCCGTCTTTTTAATCTTTACGACATAACTCGATATTTGTACAGTATGATGTTTGTAGTATGTAAACAGTTTGTCATTCCCTGCCTGATGACAGGCATGTTTGTATTGTGACTTTGATGATCTGTTTCGGTTATGGATAATTGAAACAGGAATTTAAGATACAAATTAAATTTCATGAACTTGAATTTTCGATTTTGTAATTTTTTTTTTTTCATATTTTTTTTAAATTAAAAAAAAATATTTTTATTTAAACAAATTTATATTAAACTTTTACCACAGTTCTCAAAATGTTAAAATTCATATAATTCTTATCTTATTAAATACAATGTTACAGATAAATCTTTAATAACTTCAAAAAAAAAAATAATGGAAATAAAAAAAAAGTGAGAAAAATTATAGTGTAGTTGATGTAGAGCTTTCTTGCAAGATATTTTCAGTGATTAGATATGAGGCATTTTCAAACTTCTATTTTCCCTGCAATAAGAACACAAGCTTGGATAATAAAGCTTATGGTAGCTTGATTTTAGAGCAGAGGCATTTTCTTTCATTTTACAGTGACAGGGTACCATTAAAGAAGTGTTGTTCTGTATATACAGTTGTATCATTTTGTTAGCCGTGCTAGTCTTGACTTCAGAGATGATATTCTCTAATGTGGAAGGTATGGTGAGATGGTATGGGGCAAGATTTCATTCACTGAAAATTGTGTCCATTATTGTTAATATTTCTATATTTTTGGCCATATGTATGAGGATTCCCTATTTTTGTCATAGTTACATATCAAGATTTGTGCATATTATATCAATCATTGATGGATCATTATATTAATTAAGGGCTCGGTGCTGAACTACAGTCACTACATATAAATATAGAAGTAGTTACAATAGTTCTGCACCAAGTTCTCATCATTCATTTCTTCCTTGCAATCAAAATAATTTTTGAGAAATTACTTTTTGAGTCTTTTAAGCCATAAGTCTATGCATGTAAATAATGATTAATTATATGATGTTAGTCATGTGTCAACCATTTAAGTCTGTGTGTACATTCATTGCTCTGTTGTCAGATGTTGTCTTTTGACCTTGGACAGTTTGTCATGGTAACCTGGTGTTGTGATATCATGTCATTATTTGGTAAGGGTATGGCCCTCAATCAAGTCCAATTTAATTTTCATTCATTCTGGTTTCATCATTTTTAAACCATTGTTATATTTTTATCACAAGTATACATCAAATGATTTTTTCTGTCTAACTGTAAACTGCAAGAAAAATGTCATGAGCAATATCAAATTCTGTCCAGTTGTAAATAAATTAAAACTTTAACTGCAGATGATGGCACTATACCAGGAAATAAGGAAAACAGTTCTGTAGTTTCCTATGAGATAACTAGGGTTTTATTTTTATTGTGTAAGGGCAGGGTCACTGTTAATTAATAGAGAAATTTGTCACATCGCAATGTGCCTGTCATGTCTCATTCCAGTGACATTCAATATTTCTTGTGATAGTAACCAGACTCCAGTGAAATCTGGAACCGTTCTTCTGTGTAGCTTTGGATTGAATGGGTGTGGTCAAGGTGAAGGCCATTGTTACTAAAAATAGAAATTTGAGACTGATAGATTGTAAGCTTGAAAGAAGTGGTGTATATAATCAGTCCTGTGCTCATCACCTAAATGAAGCTTAAGTTTAAATGATTAGTCCCCTACCAGGGGACTATAGGTTTTCCCTCCGTCTGTCCGTTCATCTGTCCGGATATCTGGATCCCGTGATAACTTAAAAACCGTTGAAGATAATATTATGAAACTTGGTATATGAATAGATAGCAGTATGGAGATTCTGCACGTAACCTTCTTTTTTTTTTTTCCTCGGACCAAAATTCTGGTTGCTATGGTAACCGAAAAATTATGCACCTCACTGGTACGGGACTCTTGTGTTGCATGCAGCACCAGCTACTTGTCTTATGAAGTTTACTTTCTTGCACAGGACCACCACTGAATCTTGTGTAAAAATATCTCCATATCCCTATAAGAGACAGAGTGATGAGGTTTTACAGGAATTTTCATTGTTTACCTGGAGTCCATTGTCTAATTCTGTAAGTCATAACAGAGTTGTGGCCCCTGGGAGTGATGCAAAGTGCGGACATTCATGTGGATTGGAGACATTTCTAGTTTCCTTTAAGTTTCTCCAATGGGAATTTGCTCGGTTTAGATTAGAATTAAAGTAAAGGTTATAAATCTGGCTCTAAAATAACATCATATATTGTTATTACACATTATTTCCTGCATGCTGGCAGACCAAAAAATGCATTTATTTTGTTAAATTTTACTGTCTTTGTCTCAATTATAGCATACATTTCTTATATTCATTTTCTTACCTTGACTGCCTTTAATAACATTATTGTGTCGCTTGCTGTAAGCACTTTTTCCTTCACACTTCAGCAAGTGACGAACATGTTCCAGAGAAAACACTTGTTACAAATAATATTTACAATCAGTTACTTTTTGTGTTGTGAAGTTGTAACAAGTTTTCACAATTGAATGTCATTACCAGCCTTTGTTTAATCCCTCTTTCTTAAAGGAATGCTGCCAGATATGCACCATTCCAGGATCAAGGATTCCATGTCTTGATCTCCTATCAATTCAATATCTTCTAGAACAGCTTATCATTCTTCATTGAAACTTGGGACTGCTCATCATTGTTTTACTAGGTTGCATGGGGTCAAGGTCACAATTACTATTCCTAAATAAGAATGGATCTTGCTTTTCTTACTGAAACAAAGAGGTGCATCAGGGGTATTTATCACATTTAGTGAAAATTCTTGTATGTTTTTGATGTTTAAGGATTTGTTTTGAATATTTGGGTAAAAAAGAAAGCCCAGATAGTTCTATAGTCTTAAGTTATTGTGATTAATTAAATTCAGTCATTATATATATCAAACATATTTTAGATTTCACTTTAATCCACCTGGTATTCATTTGTCATGTTACTATTTTATGTACATAGTGAGTGTAGTTTATACATTTAGAAATCATATATATATAAATATTTGTATCAGATAGTTTGTACGGATGTGATGTAGAAATCGAATCAGTCTCTTTAGTAGTATTACATTTATTAAGTAATTTTTTTTGTTATGTTTAGAAAAAGTATGGTTGTATGTTTAATCAAAGGAAGATTGCAAGAATTGTTTTATTGGTAGATGGAAAGATGGGTTGAAGAATGGAAGGATAAAATAGAGAAAGAGAGAAAGTGTTAACCTTAGTAATTAAAGAAAGTAAGAATAAAAGATGACACAAAAAAGTAGTGCTGTCATTGATCTGATCATTTTGATGTGTTGTCAATAATTTGTGTCTGTAAATTATCAGTACAAATTATCATATGATTAGTGTTGATCTAAAATAGTTTTGATTTTAAAACTTTAAAGAAAGATTAAATCAAAGCATGGATTTTTTTTTCTCTTCTTATCTGATATAGGTTAACTTTTCACAAATGTTTGTTTTTCTTAAGTTTTATTTTTGTATTGTGTAGCATAAATGACTACAAGTTTGAAAAAGTACTGTCATAAATTGAAATTAATAATTGTAACCATTATGACTTCTGTATATTCTACTGGGTACATCAATATATGTATCTTCCAATATATCAAAAACATCAATATGCATTCTAGGAAATCAATGGCAGCTCTGCAGGAATATAGCAATAATAAGAAATCATTTTAGTTCTTTGGAAAGTGGTTTGATGAAGAAAGGAGGATGCTGGTGATAAAAAAAGAAGTGTAGTTTTGTATGTTGATGCTGTGACTGCATCTTAAAATTATATCTTTTGATGTCAGTTGTCTAATTGTTAAATCTATTTCTATGCCAACAAAAGTGCCTGGCAACTATGCAAAAAGTAAAGCAAAATTGTATTTATTTCAGTAATATATGGTTAATTGGTTTACATTTTAAAACTCCTCCAGTAATTGTAACCAAACTTGTACTTGTAAATGTTAAATAAAATAAGTATGTGAACAAAATTTCAGATATAAAAGTGTATTTAACTTTAATTAACTGTGTGTGTATTGCAAGATTATGTTAATTAGTTACCATGAGTATTGTAGATGTGATATTAAACTTAGGATTTTTTTTATCAGGAGAAAGACTCTACATATAAACATTCGTTACGTGTTATCGTCAGTGGTCACTTCCAAAGTTCTGTCACTTTGAGGAATTGGTCACTCATAAGATTATGTCTTTACATCAGTGGTCACTTAATTAAAGAAGTTTCAAGTATCCAGAATCTGTTATCTCCTCAGAATATCCTTTTGCTTTGGCCTCCTCCAAACTTTAGGATCTCTCAGTGTGTGGTCATTTGCAAATTGAGATTCCTGTTTAGAAGTTCTGGTCACTCAGCGTTAAAAGTTGTTTCCTGTTTTTGAGTCTTGGCCACTCATTGTAGACAGTGTTAAAGGTCACTTCCTGTCTGAGATCCTGGTCACTCATTGTTAAAGGCCACTTTCTGTCTGGCAGTCCTGGCCATTCATTGTTAAGGGTCACTTTCTGTCTTGGAGTTTTTGGCACTCATTGTTAAAGGTCACTTCCTGTTTGGAAATCCTGGCCGCTCCATGTCAAAGCTCATCAAGCTCCGTATCTCCTGTCTGAGATTCCTG
>CM037785.1:38218998-38268998 GCA_021229015.1 Solen grandis
GGACAACCTCAATTTGAGATGCTTCGTGAAACACAGACCAGTTATCCCTGTCTATCCTGTGACTGTGATATACATGGCTCTGTATGACATCTGGTGTCAAACTGGAATGATTTATCATCTATTCACAATACATATCTACACACAACTGTCGTCACGGAGACAGTGACGGATCCCTTGGTATATATATATATATATTCCCTCAGGGATCCATCAGTAGCACAATGTGGTCAATTAATGAGAAGCTTTCATATTGTTCCCTGATTGGCCCTGCCCTCTGACTGTCAGTGACTTGACTTCTTCATCCATAATTAATTTTCTGAATAATTTTTTCAAAGCCAGTCATGCCATAATAAGTAAATCTGACATGTCACAGAATACAATGTAGCTATCAAGAATTGTGGAAAACTTTTTTCAGGGAACTTGGCAATACTCCTACATATGGTTGTAGGAATCTGAAGCAAAAGTTTTATTTTTAAAAGTTTGATTAACATTTAAGGCATATCATTGTGACTCTTGAACAATACAAGAGTGCCATACGGCACTAGATTGCTCACCAGAGTACATACCGTAAGCTAATATTTAAAACCATTAAAGTCACTTTATTTTACATGGTTATCTCCAACAGCAACCAGATTCAAATTTCAGATATAAAGAACTCTTAAGTTAGATGATCATTTTGGAGGCCTTATTTTTCATGGGATCAACTTGATTTTAGCAACTATGGTAGACAGCCAAGAAATGACCAATTGTGCTAAATGAAATGAAATTCTGGCCGATAGCTTCATAGAAGAATTTTGAAATTTTCTATACAGAGTACCGTACATGTGTATGTAAGGAAACTAGCCGACTGGTAGGGACCTCATCAACTTAATTTTTGAATTATGGTAGACAGTACACAGCCATGAGGTGACCATCTGTACTAATGAAATTAAATTCCAACCATTGGCTTCAGAGGAAGTATTTAAAGTAAAATTTTGTTGGTTGCCATGACAACCAGAGTTCTGCATGGATCAAGATTATTTTAGCAACTTTTGTAAACAGCCAACCAAGGATCATTCATGCCAAATTTCATTAATTTCTACCCAGCAGTTTCAGAGGAGATGTCGTTGTCGACGAACGACGCAGGAAGGGTGATGACAACAGCTCACCTTGAGCATATTGTCATCTGGTGAGCTGAAATGATAAGTACTTGACCTTATCAAACCGTTAAGATTTTTCTAGCTTAAAATATGGTTTTCTCAGACTCAGTGTTCTTGTGAATGGCACTATGTCCACATCATGACTTGAGCCTTACATGGCAACTGTAGAAAACACTAGTGAGATCATTGTACATCACATATGCCCTATTTTCAAATTAAAACAATTTACCTCATGAATATCATGAACAAATTTATGTCATTTTGTAGAATATTAATTCACGGAACTTAAAAATGTGTAGAATCAGCGCTAAAATACAGTATGAGCAAAACGTGGAGATCCCGACCAGACAGCTCCTAGACAGAGCCAAAGTGTCAAAACCTGTCAAAGGTAAAAGGTTATCAAAGTTTAATCCAACCTTTTTCTTAACTTCAGATGAAAAAAAAAAGTTCTACAGGGAAATTTCATCCTTAGGCAAATGGCATCATCTTAAAGTACATATAAAATCCTGATATGGAACCTATATCTTTGAAAGCTACTAGTTGTCTAAGGCTACAGACACACAGTACTCTGAATCTTATTAAACATAAATAATTAGTTCCTCCTGTCATAATGCAATTAACAATATAGTGCAAGACAATAAAATGCTAGGCAGTGTCCTAATAAGGTGCATTAGTGCATTAGTTACGGCAGCCTGAGGCAGTACACTTGGTCCTGAAGGTAGTTGGAGATCATGACTGCTGCAGTCAGTTCAGACATGCTTTATGGGGCTTGCACTCTGTTTCACTAAATACATACACTTAATATCACAGAAAGAATTGACCTTCATACCAGATTTTAACCTATTTGTTTCATATAACTGACCTTCCTTAAAACAGAAATACATGTATAATGCAGGGGGAGGGGATTTATTATGTTCCTTCACTATCTACATGTCTAATGCACCTAGCAGAAAATATGCTACAGCCCCTTCTTTTTCAATTATGGTTAGATCGACTGCTCATACCAGTACAAAGTATTAGAAAGAAGATGTGTAAACCAGGTCAACCATTTACTACATGTTAACCCAGTTCAGCAGATTCATAGCTTGTAGGTTGACATGAATACAGTAAACACTATTAAGATTCTTTTTATGTTCAAGGGTGTACAATTCCTTAATTTATCACTTGTCTTGCTAAGCCCTTTCAAAATTTGAGATGGTAAAATTAAGACAGTCCTGATATTTTGCTTGCCTTGCACTACTTTTCAGTGGCCAAGGTGAATGGAATTTTACAACCCTGACTGAGGATGAATATCAGCATATCTACCAGTTTTTTAGAGATCAGATAGTCACTCAATTAAACAGAGGGCCAAGATGGCCCTGAAGATACTCTCCTGAAAGTATTATCTTGATTGCCTGTACAAGTTACTATACCATAGCATAATTGTACTGAATACATAAGCCATGCAGAAATACAGCAAGATCATTTCAATTCCACAAATCAAAGAGTATATGTGGTCAAAATTTGAAGGTTGTAGCATAAAAAATCCTAAGTAACATTAAAAGGGCCATAACCCCTGACCTAATCGGCTGATATAAGCCACAATCAACCTTGGCTGAAGGATTATGGCTGTAAACAATGTCATTAAGTTTGAAGATGATTGCTTAAGAAATAAAGATGCTAGAGTGAAAGCGAAGTGAAATCTGATATTTTTTTTATTATTATTAAAAGGGCCATAATTCCTAACCTACTGGGGCAATATCAGCTATAATCAATTTTTTTTGTATAAATGATTTTTTAGGAGATGGTAAAATTATAAACAAATTAGTAAATAATGGTAAAAATAATGATTTTACAACTGTTATTCTTCCCAAAAGTGTTCATTTTCTTCTTTTCCAATATGGAATAGTTTTTTTTTATCATTTCTTCCTTTCTTTGACACTATAATTGAACCTGGCCAAGGTATTATGGCAATAAACATTGTCATAAAGTCTGAATATGACTGCTTAAGAAATAAAGCTGCTAGAGTGCAAATGATGTGAAATCTGGCATTTTTAATAATAAAAATAATAATAAAGGGGCCATAACTCCTGACCTAATATGGCGATATCTGCCACAATCACACTTGGCCCAGAGATTTTGGCTATAAAAGTTAGAAGATGAATACTTAAGATATGAAGCTGCTAGAATGCAAACAAACTAACTGTGGATGACTGTCAAACAACAGACAATGGACAGCCATTTATCCTAAAAGCTCAATTGAGCACTTTGTGCTAAGTTGAGCTAAAAAGTTAAAAAATCTAGTAATATGTGCTGTCTTATCAAATTTAAGCAGTAGTAGTACTGAGTATCTTCCAAGGTATATTCTAAATAATATTTTGCAAATCTTACTGTTAAAGAATAAACTGAGTCTCCCTTTAACCCATTAAAATGAAAATAATTGGATATTTGATTCTAATGGAGTAATTATGCAAATATGCAGCCTATCTGGAGAAAAAGCATCAATACCAAATAGATGGATACACATTTCACTATTATTATTTAATGAAATATTCAAATTCATAATTAAGCTGAAATGAATTATTATACTTTAATAACTATCAATTCTATTTGGGTATTTTAATTAGAGAAACAAGACTAACTAGAATCGCAAGCGGTATCTTGGTTTTCGCTTTTAACCTAATCAACTTGAACACTTTATTTCAACTCAGCCACAATTTTTAATATGAAACAGAATGCAAAGGTTTTTTGAAGACCTACTCTCATTTGCACAGTTTTTTTTTTTTTTAATGTTAGAACATTCAAACTCCTCTAGCGCAAATATTTCCCCATACCCTATCATCACATCACATTCTGTGGTACTGTCAACAAGGAACAAAATGCTGAAAACCGCATTTCAATTAGACTTTAACGTTTTGAGTTATAGGCAAAAGAGTGATTATAAGCAAAGCGCCCTCTAGCGGCAAAATGAGAAAAAAAATTGATAAAAAATTTACAATTAGGTACCTAGAAATTCAGCAAATAGTTCAAACAAGTATATAAGTCGCACTAATCGAACATTCTTTTTCTTTTATATCACAATTTTAAGCATAAAAACTGAATAACAATTATTCCAAAAAAGGATCAAACTTTGGATTGTCGTAAAATGAAAAGATCAAGTCCGATCTTCAAAAACTAAACATTATACGGAAGAACTATTTAGAACTAAAACTTTTGTTCATAAACTTTCAATGAAATATTTTTAGATTTGGAGCACTTTGGGGCCGAATAAAAACACAATTATCGTACTATGACCTTGACCTTTTTTGAATGTTTTTTTTAACTTTTTAATTGTGAGGCCCTTTCAAACATAACAATACATAACTTGTGAAAATTTCATGAAGAATGAACAGAAAATAAAGTCAGGGGCAACAAAAAAACATGTTTTTGAAATTTTAATTTTTCCTAAAATTTAGTGAAGTTTGACCTTTTCTAGAGGACAAACCACGCATTTCTTAAATTCGCCACCCCATATATTTTGTGCGTATATGTCTTGCAAATCATTTGCAGCAAACAGAATTCTTCTATCTGATTTCTAACAAAAATGGATAGGTTTTTCGTAGACCTACTCTCATTTGCAGTTTTTTTACGAGATTCGAACTTTCAACCTTCCGTTACTAGCTCAAAAAGTTTCAGCCACTCATACCTAGAAACTATCATATTTTACTAGGCTATCAAAGGAACATAATTCAATTAACCGCATTTGGATCAGGCTTCAACTTTTTGAGTTATAAGCAAAAGAATGATTTCAAGAAAAGCGCCCCCTAGCGGCAAAATGAGATAGAAAATTGATTAAAATTTTACTGTTTGGTACCTAGCAAACAGCAAATAGTTCAATCATGTATACTAGTCGCACAAGTCAAACTTTTTATTCTTGTGTATCAGAATTTGAAGCATAAAACCTGATTTACAATTATTCCAAAAAAGGATCAAACTTTGGACTGCCGTATAATGACCAAATCAAGTCCGATCTTCAAAAACTAAACATCACTGGAAAGAGCTCTTTAAGAACTAAAACTTTTGTTCATATACTCTCAATGAAATATTTTTAGTTTTGGAGCTATTTGTGGCCGAATAAAAACACAATAATCGAAATATGACCTTGACCTTTTCAAATTTCTTTTAATTTTTTTATTGTGAGCCCTTTCAAACATAACAATACATATTGTGTGAAAATATCATGAAGAATGAACAGAAAATAAAGTCAGGAGCGACAAAAACATGTTTTTGAAATTTTAATTTTTCCTAAAATTTAGTGAAGTTTGACCTTTTCTAGAGGACAAACCACGCATTTCCTAAATTCGCCACCCCAAATAATTTGTGCGTATATGTCTTGCAAATCGTATGCAGCAAACAGAATTCTTCTATCTGATCTCTAACAAACATGGGAAGGTTTTTCGTAGACCTATCCTCATTATTTCACTTTTTTCCAAGGTTCGAACATTCAACCTCTCCTAGAACAATTTTTTTCCAGTACTCGATGATGAGATTTCCATCATATTTGATTGGGCTGTCAACAAGGAACATTATGTAAAAAACCGCATCTAAATCAGGTTTCAAATTTTTGAGTTATTAGCAAAACAGTGATTACATGAATTGCGCCCCCTAGTGGCTAAATCAGAAACAAAAGTGAAAAGTTTGACCATTTAGGCACATGTTCAGATAAAGATGACTCCATGCCCAAAATTTCATAGCTGTAGCTTTTTTCATCTGGCCGCTAGGCTGGACACAAAAATGGGTGGAATTGGAAAAATAATAAAAACTAGAACCGCAAGCGGTATCTCGGTTTTCGCTTTTAAACTAATCAACTTGAACACTTTATTTCAACTCAGCCACAAATTTCAATATGAAACAGAACGAAAAGGTTTTTGAAGACCTACTCTCATTTGCAGTTGTTTTTTTTGCAATGTTAGAACATTCAAACTCTTCTAGCGCAAATATTTTCCCATACCCTGTCCCTTGAAATCCATCACATTCTGTGGTGCTGTCAACAAGGAACAAAATGCTGAAAACCGCATTTCAATCAGACTTTAACAATTTGAGTTATAAGCAAAAGAGTGATTTTAAGCAAAACGCCCTCTAGCGGCAAAATTAGAAACAAAATTGCAAAAACAGCAAATTGTTCAAACAAGTATATAAGTCACACTAGCTGAACATTCTTTTTCTTATATATCACAACTTGAAGCATAAAATCTGATTATTAATTATTCAAAAAAAGGATCAAACTTTGGACTGCCGTAAAATGAACAAATCAAGTCCGATCTTCAAAAACTAAACATCACTTGAAAGAGCTCCTCAAGAACTAAAACCTTTGTTTATATACTCTCAATGAAATATTTTTAGATTTGGAGCACTTTGTGGCCGAATAAAAACACAATTATCGTAATATGACATTGACCTTTTCAATGTTTTTTAAACTTTTTAATTGTGAGGCCCTTTCAAACTTACCAAAACATAATGTGTGGAAATTTCATGACGAATAAACAAAAAATAAAGTCAGGAGCGACAAAAAACATGTTTTTGAAATTTTAATTTTTCCTAAATTTAAGTGAAGTTTTACCGTTTCTAGTGGACAAACCACGCATTTCTTAAATTCGCCACCCCATATTTTTTGTGTGTATACGTCTTTCAAATGGTATGCCAGAGACGGAATTCTTCTATCTGATCTCTAACAAAAACGGATAGGTTTTTCGTAGACCTACCCTCAATTGCACAGTTTTTTTGTTTTTGTTTTTTTCTTTTTTTTGCAAGGTTCGAACATTCAACCTTCCGTAGCTCAAAAGCTTTCAGCCACACGGACCCTCGAATCCTATCATATGTCATGAGGCTATCAACAGGGAACAGAATGCAAAAAAACGCATTCGAATCGGACTTCAACTTTTTGAGTTATAAGCAAAAGAATGATTTAGTTTTTGAATTGTGAGGCCCTTTCAAACATAACAATACATATCGTGTGAAAATTTCATGAAGAATGAACAGAAAATAAAGTCAGGAGCGACAAAAACATGTTTTTGATATTTTAATTTTTCCTAAAATTTAGTGAAGTTTGACCATTTCTAGAGGACAAACCACACATTTTCTTAATTCGCCACCCCATATATTTTGTGCGTATACGTCTTTCAAATGGTATGCCGGAGACAGAATTCTATCTGATCTCTAACAAAAACGGATAGGTTTTTCGTAGACCTACCCTCATTTGCACATTTTTTTTTTTTTTTTGCGAGGTTCGAATATTCAACCTTCCGTAGCCCAAAAGCTTTTCACCACACGACCCTCGAATCCTATCATATGTTATGAGGCTATCAACAGGGAACAGAATGCAAAAAACCGCATTCGAATCGGACTTCAGCTTTTTGAGTTATAAGCAAAAGAATGATTTCAAGAAAAGCGCCCCCTAGCGGCAAAATGAGAAAGAAAATTGAATAAAATTTTACTGTTTGGTACCTAGCAAAGCAGCAAATAGATCAATCAAGTATACTAGTCGCACAAGTCAAACTTTTTATTCTTATGTATCAGAATTTGAAGCATAAAACCTGATTTACAATTATTCCAAAAAAGGATCAAACTTTGGACTGCCGTATAATGACCAAATCAAGTCCGATCTTCAAAAACTAAACATCACTGGAAAGAGGTCTTTAAGAACTAAAACTTTTGTTCATATACTCTCAGTGAAATATATTTAGTTTTGGAGCTATTTGTGACCGAATAAAAACACAATAATCGTAATATGACCTTGACCTTTTCAATTCTTTTTTAGTTTTTGAATTGTGAGGCCCTTTCAAACATAACAATACATATCGTGTGAAAATTTCATGAAGAATGAACAGAAAATAAAGTCAGGAGCGACAAAACATGTTTTTGATATTTTAATTTTTCCTAAAATTTAGTGAAGTTTGACCATTTCTAGAGGACAAACCACACATTTTCTTAATTCGCCACCCCATATCTTTTGTGTGTATACGTCTTTCAAATGGTATGCCGGAGACAGAATTCTTCTATCTGATCTCTAACAAAAACGGATAGGTTTTTCGTAGACCTACCCTCATTTGCACAGTTTTTTTGTTTTTTTTTGCGAGGTTCGAACATTCAACCTTCCGTAGCTCAAAAGCTTTCAGCCACACGACCCTCGAATCCTGTTATATGTTATGAGGCTATCAACAGGGAACAGAATGCAAAAAAACGCATTCGAATCGGACTTCAACTTTTGGAGTTATAAGGAAAAGAATGATTTCAAGAAAAGCGCCCCCTAGCAGCAAAATGAGAAAGAAAATTGATTAAAATTTTACTGTTAGGTACCTAGCAAAGCAGCAAATAGATCAATCAAGTATACTAGTCGCACAAGTCAAACTTTTTATTCTTATATATCAGAATTTGAAGCATATAACCTGATTTACAATTATTCCAAAAAAGGATCAAACTTTGGACTGCCGTATAATGACCAAATCAAGTCCGATCTTCAAAAACTAAACATCACTGGAAAGAGCTCTTTAAGAACTAAAACTTTTGTTCATATACTCTCAATGAAATATTTTTAGTTTTGAAGTTATTTGTGGCCGAATAAAAACACAATAATCGTAATATGACCTTGACCTTTTCAATTCTTTTTTATTTTTTGAATTGTGAGGCCCTTTCAAACATAACAATACATATCCTGTGAAAATTACATGAAGAATGAACAGAAAATAAAGTCAGGAGCGACAAAAGCATGTTTTTGATATTTTAATTTTTCCTAAAATTTAGTGAAGTTTGACCGTTTCTAGAGGACAAACCACGCATTTCCTTAATTCGCCACCCCATATATTTTGTGTGTATATGTCTTGCAAATCGTATGCAGCAAACAGAATTCTTCTATCTGATCTCTAACAAAAGTGGGTAGGTTTTTCGTAGACCTACCCTCATTTTTCCACTTTTTTCCAAGGTTCGAACATTCAACCTCTCCTAGAACAATTTTTTTCCAGTACTCGATGATAAGATATCCATCATATTTGATTGGGCTGTCAACAAGGAACATTATGTAAAAAACCGCATCTAAATCAGGTTTCAAATTTTTGAGTTATTAGCAAAACAGTGATAACATGCATTGCGCCCCCTAGTGGCTAAATCAGAAATAAATGTGAAAAGTTTGACCAATTAGGCACATGTTCAGATAAAGATGACTCCATGCCCATAATTTCATAGCTGTAGCTTTTCTCATCTGGCCGCTAGGCTGGACACAAAAATGGGTGGAATTGGAAAAATAATAAAAATAAAAAAAAACAAAACAAATCAACAGAAGAAGAACAATAGGTTTTCGCCCAGCAGAGGCGAAAACCTAAAAACAAATCAACAGAAGAAGAACAATAGGTTTTCGCCCTGCAGAGGCGAAAACCTAATGAAAATCGCCCTTTAATATAAAAGTATTACTTAGCGCTAAGAATTATTGGTGAATTTGACCTTGATTTTGATTTTCTCTGTTTGCCAATGCATCAAAATAAGTCTGTATGAAGTCAAGGAAAATGTTAAGTGACATTCACTACAAATATTCCAGTAAAACAAAGAGAAGAAATTCTGAATGTTTTACAGCAATACACCTGGGGCCTGTTTCACTAAATTTTGTACAAACAAATCTGATATAAGTTGTAGGATTTTTGTCATTTGTAATATTTAAAGTTCTTATTAATTTTGTACATCTGTAAATTTACATTTACAAAGATCTTTTTTTTGGGGGGGGGGGGGGGGGGCAAATTTAAATGACGTAGGCTTCTATGGGTCATTTTTTTTTAAATTTTGGTAAGGTATCTTTCCAGTTATGGAGTTTCTAGTGCAGAAGAGAGACAACTCTTTAGATAACCCATGGCCAATTCAATGAAGACATCCCGGATTATCATTATCTACCTTATTTTGTTCCAGTGTATTAAAAAAAATTTAAATTTTTAGAATACATTTCTGATAGAGAAAACTCAACATCATGTTCATTGTTGTAGTTGTTTTAACATATGTAGTAGATGGTAAGAACTGTTTATTCACCAGAAAAAAGGCCATCACATAAATACAGTTGAACCTGTATTAGCGGTCAGTTGTATTAAGCGGTCACTCTACATTTATTGGTCAGTTTTGATATTACTAATCTAGCATTTTGTTACATGGTTAACCTTCATTTAGCGACCACCTCTGTTATATGGTCACATTCTCTTGTTCCCTTGACTGACCACTTAACGCTTTCCCTCATAGAGGAAACCATGAAAAGACCTATGCGAACAGCATAAAACCAGATCAGCCTGCGAGTAACTCGCAGGCTGATCAGGTTTTATGCTGTTCGCTGCTCCTCAGTGGTCTGGAAATGAGGATTTTATAATTAAATTTGGTAAGGTTTAACTGTGGTTTTCTGCAGATCAGGCTTTATGTGATACCTATTGAGGGCGGCGTCAAAATGAGTATATATGAGGGAAAGGGTTAAGACAGGTTTTTATATCAACATGGGTTGAAATTATCAAATGTCCACAGACTTATAAAGGAAGGGACACCACTCCTTCTCACTGCAACAAACCTGTAAAACTGTAACAGTGTGCAATACAGACACTAATCATTTATGAGATACTATTAACCCTTTCCCTCATATATACTCATTTTGATGCACTCAATAAGTATCACATAAAGCCTGATCTGCAGAAAACCACAGTTAAACCTTACCAAATTTAATTATAAAATCCTCATTTCCAGACCACTGAGGAGCAGCGAACAGCATAAAACCTGATCAGCCTGCGAGTTACTCGCAGGCTGATCTGGTTTTATGTTGTTCGCATAGGTCTTTTCATGGTTTCCTCTATGAGGGAAAGGGTTAAGTGATTCAAGAAGGCTCTAGATAATATAAATTGGACAAAACGCAGTTGCTTGGTTCATAACTTTGTCATAGATGTACATTTTCTTTCATTAGCATATTTTTAAAAAGGACTATTGTACTTACAGTGTAATGCTGCTATATTCGCGTTGACCAATAAATTGCAATTAATCTATGGACCCCAAAAATATATTGCATCATCATACAACCCTAGTATTATCATGTCCTGCCTATGAATGGTCAAAAAGAGGTCTTTAAAGCAATTCCGTGGTTAGAATAATAGAAGCTGATAAGATTTCATTTTTCTGTAATGTGTATTCTTTTCATGTTTTACTATTTTTTAATAATTACCGGGGTATGTTTAGTACTTCCTACTGGATTCGGCCCTTGCTTAGTTTCGTGACTTTATAATTATTTGAATTTCCACACCTGCCATCCTTGGAAACATACGGAAATGTAAAGTAGTTGTGTCGTCTGTTTTGAAAACGATTTTTAATGCAAATATTTTTGATATATTTATAGTTAAGCATATTAAAAAGGAAAACTACATGAATATCAAAATCAATCCACTTTTTAATGCATTAGGCTGTTCATTTGTTTATTTTTCAATGATTTTAACATTATTTTTTGTTTTAAATCAACTATTATCTGCACTTCTGGTCTAAAATCCAAATTGTAAACAATGGCGGCCATTTTGTTTTGCGTATTAAGTATCAAAGCCCAAGTAAGATCAAGGGTTACACATTTAGGAGAAACTGCAGGACATGCAAAAAAAGCATTACATAGCCTTTTAAGGTCAGAATAATATTTTAACTGAAATTTTCAATTTTGTTCACGTATTTTGAGCTTGTTTTTGGTTTCATTACATGATTTGTTAAAAAGCAGTAAAATCCAAATGAAACTAGAACAATCCATGGGACACAGTACCTGTCCGTGAGAGAGATGTATTCCTCCTCCCTGGGGCTCCCTTGGTCCGACCCCTCCAACATGTCTCCCAGTGGATCTAGATCATCAGGCTCTTCTGTAACATAAAACATTTTATAACACTGTCCCATCCACAGGCAACATGCAACTTAATAAGCCATGCACCCTCAACCTTAAATAGCACTATGTATATACTTAAATATTTAGGGAAGTATTCCATCACTTTTATGTCTATAATAAAATATCTAAATATTTCATTTCTAAATAAATATTTTTAGTTATTGAGGGTAACTAAACTTGGTCATTTTAAGAAGAGTGGAATGTGCTTCTATTTTTTTTTTTAGATTTTGAGATATTACTCTGTGTTAAATATTGTTGTTGCAGTTGCAGTCAACATTAATTTTATACTTTATGAAATAAATAGAGGATAACTATTTGTTTTGGTGTAAGATCGATTAATAATTTCACTGAGTGAATATGAAATGTAATATATTCACGAGTGGCAAAGCCACAAGTTAAAATGCATCTTTTTATGTTCACGAATGAAATTATACATCGATATTTCACCAAAACAAAAACATGTTTTTTATTTATTGCTTTAAAGGCAGAAATTAACTGTTTTATTCACAAAAGATGTCAAAACTGGCGGGATTATGTCGCGTGCGTGATATTATTTATTACATAATTTCTTGCGTAAAACCCAGCACATTGTTGCTCTGATCAGTTTATAATGTAGGGTTGGGTTCTAGAATTCTAGAAAGCAAGTAACTTAGAGAAGAACTAAACAATCAAGATATACCAGCACTTGCTTTCATGAAATTGAACATATAAAGAAATCAGACACTGAAAATAATGTTGAGCATTTTGAGGTGGAAAGAGAGAGGAATGAAGTGTTAAGAGTAGTAATGGAAATGGAAAAAAGTCAATGAATTTGTTCACAATTATTTATTTCAGGTAAAAAGCATTTAAATTCATTTAAAAAACAAATGAATTCTTCATATAGGGCCTTAATAGAATCTGTCTTGTAATTTCACTGGTATGGGCTAAATGAAAGGTGCCTTGGTGCAATGAACATAACTGTGGATCCAAAGGTTGTGGGATTCAAACCCATATTAAGTAAGTGTTTTACATGGACCTTCCTGGGCATAAAGTACTGGTACAACCAAAGAGTCAGTGAGAGGGAAAAGTAAAGTTGTAAGAACTTGTTTCCCAATTGCCATAAAATAAGTTTTAAAACTAAGGATACAGAGCTAAAAAGAGCTCACTGTTTGCTAAACCCTTTAAAATTCTTACAGAAATCACAATACTCAGTCTATTTATAGAAGACAAGAAGTGTTACTTGTCACACATATGTCAACCTGCTGAAAAAAAGTATGTTGGGGAAAGTGTGAAATACAGACAGAAAAAGGGGAGTAACAAAAAAATGCTAATGCCAAAGTTATGAGGACCTTGTGCATGACAATTCCCATCAATGAAAATTCATTTTGATAGCAGGAGCAGAGCAGGAGATACTGCAGATTAAAAAACGTGACAGAAAAATTGTGACAGACAGACGGACAAGCAGATGAAGGAGAAGTGATCCCTATGTGTCGCCTAAGCTTATGGCAGCCGACACAAAAAAACAATGAAAGGCATACCAAAGTCTTCAGTGATGTCCATTGTTTGTTTTTTCTCTTCCTTTTTCTTCTTCTTTTTCTTTGGTATTTCATCATCTAAATCTTCCAGTACATCTTCTGGAAGTTTAACTTTTGACAGTTCTGCTAACTTCTTTGCCTGTTGTGATAACCAAACATTGTGATCCTTATATTTACTTTTGCAGACTATATTTTTAATTTCATCAACAACAACATTTGGATATAATAGGTAGCAAAAAATGTCTGGCAGTTTTCAAAGTATGAAACCTTATTCTTTGCTTTTGGTAAAAAAGACTTAAGAAATATTCGTAATTGATAAATTGTATTTAATGATCTTATAAATCATAAAATATGCTATTGTTTCTTTAAAATTTAATTTCTATTAAAATCTACTTTACAGGAATATTCTACGATTGATCCGGATTCATAAACTTTTGATACTTATGCAGTGGGAACACAGAAATTCTATGCTAAATTATCTTTGCATAACAAACCTTTTGAGCAAAAAGGAATCAATTCAATAATGAATGTTTTGCATTAGGTGACAAGAGTTCAAAATTAACAACATTAAAGGTACCCTAACAATGTAAATATACAACAAATCTTAAATGAAAAATAAAACCATCTTATTTAACAAGTCAAAAACAGTTTTCTTCGAATTAATTTTTTTATCAATCTATGAACAAACAGACAGTGGAAAAAGACTAAGTGTGATCCTGAGTGCTCTTCAAGGCAAAAAGAGGATAAACAAAGCAGACTATTGTTGCAACTACTTTGGAATCTAAAGCTCCATACTGCTTTATTTTGCACTGATTTCATTTTCACTACATTTGCCATTACAAACACTCAAAGAATTTAAAATCTCAATAATTAATTAAAATTTTTTAGTACAAAGAGAGATAATGTTTATGATTCAATAATGTTTCAACCTCCAGAAAACAGTAAGAAATATTACAGTTTAAAATAATTTGTTTTAATTGATTGTCATAATTATACACAACTGAATAGTAAAGGCTGACATGCCATTTAGTACTATCTTATCTCAAGTGACTTTCCTAACTTAAGTTAATAATACATAGTCACATTGTAGGGAAATCAGTAAAGCTACCATTTGATTTTTTTTATTGTTAATCCAGCATTGCCTTTAAATCTGCCATTTGTATCACACAAGCACTAAATGAAATGCATGTTATTTTATGCCTGCAAAATTTATGCTTGTCAATTAGCTACTGTGGTAAGAAATTGTTTTAATGGTCATCAATTGCTGATTTACTAAATTAATATTTTGTGAATTATGTAACTATACGTATATTAAACCCTTTCCCTCATATAGACTTATTTTGACGCCTCAATTAGTTATACATATAACCTGATCTGAGAAAACAGTTAAAGTTTACCATAATTTATTTAAAAATCCTTAATTTCCAGACCACTGAAGAGCATGTAACAGCAAAAAACTGATCAGCCTGCGGTAACTCGCAGCTGATCTGGTTTAAATTGCTGTTCATAAGTCTTTCATGTGCTCTATGAGGGAAAGGGTTAAAACAAAATAGATATCAAAGAATGTGAGATCAAGCTACCTCCATGGTTGATGTTAATTTAAGTCAACATTCCATTCTCATACAATGAGTTGCATCTTACATTCATTTGATAAATAATTAGTCAATAGCGAGAACACTCAAATTAGATTAAGATGCTAACAATCAATAAATACTTGATTTAAAAATGCTCAACTGCATGACTCAGACAGACTATGTTGAATTTTTCTTCATATGAAGGAAACTCCATCGTTAAAATCATTACCTTTTGTTCTCTAAACTGTGCTTCCCGCTTCTGTCTGTTTGTCTTCTGTTTGGCCTTTGCCGCATCAATCTGCCTCATGGCACTTCTCAGCTGGGACATGGCCGTCTCTCGACTCTCACTGAACCCAACCGCCTCCGGAGCGTCATCATCATCACTGTCCTCCTCTGGCTTGTCCTCATTCTCCAAGAGCAGTTTTTCCTCCACATCGGAGTCATCTGAACCTGGCCATTACAGATTGGTTAATTTTCAATGACATACAGTTTTTGTTATGGATTAAAATGTGCAAACACAGGCACACCCAAGGCAAGATACTAGCTATAGACTTACAATGGACAGGTACAGTGACACAACCAGAAATAATCTTAGAAAATTATGCATGCCATGAAGTATTCAAGTTAAGCACTTGTTTGTGCATCTTAAAAAGTCTAATAACCAAGAGCCCATCATACAATGTCTGACTTCTATGAGCTTGGAATTTAATAATCTTTTAAGAGCTTATGTTAGTAAAAGATTTTACTTTTCATTTCAGTAAATTCTCAGTATAGAAATAAATTGTCTGCTAATGTCAAAATAGTTCTTTTTCCCACCCACCGTTCATAAACTGTATATCCTGACCTAAATTGAAGTCTGGATTTGCTATGTGTATTTGATAATGTAAAAGAAAAAGCATATGGTATGCCAAGAAATATGATATGTAAAATATGACAGAATAATGAATATGAATTTTGGAAAAATGCATATGCATTATTTTTTTGTTTTTTTTTAAGAAGGACTAGGTACTATGCCATAAATAACCAATTTCAATATTTAAATGTTTATATTATTTTGCTTTCAAATTATTTGCTGTTATCAGAAACTGTTATAAATTCTATTCTTGTGTAATTCATTATCTGATGAAATAATGAGACCAGCAGCCATCCATCCGAGGAATGACCCTATCAGTTTTTGCTTCACTAAACAAGTTGGGAATAGCAAGTAGCCACATAGAATAAATGCTAGCTCAACTGCAAGTTAGATATGCTTGGTCACTGCACTTCTCTGCCATTTTTATTTTCTTTAGAGATGAAACCATCTTAAACTGGTGACCCTTAAGACCATCTGCATTACTGCAAGTCTCAAAGTAACCTTTCTCTATCAGGAAAAAGGAGGCAGACAAGTCATTAACCTCTACTATCCTTACACTAGCAGCTACCAACCAAGGAGTGATCCATTCAGAAAGTTAGGAATACCGAATAGCAAGTTGCTGCAGCACACATAAGTCAGCTCATGAAAAGCAGAGCCAGACCTCACAACATGCATTAAATGGAATTGTGTTTATATAAGGTATCTAAATGGTGAGACATAGATGCTGATTTTAAATCAAACTTGATATCATCCCAGCCAATTAGGGTAGATATGTCTCTGTCATCAACTTTCCTTTTCCTTTTGGTGCTGGACCCATTTCAAAGTCAAAAAACTTATATACTCGAATGTGCCTAGATAACGTAGGTAACGTGCTTCACTTCTCACCAATGCATCCCTGGTTTGATTCCTGGTCATGTGCGTGAGGTACAGTGGTCGACTGTCCAGACATGAAGGTTTTCTCTGGGCTCTCCACAATAATTACCACATATGCCTCCACCAGTGCCATCCAGAGTGATTAATATAAGTTTTGATAACTTATTTCATAAGCAATGTAAAATAAACATTATATGATATCCAACATTGGGACTCCCTACAGCAGAGAGGAGAGTACAACAGACTGGTCACGATGTACAGAGTCATCCATGGTCTTGTACATATACAGGCCGACAAGTTCCTCCACCCAGTTACTGTAATTAACTCAAAACAAGGGGCCAGTACACCATGCGGTATGTATGTACTACCATTCTGTAGTATGGATGTATACTGCCACTCGTTTTTCCCCACCTGTTGAACCAGCTGTCAGAGCACGTTGCCACACTTAATACCTTGAACACCTTTAAGGGTAGGCTGTTGGATTGCTCCCTCTAGCTTATGTACAGGGATTTTGCCTGCATTTATTTGTACGGTGCACAGGTCACGACGACTTTATTGTATAAAGTCTTTTTCATATGCGACAATGCTCAGATGGGCCCTGAATGTAATTGGACGATAGATAGATATACAGATCTCTCTCTCTCTCTCTCTCAATATATATATATATATAGAGAGAGAGAGAGAGAGAGAGAGAGAGAGAGCAGAATCATATTATCAGTTCTTTCGTGATGTTAATCCTTCCATGTCAGTCGTTAATTGTTTAGTGATAAAATTAACATCTTTTACTTTGACTATGTCAGAATGATAAAATCAATCTGGATATTTACCTGATAATTCTGGGTCACTTTCATCTGATTCAAACTTTTTATGCTTATTTTTTTGTTCTGCCTTGTCTTCATTTAAATATGAGAGTGCCTCTGTTTCAAAGTCATCATCTTGTTTAAAACTTCTTAGCGGTCTCTTTCTCAGAGGCATAATGATCAAATGAATTTTTATCAAAATTTCCTGCACGTGTTATTGTTGATACGGATAAATTATCCGATTTAATTTTCACGTTGCACCGCCGATTCGGAATCCTCGGATGTTTACATCTTTGGCGACCATTTCAAACAACAAGTAGCAACAAGAAAATTATGCTAGGTAAATTAATATTATTAATATAATTTATCCGTCTAGAAATTTCACTAGCACGTATTTCAATTGAGATCAGCCGTAATTTCGTAACTAAGAATGCCGGTGTAATTTCACTATCGCACTGGCTGTATTTTTCTCAAATTTTCGGTTGTCTATGCTAAGTTCTGGTCATGATGTTGGGTTGTATTACGGTGGTATTTAGCTTTCAGCAATAAGTTACGAATAAAAGGAAAAAAACACTCACATGAAAATTTTATCTTTCAGTAATCCTCAACATTTCATTGATAAAATAATGGTTGTCACATCTTTAGAACAAATTCTTCTTGATAAAAATATTGACAATGTATGGTGGACTTACCATTTCTCAAACCCCTTAACATTTTTACACAGTAACATATCAACTGGAATTATTGTGATAATATAAATGCAAACTGGTACACAAATGAAATAAAATAATGTTTCAACTTATTATATTTTTTGTCAAACGATAATAAAATAATTTGTTAAATGGTAAAGAAGCATTTTTTTCCGGTTGGAGAGGAGGTGAGGTCCGAGAATGGGTACTTGGACGATAAACACTACATACTACATTGTAGTATATTTCAGCACTTTCTTGATAGGGTATTACCAGTGCATGTTTAAACTTAACCCCTAGTATTTTTTTTCAAATATCATCATCATAATTTTTTCTGTCATTATGCAGTCCTGCAACATTTAGAATGATTTTTAAATGTTTTTTTTAAATGTTTTTTTTTTTTTTTGTATACATAGTCTATATATTTTTAATTATATTTTTAATTTTAATTAAAAAGGAAAATTAAAGGGCATTTTAGAATAAATGCAAAATCTCACTTGGAAGTAGCTCATACCTAAGGTTTAAAGTTTTGACAGATAGTACAAATGTATGTGTTTACTTTTAATATACAAAAAAACAAATGATAATGAGGCAAATTTCATGAGACCTATATATTCTAATTACTGAATACCCCAGTAATATATGACCACCTGTAATACCCTACCCGAGTATATATCTAGATATTGTTATTATTTTTTTTAAGTTAGGGGGCTATGCAGGTTTGTCCTCCATCTGTCTGTCCCTCTGTCCGTCCGGAAATCTGGATCCCGCGATATTATGAAACTTGGTATATGAATAGATGGCAGTATGTTTTGCTCGGACCAAAATTCTGGTTGCTATGGTAACAGAAAATTATACTCCTCACAAGTCAGGGACTCATGTGTTGCGTGCAACACCAGTTACTTGTTTTGCCTGTGAAGTGAGAGCATATGCTAAGAGTGAATGTGATCAGTCATTGAAAAAAGGAACTCTAAATATAGGTTTAAAATTCTAAATACCATTCATAGTAATGGCGACCCCTCTCCCATCCCACTTGCAATGGGTGACCATGAGTCAGGAAAGCTGAGTATTGATAGATGTAATAGACACAGATAGTTAAAAACATATTCTTTATCTATGACCGTCTGTGAATTAGCTGCTTTAAAATAAGTTAATATTACTTTCAGCTAGTAATTACCTTCAGTTATAACACTAGAATAATGGATTATATGTTAACCTGATTTTAGTCTTGGGAAACTATATATCTGTACTTAATAGAAATAAAAGTGTCAATCAAAGTTGCAATAATAATGTCACCTTTAGTATAATTATGTGAAATATATGTGTTGCTAAACTGTCACGAAAAGTGTATAATAGGCTTGATTGTAAAAATGAAACACATCAGATGATCTATTATAAGGATTTATAACTACACACTCCCAACAATGTTTTGAGAATGATTCTTGGAAGCTGTGGCTAATTATTAGTTGTAATAAAGTCAACAGAGGAACGTTTTATAATATTTTTTGGTCTGTTGAATATTACCCACCACTTTTACATATACAATATTTTTTATTATCATAAAAATGATAATTATTTGCTAAGTACTAAGCTAACTGTTACCCAGTCATTTTATTATTTATTGAGTAATGTCACACTTCAGAAGGTTACACATCTATTCCAAAGAATACCGGTACTCTTGAAATTTATTGAGTAACATGCATAAAAACTGATAGAAAACATAATACAGATTTACATAATGATAGTTACAACACATAAAATCACAAATGTTCAAAACTCAGTTTGCTATCCAATGAATTTTTTTGTAAGGCCCCCCCCCCCCCCCCCCCCCCCCCCCCCCCCCCCCAAAAAAAAAAAAGTGTGTATAGGGCAAAGGTCTCAAAAAAGTCAGTTAGGGTAAGGATTTTTTTTTTTTTTTTAGCTCACCTGAGCACGTGTGCTCAGGATGAGCTTTTAGGATCGATGAATGTCCGTCGTCCGTCCGTCCGTCCGTCCGTCCGTCCGTCGTCCGTCGTCCACAATTTGTTCGTTTGCACTCTAGCATCTTCATTTTATGAGCAATTATCTTCAAACTTTAACAATGTTTATAACCATAAAATCCGGCCAAGTTCGATTATGGCTGATATCGACATTAGGTCAGGAGTTATGCCCCTTTTAAAATTAAAAAAAGCCAGATTTCACATTGTTTGCACTCTAGCATCTTCATTTCATGAGCAATTATCTTCAAACTTTATATCAATGTTTATAACCATAAAATCACGGCCAAGTTCGATTATGGCTCATATCGTACCATTAGGTCAGGAGTTATGCCCCTTTTAATATTAAAAAAATGCCATATTTCAAGCTGTTTACACTCTAGCATCTTCATCTTTTGAGCAATCCTCTTCAAACTTTATGGCAATGCTTATGACCATAAGGTCTCGATTGAGTTCGAATATGGCTGAGATTCATCAATTAGGTCAGGAGTTATGCCCCTTTTAATATTCAAAAAATGCCATATTTCACTTTGTTTACACTCTAGCATCTTCATCTTTTGAGCAATCATCTTCAAACTTTATGGCAATGCTTATGACCATAATGTCTCGATTGAGTTTGATTATGACTGAGATCAGTTGATTAGGTCAGGATTTAAGCCCCTTTTAATATAAAAAAAGCCAGATTTCACGTTGTTTACACTCTAGCATCTTCATCTTTTGAGCAATCATCTTCAAACTTTATTACAATGTTTAAGACCATAAGGTCTCGATTGAGTTCGATTAATGCTGAGATCCGTCAATTAGTTCAGAAGTTATGCCCCTTTTAATATTCAAAAAATGCCAGAAATCACTTTGTTTACACTCTAGCATCTTCATCTTTTGAGCAATCATCTTCAAACTTTATGACAATGCTTATGACCATAAGGTCTCGATTGAGTTCAATTATGGCTGAGATCCGTCAATTAGGTCAGGAGTTATGCCCCTTTTAATATAAAAAAAGCCATATTTCACGTTGTTTACACTCTAGCATCTTCCTTTTTGTGTCGCCTGCATAGCATGGCAGACACATAGGGATCACTTTGTCCGTCGTCGTCGTCGTCGTCGGCGTCGTCGGCGTCGTCGGCGTCACACTTTCTTGTCCGGAGCATAACTCAATAAGTATTTGAGGTATCACCTTGAAACTTAAAACATGGATAGATCACATTGAGGTGGAGTGCAGTGCACAAGAATGATAACTCTGACTTTAGTATTTTCTGAGTTATTACCCTTTGTTGATTCTGAGATTTTATTTTTGTCCGGACCATAACTCAAAAAGTATTTGAGGTATCACCTTGAAACTTAAAACATGGATAGATCACATGGATTTGTAGTGCAGTGCATAAGAATGATAACTCTGTTTTATTTTCTGAGTTATTTCCCTTTGTTGATTTTCAGACTTAATTTTTGTCTGGGGCATAACTCGAAACTTTGGGAAACTTCATAGATCCAGTGCACATGAATGATAACTCTGTTTCTCTTTTTCCTTGAGTTATTGCCCTTTGTTGATACTCAGACTTCATTTTTGTCTGGAGCATAACACGAAAAGTATTTGAGGTATTACTTTGAAACCTCACAGGTGGAAAGATCTCATGGAGTGCATTGTGCAAGAATGATAACTGTTGTATTTTTGGAGTAATTTCCCTTTGTTTATTTTTTTGGATTTAATTCTTGTGTGGTGCATAACTTGTAAAGTGTTGCCTTAAACATTTATAGTAGATAGATCTCATTGGTCTGAGTGCAGTACACAAGAATGATAACTCAATAATGATAATGATGACTACAAACTTGCAACATATATATAATTAACGTCATAAGTGCTTAATGACGTCATAATTTTTCTTACAGTTAATGTTTTGAATTCATAGTCATTCTGACACTCCTCTGATGAAGACTGTATAGTCGAAAGTGCTCGGGAAAATTATTACATATTGCACTGTTTGAATATTTTATTCCCCCCCCCCCCCCCCCCCCAAAAAAAAATATATATATATATATATATATGTGTGTGTGTGTGTTATTTTGTACCTCACAAAATAGATTATGCTTTATCAATAATTTGTCAAAAGATCGATTTTCTAGTCAATTCTTTCATCAAACATGCTTAAATGCAGGCGACACAAGTGTTCCGAGGAACACCCACATCTAGTTTTAGCAATCATCTTCAAACTTTATGACATTGTTAATGACCATAATGTCTCAATTGAATTCAGTTGTGGCTTAGATGGGTCATTTAGGTCAGGAGTTATGCCCCTTTTAATACAAAAAATGCAAGATTTCACTTTGTTTATTCTCTACCAACTTCATTTTTTTAACAATCATTTTTAAACTTTAAGACAATGTTTATGCCCATAATCTCACAATCGGGTTCAATTATAACTGATATTGACTTGTAAATTTAGGAGTTATGCCCATTTCACCATAAAAAAAAGCCAGATTTCACTTTTACACTCAAGCATCTTTATTTCTTAAGGAATCATCTTTCTCAGGTGAGCGACCAAGGGCCATCTTGGCCCTCTTGTTTAAGTCTAGTCATAACAGTGCATGAATGAAAAATGACTATCCCGAAATGGCTGCTAAAAAGAGTAGCTAAAAACTTCAGGCTAGGCGGATTTCGCTAGGTAGGGTCAGATTGCCCTAAACACAAATTTTATTAGGCTTAATTTCAGCAAAATCAAATCCAACTTCAGATATTCTTACATTTATTATTGGCTGAGATTTATTAGTGTTTCACAATGATTACAGAATTCACTGAGTACTCTAAATTTCAATTGAGTTTTGCTCACTGTTCAGTTGAGAAAAAAATGAGTATTCATCTACTTTTAATTGAGTAATTAGGCAGCCTTTATGTGGCTGTCCCTCTAGTTACAACTATAGCATCTAGATTTGGACCCCAAGTAAACTGTTATAAAGCATCTGCACTGTATATGAATAAATAAATACAATCTCCAAAGTAAAGACACTAGTCGTAAAAATATGTTACTGGTATAGCTCCCTTAATGCTTGGTGCTCTTCAGCTCAGCATAAAAGGGTAGTTGCAGGACTGGATGGCCTGGTGTCAGGATAATGTGACTGGGTGTGTTATCATGCTACATGTCTACAGCGTGATACTGCAGTGTGGCATCGCTATACCTGTCTCAAGTAGACAAAGTCTCCAAAATGACTGAAATACTGTCAGTGGGATGTTTAACCAAAAAAACCTAATATAACTGGGTGTGGCATAAGTTAGTGTAGTGTTGTTGCACTATATACTCTTCAAATGATTGACAAATTGATTGTGCAATGACAAACCAAATAAACAAGAATGGTAAAATCAAAGCCTATCAAACCATGTCTTCACAACCAACAAGGCATCTAATACACAACTATCTGAGAGTCCTTTTGTAAGATCGAGGCTTAGGCATGATAAAAATTTCAAGTGGCCTTCCAATTTTGAGGATTATATGATTATTTATTGGCCTAATATGTGTATTGGAGAGATATGAACTTGTATAAGATGTAACTCACCAGACTAGGTATGGTTTTACATTTTTTATTAGGCTGAAAGCCTGAATTTTATAGACAGGCCTTTTTTCCAGATGAAAGGTCAGGGCCTCATTCAGTTGTTATTTTTAGTATGCCTATGACTTTCAAATTTTATGTGTAAAAGCAGCCAAATTGTGAAAAAAGTTGAAGTTAACAGTTTAAAGTTATACAGAATAGTATATGGCTACATCATACATGTTTGTATTTTATTATAATTTATTTATTATCAGTAAACATTTTGAATCATCATGATAAAGGAAAAAAAAAGCAACATTAAGTTAATAAACTAGAAAAAATAAAATAAAATCTGATTTCTCATAGAAATGTTGAATATCTTAATGCCTAAAGTCCGCTAAAAGCATTTCCTAAAGAAAAAGTCTCTGCCATTGCCATGGTTTTAGGGACAACGTGTCATTTCCTGATTTTTATGAAAATCATCATCATTGTTTCAATGTTTGGGCCACTTTCTAGGTTGTCCTGGGTTGGCCCTTGCTATGACAATGGCCTCTGTCCATCTCTCTTTATACCAAGGTCCAACATATCAGCTGTAACTGATTCAAGCCAGGTCTTTTTTGGTAGACCTGCAGGTCTTGCTCTGACTACCTGAAGATTATTCAGATTAAGGTTTTTCTTTAACCAGTTTGAGTCCTCCCTTCAATATACATGTCAAAACCATCTTAGTCTTGACCAAATTGTCTCAGTGATATTTTCAACAGATGAAAAATAATTCACACAATAAATATATTACACAAAATTGTTTTAAACTGCAAGGAAAATAGGAAAAAAAATCAGCAGGTAAGACACCTATTCATATGAAACCTAACAAAGAAGAAGTAAATGACCTTATAAGGTTTTCCAAACTGACTGACAGACTCGTATCACATAACCCTGTAACTGTACTAGCTTAAGTTTTGTTCAATGACTGACATGGAATGCCACCTCTGTCATACACAGGTTTCTTCACTGGTACAGCTTGAACCACCACCAATTGTCTTCTTTATCTTTACAGGTGGCAGCACCTATTGACTGCGGCAGGGATGGGATTACACTGTGTACCTGGGTAAGGGCAGCCTGTGGTTTATGGCCGTAGACTTATCTATGATAAGTTGTCCATTAGGATGTTATATAGATCAATAGTTGGGGCACAAGATAATGTTCACTGGCTACATGTTAAGACTGGTTCTTCTTCATAATATCAGGCCCAAGTGTAGCAGTGAGGATTAAGATACCAACCCACATTGCATGATACTGTTAACCCTTTCCCTCATAGAGGAAACCATGAAAAGACCTATGCGAACAGCATAAAACCAGATCAGCCTGCGAGTAACTCGCAGGCTGATCAGGTTTTATGCTGTTCGCTGCTCCTCAGTGGTCTGGAAATGAGGATTTTATAATTAAATTTGGTAAGGTTTAACTGTGGGTTTCTGCAGATCAGGCTTTATGTGATACCTATTGAGTGCGTCAAAATGAGTCTATATGAGGGAAAGGGTTAACTCATACCAGGGGGATTTTCCCCCTTCTTTATCAGGGGCCATTCATAGGTGCCTTCCCCTCTGAAGATTTCTTTTAATTCATGCAGTTTTCCCCATATTTGCATCATCTTTCCCCAATGAAAAAAAAAGGGTGATATTTTTCCTGAAATATAATATTAATGCCCCTTCCCCAGCATCTGAAAAAGACCTGCATACTGAAAGATTTTTTGAGGCAGAAAACTCTGACAAATGGGTTAACTCCAGATGACAAGCTAGCATGAAAGTGAAAAAAAAGGCTGTAGGTGTTATGTAAGGCATTGGAAGTGCATTGCTGACAAAAATACATCATGATATCTTGTAGATTTCCTCAATATCTTGCATCATAAAATGAAAGAGATAAAGTATGAATGTGATGAGATGTATACCTAATCAATTTCAAGCCATCACTTTGTATTTAAATTATCACATTATTTTTATGATATTGTTTCTGGTATATCTGCAGTAAGTAAAGCACTCACTCTAGTCTGTTAGGAAGGGTACCAGTTTAGTTGCATAATGTAGTGAGTAACTGTTAAGTAATTTAGTGTTTGAAATTATATTTTGCCCAATGAGATCATTCCATTTTTCAAATTTTTGTCTCCATTTAATTCATTTAATCGGCATAAACTTGACACTAAACACTATTCCGTTAAATCAGCTGATCAATTTAAACCAGCTTCAAGCACCTTCAGTGCGCATGTGCGGCAAGGTGTGTCGAGAGGCGGAGCTTTATGTGTTTACCAATATCACGCGTGTGTAATGTGTTACAGGGTTTTCTGACGGGGACGCATGAAAATTGATATAAAAGAAAAACACAACATCAATAGTGAACCAGCAATCTGATTTATCCAAAATAACAAAAGAACTCTACCCTCCCACTTAGTTTAGTTTGGACATATTTTATTGCCGTAGATAATAATGATACAACATTGAAGATTTTAGAAAATAAGCAAAAGGGTCTGACCAAAAGTTCTAACAACATTAGTATCGGCCATCTCCTTGAAAGTATTTGTATAATATCAATGTCTACATATGCTTACATAGAATAGGCAAAATAAAACTAATCACTAGACAAAGCAATTAAGTAAATATCTGATTAAATTTTTGAAAATAATTATTGTTGTAAATAAAAAAAAACTGATACATTTTACGAGATGAGATGTGTAATAATATGAATGAAGAGATTTAAAAAAATTAACTGAAAAATATAAATAAATAATGAGAAGAGAAGAAAAGAAGGCTAACAAACAAAGGTTACTAAAACGGAAAAAAATAATAATGTCCAATTGCAAAACATAAAATAACATATATATAGGTGCAAATAAATGAACCTTTCTAAACAGTATAATAATATATATCTTTCAACACTTTTTTGCCGAAGAGATCAAAGTCGGGGTCCGGTTCAATGCTCATTTTTTCAGCCTACCCGAGCGAAGCTCTACACAGCTAGAGCAACGCTTGAACTTTGACATATTATGTTACATGTCACGCCGGGAACAGGTGGATAAAGCGGAGTCTCAAAAGTCATTACACAGCTAGAGCGACGCATTGACCTTTGACGTAACATGTTACATGCCACGTGATGTAATTCACGCCGGAAACACGTGGATAGGGCGGAGTCACAAAAATCAATACTATATTTGGAATGTGAGACTGCGTTAAGTTGCAAAACATAATTTCAAACACTAAGTAGGTTAGTGTTATTTAGTAAGCATTAATTCCATTAAATCGGTCGCGCGGCTGTGCCGCGCCAGACCGATTTAATTTCATTAATGCTTACTCAAAAACACTAACCTATACTAAGTAAAGATTCTATTATTTGATATTCATTTTGTCTTATGCTTGGTAAACTAATAAAAGAAATAATTTATTCTGTGATATCACTAAGGTGTCAACTTGAAAATGGATGACCAGTATTTTTGTCAACAAGTGATAGATGGTCACATGACTCAGTCACATTACTTGCCAGGTGACCTTAGAGGAAATTCTCTGTTACTTGCAAGCAAGATAATATAAATCAGTGTTGTTTTCTCAACTTTAAAAGTATGAAATACTGGACAAATATGATTTTCTGCAATTTTTTTCTATCTCGCATGTGTATATATTATTAACTAAATATAATATCTAGGGCAAGGCATTTAGATAAGTACGCAAATTAAATTCATCAGGTTTGAGAACATAATAATCAACACAATAGTTCTTACTATTTCCTGGTTACCACTGGACTAATTTTGATTCAACTTCACAGTATAAATAAGTACCAAATCTAGTTGAGCAAATGTGGTGCATCATGACCAGCTTGTTTCATTTGAGTTACAGCCCTTTTTTATATTTATCAAAGATATTTTGTCCACACTATGTCTTAGCTACTTTTCATTTAACTTTTTAATAAATTATTAATAAATACCAAGCTTACTTGCTCATATTGTAGGCTGTCATGACTGCTTCAGTTTTTCATTGAGTTATGCCCCCCTTGCCATATTTCTTGAATATATTTTATCTGGTCTCTTTCTCAGCTACTGTTGGTCAGATTTTGATATAACTTCATAGCATTTATAAGTACCAACACTAGTTGCACATAACCATTGCATTTTTACGATCAGCTTTATTTTTTTTTTATTGAATATTTTTTTGTAGGCAATACATGTATTAACTTGTATCAGAGCTTTGATTTTGGTGTGATTTTGGTGTGTTTTTATTTTTAACCTTTAACTTTATCAAGACTGACTGACATTAAAAGCAGTATTCATCATCTTCATTGATAGTTCTTGATTTACATGATAATATTTTATAATGATTTTATTGGTCCTGATTTTGGATGGATATGACTGTTTGTGTGTAGAAAATATTTCAGGATGAGGATGATTCCTAGTATTTCAAAATGATCTCATAAAAATATTCCAATCATTTAAAAAATATTTCTGCTAGAAATAAAAAGTAAAAATTCCATGGTGAAATTTCTGTAAAAAGTTGGATGTCAAATGTCTCATAGAGGATTACATGTAAGATTTGATAGAGGATTACATGTAAGATTTGATCCATGCTTATAAGAAGCAGAATGCATTTAAGCATAAATTAGACATGGTTGCGTCATACAAAGCGCAGTTGTGTGTAATTTAGGCTTATGGGAACTAGATAAGAAATATAATTTCAAGAAGAGTGGATTTTAAAGAGCAAATGATTTATTATTTTGAGCCTGGTGAACATCCCATGTAGGAGATACTCAAAAACTCCGCCGACACTTTTAATGTTCTTTCAAGTGTTGTAGATTTATATGACAGTGTTGACATGTATGTTCCTGCCTACACCTAGTTTACTTTGAGTAAGACCATTTTTAATAATTTTAAGCAACTGGCCTGTTGTTTTAGACAATTATTATTTAGTTTGGAATGATAATCATGTGAGTGGTCATTTAAGCATGGAAAACATTTGAATTTTTAGTTGTTGCTTATGTATGTTTGAATTTTCATTAGCATTGAATATTGTTTTTTTTATGGGCAATGTAATAATTTAATAGATGAAATTGAGAAAACGTCAAACTCAAGTATGGATATTTGATGGTGAAAATATATTACATAAATATAATTTTGAAAATGACTTAACATCTTTATTTCTTATTTCAGTGTGTAAAGAAGATTAGGGTATTCACTTGTGGATGAAGGATGGATGTTCTGAAATGTCTAGTGTCTGGATGTGTAATTTGTGCTTGTAAGAAATAGAGCTTGCATATTATAAGACTGCTGTGATGCGTAATATTCTCTGTTCCAATGTGATTGTGGAGATGTGATTGACTCACCTGTGGATATCTGAGGGTTCAGAGATACTGCAGTCATGTCTAGTGCAAGGGTTGTGATACCCCCGCTCTCCGTGAAGCCATTGCCGGAGAAACAGAGCTATGAGATGCTGGAGTCTCGTTTGCAGTCTGCCGAGGCAGACACTCGACAACTGTTGGATCAGTTAAACTCGATGGGGTTTGAGGACGCAATGAACACTCCCCAGAAAGATGACTACGGCTCCAAGCCTTATGAAACAGTGACTCCATTTAGGGGTCAGGTATCTGAATCTAACTTTGAAAAGTTTCGGAGTAACTATGAGGCACTCGTGTCCAGAGTGTGCAAGAATGAAAGTGTTCTGCAGAGTTTGAAACTGAATTTTGTGAACTTGCATGGAGGTTCCAGTCTGGCTCAAAAACAGGCTTCTGAGTTCAAAGAGAAACTGCAGTATGCCAGGGAGGCTTATGAGCAAGAAATAGGTAACTTTTGTTTTTGTATAGAGAATTCATATTTGCGGTTTTGCTCACAGAGACATCTGTGACATACATCCTTAATAACTAGAAGGTTGCTATTAAAGCGGGATATGTCATGATCTTGACCCAATTTCACTCGTACAAGGTCAAGGTCACAGGTATTGCAAGTACCATTTCTTTTTCTTATCTAATGATTTGTAGATTTGTAACCTTGAATTAGAACTTCGTACCAGACTGATAAATTGCTCATAACCTTTGGGTCCCAAGGTCTGTCTTTTAATGTTAAAGTCATGTTTTGTTTATGTCCATGTGAGTCATAACTTAGAAACTTGTTGATACTAGAGACTCATCTTACTCAGAGATTGCTGATGAGCAAAGGGTTATTCATGGCATTGATGCAAGGTCTAATCTATCGCAATAGGTTGAAATCATTAGTACTTCTGTCTTGCCCCAATGAATCAAAATGTTTTTGGGGGTGTTTTGCACCATCTCTCATGTTATCACCAACTAACCATCCTGTGTGATGGGCAGTGAGGGATGGGGGTAGGTTTTTTTAACCTTGCTAAGTCAACAAGATGTCACTATTTGTCATGAAAAAAATAATAATTAAATAATTTAATTTTTCTAGGTATATAGTACGATTTTCTATTTAATGAATATTTCTCGGTCCTTCACCCAAACTGAAATATGCATGTGGCCTTTTAGCACATGCTTCTTTAAGCAGTATTAGGCCTTGCTCCTCTGAAGTACAATTGTGCACCTGATAATTTGAATAGCTCTGTAATGACTCAAAAGATATTTTTGATTGTAATTAGGATTAGTAGGGTTTGGTTCAAGGTCAGTGTTTCTAAAAATAGAAAAACAGTATTGTAGGGCAATTAATCACCTGCATGATAGCTTTAGTTTTTCTCAAGAGTGTTGATCTGGCTGTTACCAGGTAAGCTGACACGTCAGATTGAGTACCTGAAGGAAGAGGCTGCCACGGAGATGCAGGGACGGGAGTCTGCCCGGCGTGAAGTGAAGGAGCTACAGGAAGCCCTTAGTCAGGCCTCCGAGACACGGGTAGGTCCACACTACAGTCCTGGTTGTCCTCCAGTTATCTCTGCTTATGTACAGTCCTGGTTGGCCTCCAGTTATCTCTGCTTAAGTACAGTCCTGGTTGACCTCCAGTTATCTCTGCTTATGTACAGTCCTGGTTGCCTCCAGTTATCTCTGCTTATGTACAGTCCTGGTTGGCCTCCAGTTATCTCTGCTTATGTACAGTCCTGGTTGGCCTCCAGTTATCTCTGCTTATGTACAGTCCTGGTTGGCCTCAATTATTCTCTGGTTATGTACAGTCCTGGTTGGCCTCCATTATTCTCTGCCTATGTACAGTCCTGTTGGCCTTCAGTTGTCTCTGCTTTTTACAGTCCTGGTTGGCCTTCAGTAGTCTCTGCTTTAGATATACAGTCCTCATCAGTCTCATGTACTTATTCAGTTATCTCCTCTGGCATGTATAATGAGATGGCTTCTGATGCCATGACAGAACAAAATCATGATTTCAGCAATGGAATATATGAGATCTGAATTATTTTTTTCTGAAATATTTCTTCCCACCATATATGAGATCATTTCAATGTCAGTTTTTATCAAAATTGCATTAATGATGCATTGACGAGGAAAAAAAAACTATAAAGAAGAGTATTAATTTCAATTTTTTGACATCATTTTTACAATTTCATTTTTCAAAAATTGAACTCCTGTATTTAAAATGACCTTAAATTTATAAAAAAAATTTATTGTATTGGTGTATGTGTTGTAATATTACATCTGTACAGAATTTGTAGAAGCTGTCTGATCTTGATCTGTTGTTTGTCTATGTGTCAAAATGAGTCTAAATGAAATAAAAGGATAATATAAAGGCATGTTTGCAAGGATAAGAACAAACATGACAAGATGCTGTTGATCATGTTGAATGTTGTGGTTTTATATGACCCTACTCTCTTGTTGTGTGACCCCCAGATGACGGCCGCCATGACAGCAGAGGGTCTGTCTGTGTCCCAGCAGAAGCTTCAGAAGAGGATCACAGAACTGAAGGAGCAAGTGAACCGTGAACAGAGTCTGCGCGCCAGTCTAGAGGAATCCCATAATACACTGCTGTCACGGGTACGTGAGATGGAGGCCGTTGTTGAGAAGGAGCGCACTGGGGTGAGTGTGACTTGATTTTGCCAGTCATGGCCTTAGTACTGTACTCTCTTTTTACAGTACTGAGAGTATGGTCTTTGGTATGATATAAAAGTTTTCGCAAGTTGTAAGTAATTGGGGTACAGTGACTTGACAAACTTGCAAAGTATGATATCTTTTGGGTGTCCTCACAACTAAGTTGAAATACTTCTGAGCAGTGGAGTAATCAATAATTCTAACACTATCTACATTAGTTGAATTGAGTTTCTTCTTTTACAGGTAGAAACAATGAAAGTCACATTTCACTGGCCTCTCAGCAGCCACTGGACCAATGAGATACATTCTTTTAAAGTCAACCCCTTGTTTGGCCTCTAACTGATATGTTGTTATATTTTTAATTTGACGTGAACCATAGTTATAGAAATTTGTTTATGCCAAATATAACTGTTTTTTATGCGGCAATGTATTATTTGCAGAATTTGATTGCTAGAAGACCGCAAATATTAAATGCACGGATTATTCATTACAATTTTCCTTCTAGTCGCCCGACAGTCGTACTGACAGTACAGTCACTCCACTACCCCTTAATCACCTTTAACAGTACTAATGATTTTTCACACATGACATACTATGCTGTAATTGTAGCAATACACCTGTGTTTTGTGTATAAGCGAAGTGACACAATACATGTCCTGGCTAACCGAAACATGTTTATATCAGTTTGTGATTCGCAATTGTAATGGCGCATCTGAAAGGGTTTGCCAGACCCAAATGGACCTTTATCGGAGGCTTTATCATCATACAAGATATCGGACTGCAATACTGTTGTAAAGGAATAAGTTAGTTTTAACATTTTAGTCAATGTATGCTTTTAGCACTATTTTTACATGAAACATATTCTGCAAACAATGATGCTTGTATTAAATGTATAACAAAAATTATGAAAATGCTTTAAATAGATCTAGTTGTTTACAAAATAAAACACTTTTCGTATAAAGAATCCACAAAAATTGTATCATTTTATTTTAGAAATCCGCAAAAATTAAATGCGCAAAAATAAGTTAAATCATTTTAGGCCCCAAATCGCAAAATATTGCACCCGCAGAAAAAAAAAGTTATACGGTAGGTTATCCAGCTTAAATAAAGACCTTACTTACTTGCTTACCAACTCACTGCTACTGTTTGGTGACCAGGTACAGACCATGTCAGGGGAATACTCCCACATGAAGATGGAAGCCGAGATGCTGCGGGAACAGCTCAAGGATGAGACGCGGAAAAAGCAGATCGCAGAGAGCAATTATAAGATGCTGTGTGACGAAAAAGGTCTGTGGCTTTCTCTTTCTGTCGTGATTTAATCCCCAACTGTGTCATACCAAAATTGTAAAAATTGGTACAGGTACCTCCTAGTTTGGCCCTCAGCATATATTCAAGTTATTTCCAAGCCTGGCTGGCAAAGTGTTAGTATAAAGTGTTTGAGTGTGGTATCATGCCGCATGTTAACAGTGTGATACTGCAGTGTGGCAGCACCATATCTGTCTCAATTAGACAAGTCTCTAGATTACTGAAATACTTTTAGGTGGACGGTAAACCCACAAACAAACAAGGAAATTACTGCCCTTTAAGTGATCAGGTGCATCATTCTTAACCCTTCACCTCATGAATATTCATGTAAACATTAGTGATATATATTAATTTTCTGTATTGTAAATGGCATATGAATCAGTGATTTTTTCTTTATTAGCCAGACTGTATGAAATCTGAATTACAATTTCCTGTTAACAATCAGAGGAGACCCTGATCAGACAACTCTTGGAAGGAAGTAATGGTCTAATATGGGTCTGCTCTGTTTGCCAAGGCATCCAAACACATTAAGTATATTTTAAGGTCAAGGGTTAATTTGCCACATGAGTGCATGTAATTATGTCAGTGTTTTCATACTTGATTATAACTTTTAGTCTTTTAAGTTATTAAGTTTTCTTCAAGAAATAGTCATTTTACATGTACATGACTCCATTTTTGTGTCACCTGCAGTAAGCAGAGGTGAAACATGGGGATCACTTTTCCTTCGTCTGTCTGTTCATCTGTCTGTTCGTCACACTTTTCCTATCACGATTCAGCAGGTGACACATTTGTTCCAAAGAACACTCTTGTATGTTAAAGCTGTTTTCTAGAGGATTTCCACTGATTTAGAGCCGGAAACGCATGTCCTCTCCATGTTATTCAGATCCTATACTGAAGAGCAGGGACATGAAATACAACCTAATTACACGAGACTGCCATCGTTTTCACTCTAAGAAGGATTATGTTTTAATCCATGAAGTTGCTTTCTGTAGGGGTGAAGATTTATTTCTCGCAGCTGGGGTGCTCTTAATGATTTTTTTTTCTGAATTACATATGCAAACTTGATCCCTGATGGATTGTTTTACCAAACTTAAAATCAATTTTATTTCAATATGAAAGTTGAAAGTTATAAGAAATGATTTTTATTTAAGAACACCTTGAAGAAGTTTATTTCTTGAGAGCCCCAAGGGCTCATGAGAAGTCCTGTCTTGATACTTCAGAGTACCTCATCACCTAGTTTATTGCTGTGTCGGATATTAAGCAAAATTAAACACATTCTAATCCTACCTAATATTTTACAGGAAGTCAAGATAAACAGGTTGTATTAGTTGCTCCAGGAGTATGGTAGCTTTGTATACATACTTGTGGGTTGAGGATCAGTTATGGCACCTAGGTCTGGTCCTGGTGGCTGAGTGGTTCAAAGCATCCACCTTAAGTGGGAGGCTGGGTGTATGATCCCTGGCAGCAATATTCCAAGTTGCATATGAGGGTAGTTTAAGGACCATTTGGCCTGTTGCCAGGATGAGGTATCATTCCAATTGTCTATTGTGTGATTATCACAGTGAGGCAAGCCTATATCCTTATAATCATAAAAGAAAGTTTATAAATGACCGAAATACTGTTTGTGGGATGTTAAAAACCAAGCAAACTAACAAAGGTATCTAGAATATAGAGACCGTAGAATATTGTAAAGGGTTAAACATATTCATGGGAGCAGGGTGAAATTCAAGATATTTTCAACCATACTTCATGTTTCTTTGTTTGTCTTAAGATATGTTTTGGTATGATTGGTTGGCCTGACTCAGTGAATGTTTAGTTTGCCTGACTTGTAGTATTGTTGGTTAGGTTGGGCTCTCTAATAGTATGTTTGGTTGGCCTGTTTAATATATGTTTGGTTGGCCTGTCTAAGAGTATGTTTGGTTGGCCTGTCTACTGGTATGTTTGGTTTGCCTGTCTAAGGGTATGTATGATTGGCCTAACTTAAACTATATTTGGTTAACCTGCCCCAGGGAATGTTTGGTTTGTCTGTCTTAAGGTTTGTTTTGGTTGACATTCCAAGAGTGTCTGTAGCTGGTTGTCTGAAGATACCTTTTGATACACACGTTGAAGACGAGACATATAATGAATTAACCTACAGTGGCTGGGTTGGCAGGCAAGCAGCATCCACTGACGTTGTCCGCTCTCTAACTCAAACAAACCTGGACCGATCTTTACCAAACTTGGTCACAATGTATATGGGTCCTTTAGATAATCAGCCTAATTGTCCTAGACACTCCAGATTTATGGCACTTGAATTGATGAAAAATTGCCTCTTACTCTTACAAACATGAACCGATCTTGTCCAAATTTGGTCACAATGTGAATTGGTACAATACCTCAACCAGGTTTGATAAACAGCCAAAATATCTTAAACAATCAAGAGTTATGGCACTTCAATTAATGATAAATTGCAAAATCAAATGTGTGTGCTCTCTAACACTGACAATAAGGAACTGATCTTTACCAAACTTTGTCACAATGTGTATTGGCACAGTATCTTAATTGAGTTTGAAAACCAGTTAAAATATCCCAGACACTCCAGAGTTATGACCCTTACATTGATTAAATTGCAGGACAGGCTTATTTTGCGATAACCAGTGCTTTTGTTGTTCTAACTTAAGGTGTGTTTGGTTGGCTTGACAAAGTGTATGTTTGATTGACCTTATTTAAGGTATGTTTTGTTTGCCCAGATTAAAGTTTGTTTGGTTGGCTTGACTCAGGGTATCTTTGGTTGGTCTAACCTAAGGTATTTTTGGTTGGTGTGATTTCAGACTCCATCCAACAGCACTACAGCAGCACAGAGAGTGACAAGCAGCTGCTCATCACAGAACTGACTCGATTACGGGAACAGTATGAGGATCTCATCAAACAAATGGAGCAGACCCAGGCTATCATTGATAAACAACAGGTGAGACATTGTGGGTAAATGTGGGAGTTATGGGTATGCATTGCGTGAAATTTTTATAAACTGCTAGCATCTAGGACAAAAATGTCTTGACTTTAAGATTGTCATGGTTATTGTTATTTATAAGAGAAAATAAAAAATGTCTGACGCAAAAGCCAATTTTCCCTGTTAAAACTATGGCCATAAAAAGGAATACATTTGTCTATATTATTAAAATGATTTATGTTGTTTATAAAGAATCTAATGTTTTAAAAAGTATATACATGTAGTTATTTATTTCATTTATTTCTTTATGAATTACAGTATAGAAAACACAGGTCTAGAAAAGTAAGCTACCACAGTATATTAGACATCTAAATCTTCACATCTTGAAGATTATTCATTGAATTTAAGTTTTAAGCTCAGCATTATGTATCTAATATACTTTGGAATGGCACATTTCTTTGCATTACAGTTTGTAAGCAAAAGTACGATGGTGTTTCTTTTTTGTTTCTACATGTATTTTAAATGGGTTTATGCTCTTCAGAAAGGTAGGAAATAATTATACAAAGGTTTTTTTTTAAATCAACTTCTAGTGGTAAAATGCAATATGCATTATGTTCAATAATTAGGAATTGATTGACCCCTGATTTCAACATGAGCACAACCCTTGACTGGATGCTTAAATGAGGTTTGACTGTATATAAGTTTATCACTGTTCTAGAATATAAAATAAACATTAGGATTTTTTTTTTTTTATGAAACTACTGCAAAATGACAGTATTATATATGTACATTGTCCAACTGTTTAGATAAGAATAAATTGAAGTAAAGTATTTTATTTTGTGCTGACTGATAAAAGACTGTGTTCTATCAGTGAGATAAAATCCATATCCCACAGTGTGAGTGATATAGATATGCAAGAACTACTTTTTTACTTTATAAAAGTTATGTAGCAGCAGTTAGCAAAAAATAAAATAGAACATTAGTAGTTTTGAGTGGATATGAATTATATATCACATTGAGAAGTGATACAATTTTTACATTTTGATGGCTCAGCACAAAAGGATCTCAACTTGTTCTTTAATACATATAATTTTTGACCCTTTTGTGCTGAGCCCACGATTTTCACTTGTGCTACTGGCTCGTGAAAATATTGTATTTGAATCACTTCTTGATGAGATACAATGTATATTCCATATCCACTCAAAACAAATATCGTATATAATAGAAACTGATTAGTTTCACTGCATTTTGTTCTGATGTTGAACCTGTAGCTTGTGGCAAGGGGTTGTCACCAGGGTACACAGATAATCAAGTTGTGTTGTTGAAAAGGTGTGTGTGGATGGGTTCAGTGTCTTTCTTGTCACCTTGGAGAGGCATCTTGCTACATTGTGGAAGCACCTGATCAGCCTGAAAAGACTGTCCATTCTATATCAGGTTATATTGCGGATCAATTATAATGTGCTCCTTTATAATGTGAATGTCAGCATAGACCCTCAGTGTCTATTCTAGAAAGCTGAATTGCCGGATTCTTGCATTTTCTTCAAATATCCCGCATGAATTAGAATCATGTGAGTGAAAATCCCACTTGATACCGAACAACAAAAAAAACAACACACACAAAAACATGTTACCAAGTCCTTTTTGAAGGCTAACTGTCACCACTAGGTTGATTCCACCATCTTAACCCTTTACCTCATCTAGCCTCATGCTGACACTTTGGTAAGCAGGACGGAACCAGAACAAAAAGTTTCTTCTAGGAGCTCTGAGCTGACTGATTAGGTACATGTATATGACTGCGGATCTGAAAGATGTGACTTCAAACCCTATGAGGTGCAAGAATCTTTCATGACCTTTCCAGATACAAAGTATATCAAACCTAGGGAAGATATCAAGGGGTGACCACAAAACTAGTCTCAATGTATATAAAGATAGGAGGAGATGGAACAGTTTTATGGACAGTCCTCCATATATTGCAGTGTGCCAGAGTGGGCCTTTCATAAAAATCATTCCTGACATTGCCATAGTGACTGTGAAATTTGCACCAGTGCAATTTGTATCACTTTTTTCTTTCAGATTATGTTCAAATTGTATCAAAGGATTGCTTATGATTTTTTATTTCTAATAACCATATTAATAAATAAATTATGGAACATTTCGGATACTTTTTGAACACCCCTTGTATAATACGCAATCCAGGATTGGACTCATTATAATGGATCTGCACTATATCTGATAGCTAATGCAGAGAACAAGTTACTTCCAGGCTGATCAGGTTTAACACTGATTTTGTTTAAATGGTATGGCGTTTTTTCTAGTGTTTAACATTAACACTGGGATTTTGTAGGAGATATTTGTAGCTGACAAGTTGAAGGCAGCGGATAAAATGTCCGAACTCATGGTAAGGTTGTGACACAGTTTGTGTGTATAATCAAGCTTTTCATAACCAGGATCAGCGGTGGACTGTGACAAGGTGTTCTAACTTAAGTTTGGTTTTGTTTGTTTAGACTTAATTATCTAAATAAATTAATTTGTCATTAATGTGTAATATTTTTATTGAAATAGAGGATGGACTTTTCTGTTTAAATTCTTTGTTAGTTTCAAAATAAAACAACTTAAATGTACTATATAATTTCACAGAAATGCTTACTTCATTTACTTTAAGTAAGGGTCACTATGAAAAGACATATTTGATTTAGTAGGTGAGACTCGTTATGTCGACGTCTTCAAATTCACTTTCATTTTGTGATAGAGACATAATGGACATGCCACCATATAGGAACATTTATCATATAGGAACATTCATTATATCGGAACATCCATCATATAGGAACATCCATCATATAGGAACATCCATCATATAGGAACATTCATCATATAGGAACATCCATCATATAGGAACATCCATCATATAGGAACATCCATCATATAGGAACATCCATCATATAGGAACATCCATCATATAGGAACATCCATCATATAGGAACATTTATCATATAGGAACATTCATCATATAGGAACATTCATCATATAGGAACATCCATCATATTGGAACATCCATCATATAGGAACATCCATCATATAAGAACATCCATCATATAAGAACATCCATCATATAGGAACATTCATCATATAGGAACATCCATCATATAGGAACATCCATCATATAGGAACATTCATCATATCGGAACATCCATCATATAGGAACATTCATTATATCGGAACATCCATCATATAGGAACATCCATCATATAGGAACATTCACTATATAGGAACATCCATCATATAGGAACATCCATCATATAGGAACATCCATCATATAGGAACATTCATCATATCGGAACATCCATCATATAGGAACATCCACCATATTGGAACATCCATCATATAGGAACATTCAGCTGTTATTGTATGGAAAAGTCTTTTCTCTATATTTTTATGTAGAAAATATTGGGACTTTCAAGGTATGTTGAGATATATAAAATGTCAAGATTGAAGATGTCAGCATAATAAGTCTCACCTGATAATAAATATGGTAGATCCTTCAGTCAGTGTGTATCATGGCAAGAGTTGACACTGAAAGGGTGATGTCTATATCATGTTGTAATAAACAGTTTTCAGAAAAGATGGCTTTCTGCTAATTGCTAATCAGCTTTGCATGTGGCAGTGTGACATATGAAACATTTATTGCAGTCAGATGAGCATCCTCAAACCTACATTTGGATAATGTTTATGTCATTTGTTCATATTCAAAAATATTAAACTTAACTGTCCTGGTGGGCGTGTGGTTTGAGTGTCTGCCTTTGAAACGGGAGATCATTGGTTCGATACCCAGCCGCGACATGCCAAAGTTGTTAAAAATGGTACTGGTATAGCTCCCTTGTTTGGAGCACAGCATATAAAGGTAGTTCCAGGACTGGTTGACCTGGTGTCAGGATAATGTGACTGGGTATGGTATCAAGCCACATGACTACGGTGTGATACTACAGTGTGGCAGCATTATATCTGTCTGGAGCAGGCATTATCTCCACATGACTAAAATACTATCAGTGGGACGTTAAGTCTGCATATACAAGTTGTTTTATATCATTTGTAGATATCAACAGTTCTACAGTCTAAAGGTGATGTATGTATAAAAAGGGCATGTTATTCAAAGCTTTTAATTATTTTGCTTTCAGATGTTATGAATTCTCAAATAAACAGGAAACAGGTCCACTATTATGAATATCCATTTTTGTTAAAAAAAAAAGAAAAAAAAAAAGCAATATTAGCCATGCTAAGAAATATGTTCATAATGCTGAAATGTGATAAAACAATGATTTGATATGGTGCCAAATCAGTGCCTCAAATGTTTGTTGAAGTGTGTTGGAACTAAAATAGCTATTAAAAGCATGGTTCATAGGCATTTCTTCTACCCAGTCATAGAAAATGATTTATATAAATAGTGAGAACTGCATTCCTAATGGATGTAAAATAAATATGTAACATTTTAACTCTTCTTCACTTAGCCCTAAGTATACTTAAATTACAAGCCTTGATTCCATCAACAATACTTAGTGCTAAGTTATACTTAAATGTTTTTGGGCGAATTTCATGATTCTTGTTTTTCTAATAAAAATTGGGGCCTTCGTGGCCAAGAGGGTAAAGTCGCTGACTTTAACACTCACTCAGCCCCTCACCGCGTGGGTTCGAATCCCGGCAGGGTCATTAGGATTTTCATGTGAGGAAGCTTTCCAGCTGGCTTGCGGTAGGTTGGTGGTTCTACCCAGATGCCTCTGTGCATTCGGGGTCTTCCACCACCTGTAATTAGCTGGACGTCGCTGTATGACTGAAATACTGTCGAAGCGACGGTAAACTCAACCAGATATTTCATTTTTTAGCGCATATTGTTAGATATTAAGGTAGTAAATACATGTAATTTCATGTTAGTCATGTACTTGAATATTTCATAAAATAAGACAGGTTGAATGTGTGTCTACTAATTAAGAATTTAAATATTACTTAGTATATTACTTAGAGGTAAGTTGGGTTGTTGAATTGTGGTGGTGTTTCTAGGGACAAGTGATGCTTTAGGTAAGTTGTGTTCAATAAGCCTATTTACTTTGTATATATATTTCATGTCATCGTACAAGCAATTCAATTTATTCTGTTTCCATGATGTTAAGTATTTATGAAATAAATGTACTATAGAGCTGGTTCCCTTAGTGTCTAGTATGTACTTTAGACATGTCTCTCTACAGGAACATGGGGCTGGTTCCCTTAGTGTCTGGTATTTACTATAAACATGTCTCCCTACAGGGATATGGGGCTGGTTCCCTTAGTGTCTGGTATTTACTATAGACATGTCTCCCTACAGGGATATGGGGCTGGTTCCCTTAGTGTCTGGTATTTACTATAGACATGTATCCCTACAGGAATATGGGGCTGGTTCCCTTAGTGTCTGGTATTTACTATAGACATGTATCCCTACAGGGATATGGGGCTGGTTCCCTTAGTGTCTGGTATTTACTATAGACATGTATCCCTACAGGAATATGGGGCTGGTTCCCTTAGTGTCTAGTATTTACTATAGACATGTATCCCTACAGGGATATGGGGCTGGTTCCCTTAGTGTCTGGTATTTACTGTAGACATGTATCCCTACAGGAATATGGGGCTGGTTCCCATAGTGTCTAGTATTTACTATAGACATGTCTCCCCAAAATTTACTATAGACATGTCTCCCTACAGGAACACGGGGCTGGTTCCCGTGGTGTTTAGTAATTACTAAGACATGTCTCCCCACATTTACTATAGACATGTCTCCCTACAGACCCGGAACAAAGAACTGGAAGCTGAAAACCAGCAACTTACGGAGGTGTTGCGCAATACTGCAGCTGACCATGACAAGACCACTGTCCAATTCAGGAAGGAACTCGAGGTCAGTATACAGCTGTACTCAAGTATCATCAAATACGAAATCATGTGTTCAAAAATAGTTTGTTTAATTGTATCTCCGCTTCATAGAAATGGGTGCTATATATGAATCACTTTCATCACATCCTGTGACATCTCATTATATCACATCACATCCTGTGATATCTCATTATATACATCACATCCTGTGACATCTCCTTATATCACATCACATTCTGGGACATCTCATTATATCTCATCACATCCTGTGACATCTTATTATATCTCATCACATCCTGTGACATCTCATAATATCACATCACATCCTGTAACATCTCATAATATCACATCACATCCTGTGACATCTCATATCACATCACATCCTGTGACATCTCATTATATCACATTACATCCTGTGACATCTCGTTATATCTCATCACATCCTGTGACATCTTATTATATCACATCACATCCGGTGACATCTCATTATATCACATCACATCCTGTGACATCTCATAATATTACATCACATCCTGTGACATCTCATTATATCACATCACATCCTGTGACATCTCATATTACATCACATCCTGTGACATCTCATTATATCTCATCACATCCTGTGACATCTCATGATATCACATCCTGTGACATCTTATTATATCACATCACATCCTGTGACATCTCATTATATCACATCACATCCTGTGACATCTCATTATATCACATCACATCCTGTGACATCTCATAATATTACATCACATCCTATGACATCTCATAATATCACATCCTGTGACATCTCATTATATCACATCACATCCTGTGACATCTCATTATATCTCATCACATCCTGTGACATCTCATTATATTTCATCACAGCCTGTGACATCTCATTATATCACATCACATCCTGTGACCTCTCATTATATCACACTCACATTATATGATCACAAGAGGGGAAGTGGAGGAATTAATCACCTTTTTGCTGTGAACAAGATTTTTCTATGACCTTACTTGGCACAAAGTTTTGATATAACCCAGGAACCATGTAGAGCAATAAGCAGAGGTTTCCATGACACCAAAAATTGTTCATTTTGACCTTCATACATATATTGTCTGAATAACGTCTAAATGCTTAAAAAACCTATATAAAATGGGGTCACTTGACCTTCATTTGGGAGATAAAAAAAACAACAAAACTGATAGGTATTATCGTACCAAAAATTGCCAATAAGAATAAAGGAAATAAAGTGAAAAATTAACTGAAGTTACAAACATTATCCATATGTCTGTGCAGAGTGAGAGAAAGCGCAGTCAGGACCGTGACCGTGTGGAAGAAGAGGCCATGAAACTGAAGGACAGCGTCACCGAGCTGACCCAGGAAAACCTCGACCTACGCCGCAAAGTGTATGTACTGAGATCTGCCTGACTGTCTTGTACATTCTGCATCAAACCAGGCCAGCCTCAGAGTAGTTAATGTATAATCTGGGTCAAATTCCACTAACAATTCTTAGCGCAAAGTAAAAAAAAATACTTAAGGTCGAATTTTATTTGTCTTGTTTCTCTAATAAAAATATGCAAATATTTCATTTCTTAACAGTTTTTGTTAGTAATTAATGGTAATAATTGATTTCAACATAGACATGTGCCTGAATATTTCATAAAATAATAATGGTGGAATGTGTATCTACCTAATTTAAGAATTTAAGTATTACTTAGCGCCAAGTATTGATGGTGGAATTTGAGCCTGGTTTTTAAAATGTTTTCGCAATCAGACATAAGCTGAGGGAAGAATCTCTTTGTTCTTCCAAAAATCCTTACTTCTCTGGTGGCTAGTTATTTCCATAGAAATTTATCAATGGTTTCAAATGCATTTATTTTTTTCATAAAAAAAAAGAGAAAAAACATCTTTTATTACTATCTTATTTTTTAAAAATTTTTTTATTCAATCAAGTTTGTACACATAGTCATACTTACAACTTTTGACATGTATTATTTTAAATATACATTTTTTAGGTCCTTGATAAAATTACCTTTCACTAGTTGGGATCTCCAAATTTTGAGTAAAGGACTCAAGAATTTGTGAGCAATTCCTATACAAATACATGGGGGACTTCAACTGTTCAGAGATTGCTTGTAAATGATTCAAGTTTTCATGATTCTAGTGGGAACCCTGACAATGAAATATTTGTCTACAGGGATCTCGATCTCCATTTTTCAGTGCCGATATTGGGCACCATTCCAGCAGCCCAAAAGTATGTTTCCCACCCACCGACCCATTTTCAAGCAAAATTCCCCCGTACAATAAAAAAATGTAAGATCTCATATGAATATCAAGAATGGTAAAGTGGTAGATTATTGCACAGTATACCATTTCAGTTTTACCCAATAAAGATACAAGACAGGATAATTTTGCTACATTTTTAGCTCACCTCAAGGTGAGCTTTTGTGATCGCCCTTCGTCCGGCGTCCGGTGTCGTGCGTTGTCCGTCGTCAACAATTTGCTTTAAACGACATCTCCTCTGAAACCGCTGGACAGAATTTGATGAAACTTGGCAGGAATGTTCCATGGGTGAGGCTCTACAAAAGTTGCTAAAATAAAGTTGATCAATGAAGAACTCTGGTTGCCATGGCTACAAAAAGAAAAATAATTTGAAAACTTAAAAAATCATCTCCTTCAAAACTACTGGCCAGATTTCAAAATAATTTGGTACAGATGTTCCTTGGGTCAACCTCTACCAAAGTTGCTAAAATTATTCCGATCCGTAAAAAAACATGGCCGCCAGGGGCGGCGCTTATTTGCCTTATATGTATATAGAGAAACCTTTAAACAACATCTCCTCTGAAACCACTGGACAGAATTTGATTAAACTTGGCAGGAATGATCCTTGGGTCAACCTTCACACTAGTTCCTAAAATAAACTTGATCCATATAGAACTCTGGTTGCCATGGCAACAAAAAGAAAAAAAATATGAAAACTTTAAAAATCATCTTCTTCAAAACTACTGGCCAGATTTTAAAATAAATTGGTACAGATGTTCCTTGGGTCAACCTATTTATCTCAGGTGAGCGATTTAGGGCCATCATGGGCCTCTTGTTATCAATATAATTATTGTATTAAAATGCAGCAAGAATTGCCTAAAATTCCCCGTACATGAGAAAACGACACAAAAATTCACCCTCCTGAAGGTAGAGGTACTGTTCCCTCAAAACAGTGAGAGAGCCCTGGTCTATCACACTTAGTTCTGACTACACATTTGACATTTATTACCATTATATTACAGTCTTAACTTTAATAACACATGAAAATGCTGCTGTGATAGTAAGCTCACCTTGATACAATTCTAGTATGTTAATCTAAACTTGAATCCAGTGTGTGAAATCATTGTTTTTGATAATTTTTAGCTGCTCTGATTTTTCAAAGAAAAAAGTCAAGGTATTGTCATCACTACGGTGGCGTCGTGGTGAAATACTTTAACCTTGGCCAGAACTCCTAAACAATTAAATCTCTGTCATCAAACTTCACTTACTTATTCACTATACAAGGGATACAGTCTCATCAAGGGATACTCTTGGGTCCATTAACAAAAACCCAAACAGATGAGTACTGGCACCTGCATCATGTGGTGCTCTTGTTGTGGCTTTGTGGTAATGTATTGTTTTATTGTCTCCAGTAAGAAGTATGATGAGGAGGTGACGAAGCTGAAGGGTCGGATAACTGCCAAGGACGAAGAATTCACACGGACAGCGGACAGCCTTGAGAAGGAGCTGGAGACGGTGAGGGACCAACTGAAACAGTTGAGCCGGGAGAAGGACAAGGTGCTGAAGGATAAGGAGTCACTTCTGGAGGAGGTGGGTGACTGTCATGGGGAGCTAGGCGTGCCTGGGGTCAAAGTTTTGTCTGTAATTTTTAGCTTGGCTGCTTTTTTCAAAATCATATTATCGTTAAAAGAAGAAGAAAAAAAATTAGAGAGGAGGGGGGAAGATGAAGACAAAATATGTAAAGATGTTTACTCACCAACATTTTTGAAATCAGAATGTGACCGGGTATGGTATCATGCCACATGTCTACGGCATGATACTGCAGTGTGGTGGCACTGTATCTGTCTCAAATAGACGTAGTCTCCAAATGACTAAAATACAGTCGGTAGGATGTTAAACCCAACAAACAAACACATGAGAGGATACAGTGGTTGCTGTATAGATATGGACTTTTTCTCTGGGATTTCCTGTCACTCTAATGACCACATGTATTTCCACCAGAGCCTTGGAAAGTGATTTACATAAGTTGTGATAACTGATTTCAAAATAGATGTAAAATAAATGATGTGATAACTTTTTTCAAGAAGTTGCTATATGGGTAGAGTTAGTCTTGGTTTTAAGATGCCCGATTGTGCACCAGGTGAACCAGACGGTGGACTCCATGGTGGTGGAGCGTACCAAGCTACAGAAACAGGTCCAGCAGCAGCAGCTGGATCTCGACAGCCACAGTCGTGTGCGCCGGAAACTTGAGCATGAGAATGCCCAACTGCTTGAGCGGGTGGCTGGTTTTGAACAACAGCAGGTGGGTGTTAGCAGTGGTTTTCATGTTTTCATATAGTGTTGTCGGATTTCTGGGGTTTGAGATAAAGGGGGGCTGCAAGGAATTGTGCAAAATACTTTAAAAAGTATATATAGCTATTCATGACAAGGTCATCTGGTCACACAATAGCACACACATACCACTGTGTTGTTTTTTTTTTGTGTAAGCCATGTGAGTCGCTGATCACATGGTGTGTCATTGCAGCTATTGGATGATAGAGTAACTTCATTTGAATATATCTGTAGATATTGGAAATGTCTGAACTGAATTTATTGTAGACTAAGGTGTTAAATATAAACCCTCTTTAGCAACATATTGAATCACTGAGTCATTTAGTACAGGCAGATAAGATAGGTTTCTGCTATTTCTGTTTGGCTAGTTTCATTCATGTTTTTAACATTTGATGTTACTTATTTACTTTGTCATTTTGAAATTAGAATGAACAGCATTACTTTCACTGAGAATTACATGAAATTGGCAGTGTTTTAATTATGCAAATATTTTATCTCATTGATAAACATAATTTATGTACTAGTAGATATATTATTTCTAGCTATCAGAAATGAAGTGGAATAGCTTTTGGTTATGATATGAACTTCAGACACTGTATCTATCTGCCCTATTTAAGTGACAATCATTTTCACAGCATTCCCTGTACATGTATCAGGTATCAGAGTTATGTCCCTTTACAAAATGTTTGAACCATTTCATTTGTTATTTTGTTATTTTGTCATCAGTCTCTTGTTTCTGTTTTGCATCCAGCTTTGTCTGTTAATTATTTTAACCATAGTTTTTTATATGTTGTCAGAAGTTTTAATGATGATGAAGCATTTTTTTATTGCGCCTGTTATTGACGGGATGTATTATGCTGCAGCAGGGTGGGAGGATGGTCGGAATCCACCGATGTTGTTCTTTCTAAACATGAACCGATCTTTATCAAACTTGGCCACTATATAGGCACAATAGCTTAGACAAATTCGATAATTAGCCTAAATGTTCCAGACACTTGAGTTACGGCCTTTGATTTGAGGAAAATTTGCTGGTTTTACGGTGTCTGCTCTCTAACTCTAAGAAACCTGAACCAGTATTTACCAAACTTGGTCACAATGTAACATCTCAACCAAGATTGATAAGCAGTCAGAATGTCCCAGACTCTCGGGAGTTATGGCTCTAAATTTATGAAAAATTGCAAAATGAGCAGTGTCCACTAGCTTGCAAACATAAACCCATCTTTTCAATACTTGGTCACAATGTGAACAGGCAAAATATTGCAATCAGGTTTGATAACCAGCCAAAATATCTTGAACACTCCAGAGTTATGGCACTTCAATTAATGATAAATTGCAAAATCAACAGTGTTTGCTCTCTAACACTGACAAACGTGAACCAATCTTTACCAGACCAGACTTTTTCAAAATGTGTATTGGTACAGTATCTCAAATAAAATCAGCCAGAATATCCAAGATCCAAGACACTCCAGAGTTAAACCTTTGAATTGATAAAATGGCCAGATGGCGTATTTTGTGATAACCAGCGCTCTTGTTAAATTTTATTTAAGATAATTTTGGTTCTAACAAAAATTGTTACTGTTCAAGCTATAAATAAGGTTTATTTATACTATGTTTTCTAAAAACTAATATGACAAATCTAAATCAGAATCTGAGGAAGGTTTGGTTATATACCATGCCCTATATCCCCATATAGAGCTCTTGCCCCCGTTATTATTCTTTACCCACCTTTTTCTGTACCAAAACATGGCCATGTCTTTACATCCCTTGCCTTTTTGCTCTCCCTCAAAGCATTTCGCCATTGTCCCCTTACTTACTCCCCTAAAACTACTATATATAAGTATATTTGACTTGTACAACCGTATAGTATAAAAATCCCTCAGAGTTTATGTATGTATACATGTACATGCATAATTAACTTGTACAACTTTATAGTGCAAACCTGATCTTTCCACAGCATTTCACAGAAATTATCAGATTTTATACTTCACAATTCCAAGAAATGAAAACGGCATACAATCACTGCATCATTTCCTCCTAGTTTTTCACTCTTGAAATAAAATACAATAAGATTGTGATAATCAAGGAACTCATGAAGGAATATTATCTGCTTATGTATAATCATCCCAAGGTTTGGAAAACTGAAGATATTCTTTCTTTTTAAGTTGATTATACCATTCTAGTTTTTGAGTTATCTGCCCATGAAAGTGAGTTTTTTGCTCTTTTCTGTCATTTTCAAGGGCAGATAACTCAAAAAGTAGAATGTTGACCCCCAATTATTTCCTATACATTTGTTTCTAGTGTAAATCTCTAAAATCATGCAAAGTTTAAGAAAATTCTCATGGCTAGTTTTAATTTTCCTTCTTTGTCTATATAGTAAAAAAAACTGTATTGGGCATATATGCCTTTAAACAGTCAAGTCTGCACTTTGACTGGAAACAAACCTCTAACCAGACACAATGGTTTGGAAAATTGTTCCTTGAAATATCACAACTTAATTGTATTTTATTTTCTATTAAGGTATCTACAGGCTTTCTGTTACGTTCATTGCTGAAAGATTGAATGTTGATATATATTGTCATTATTTTGTGCTAGGCCGACAATGAGGTTGGTATATAAAAAATGTAAAAATAATAACTAAAATTTGAGTGCTACGTTTTCCCTTGTTAACACAACTGGTACTGGTAAATGTACTTGTAAGTTTATATAGATGGTCCATTAGCCTCAGCCTCAGGTCAACATTTTCAATTTGATTGAAACTGAATGAACTTCCGTATATCTGACAATTTTGAAAAGACATACATAACCCATTACCACTCAGTTATGTATGACATTATACACCACAGGAAACTCTGATCAGACTGGAATCAATTATCGCTCTAAACAGCTTCCTCATCCCTTACCCTATACCTCATGAATATTCATTTACAAATTTAGTTTTAATGAATACCTATTAACTTAACTTTAAATGGTATATGAAGAGATAGAATTTCCTTTTCTGTCCAGACTGCATAGAATCTGAGCTACAATTTTGTATGAGCAAACAAAAGAGACCTTAATCTGCGGTTTGCTCAATAAAGGCGACCGTTAGCTGACAATAGCTAACAACTGCGATTTGGTATCCTGCTTACATTCTTTACACAGTGATAAAAGGGGTGCAACCACTCACATTAGCGACTGTCCGGTTCACTGAATGCATGCAAGATAGTTTCTGAAATGAGCCTTGGTCTGCTGTGTTTGTCAAGGTGTCATGACACTGCCATATTAGGCAAAGGGATGAGCTAGTAGGAAGAGGTGAACAATTTACTTTGATAAGCCTTTGAGTTACTTATCAATCTGACCTGGTCTTAAACTGGTTGTGTATGTCACGCATTTTGAGTGATAAAGGGTTAATTGTTCTTTCTAAATCCAAGCAATCTAAACAATTAATACTTGTATCAGTCTTGTCAGTCAGAGTATGGTGTTGTTT
>CM037785.1:38269098-38316491 GCA_021229015.1 Solen grandis
GTACTTACCTCGTCAAAAGTAAAAGCAATTACCTTTTTTTACAAATGTAAAAATTAAAAAATTCCAAAAAATGAATTTTTTTTTTTCAATATGTCACTTCAAAATTTGTTATTTGTTGTTAGAAAAATCTAATAACAAAGTGCGGTGTTTTTTTTTTAAAATTGACTGTTTTTAAATAATTGTTTTTTGATGGCTAGTATGTTGTCATGTAATGTTGTCAAAAAGTAATGTGCACCACATTTCAAATATAATTATCCCGTGTTTGGGGGGAAATTTTTAAAAAACGAATTTTAAAAAAACCAAAAATTAAAAAAAAAACCGGGGCATTAATTTAATACTTTTTCCCATTACCTTTTCTAATATATTTTTAAAATTTTTCGTACACGAATTCGGAATTACTTTTAAAAAAGGACATTTTATTTAAATTTCCTAGGCGTTGTTGTTTTTAAACTGTTAAAAAAAAAATCAAAATCCCCCAAAAAAAAATCGTTTTTTAAAAAACAAATTAAAATTTAAATTAAAAGTTTTTTTACACCGATTATTTCAATTTTTGGGATTTGGCCCGCAAGATATAAAAATCTTCAAAATTACCCCATTTTATAAAATTTTCAAAACATTATGTGATGCAAGGGAAAAGGTTTCTAAAAGTATTTTAAACTTTGGGCCCCTCGTAAAGGGAGGGTTCAAATTTAAAATATAATTGGTGAAAAAAAAAAAAACAGAAAAAAAAAAAAAACTTCTTCCTTTACCGTTAATATTGGAATTTATGTCTAAATTTTCTGGCAAGAATGTGGCTTGAAAATTTTTAAATTCGGGAATTTTTTGGTTTTGAAGGAAACCCCAAAAAACCCCAAAAAATTTAGGCCCAAATTGAAACGTTCCCCTTTTTCGGGGAAAAAAAGAGAAAGGTGGAAAAAAGAGAGAATTTTTGCCCTTTTTGAATTTTAAAAATCAGCATTTGTCAAGTGTGGGTTTTCAATTTCCCTACTTTAAATTTCTTTCTTGAAATTATTTCTGATTTTTTAAGGGAAAAATGGGCTTTTATGTGGAAAAAATTCCCCCCTTGAATTTTTAAGATTTTCCCTTTGAAACTTTTTAAAACTTGTACCCTTTCCCAAGCCCCTTGTAAAGTATCTTTGGGGGAAATATTTAGTCTTTTTCTTTCCCCGGGTTTTTATGAATTTTGTTTTTGTTTTTAAAATAGTATGACACAAGTTTTAAAGCTTGATTGGGTGAGATTTGGCCCCGTCCCACGGGGGAACTCTTTTTTGGGGTTTTGTTTAAATTCATTTTGTTTACATTTGGGTTAAGGTTTGTGTCCGGGGGGGTTTGCTCCTTAGGGGGTTTTTTCAAAAGTTTTTTGGGAAAAATGCAGATTTTTTTAAAGACTTTAAAAATGTAAAAAAACAGGGGGGTCTATCCCAAATACCTCCCGGGGGGCGGGGGGGGGCGTCCCCATCCACTTTACTGACCAAGGGGGATTTCCCAAATTTTGTTACAAACAAGGGCATTTATTTTACTTAAATTGGTTCCAAAAATAAAAACAAAACCCGTTTAATAAAACATGTCATTAAAGGCCCTTTTTGGGAGGCTCCCCCAATTTCCCAAAATTTAAAAAAACGGTTTTTGATTCAAAACATGTTTTCTTTAATTTTTCATATTTCTTAAAAACCCAAATTTTACGAAATAAAAAGGGGTTTTATTTTCTTATTGTATTATTGCTTTTTTCTTTTCGAAAAAGTTTTAACTTAACACAGTTTTTTTACTTAGTCCTTTTGAAACAAACTTTTAAAAAAAGAAATATTTAAAAAAAAGAAATACGGTTGGCTGAGGCCCCGTTTCGGATGCAGTTTTCACGGGGGAAAATGTGTGTTTTGTATAAAGGGGTGAAGGCCTGCATTATAGGATACAGTCGTGTATTTGGGAAAAATTTTTTAAAAAATTTCATAATAATCTTGAATCAGTTTTAAAAACCAGTCTTTCATGGGTATTCGAATTTCATATACGTGTACACAAAAAAATTTAAAAAACGTTTCAAGGGCAAACCATTTTTCCCCATAATCAAAACGTGTTTTTTAAACCCTTTAACCAAATTTTTAGGGCCCCGGGGCGAATCAACATTGACCAGCCAGCAAGAAAAGCAGATACTCATGAAAGGGTTTAAATTAAGATGACATTACCTAACAATATTTACACTACACATCATTTTGAGTTATCTGACTTTCCATAGCAGTACACTTAAATTTGCCAAAAAAGCCACTCATGACAATCATACTGATTGCCATGCGAGATAATTCAATCTCACATTATCACTAACAGGTCATTAGTAAATTTTATTCTAAACTAAAGCACATTTTTTCGATTACAAGATAAGCTAGAATATACATTCTGTTGCAATTTCAATATATATATTCGAAAATTGCCACGATTCTATTTTCCTAATTCTCATAATTGGTCTCTTTATCTTCATCATATTTACTGTATACATCGTGTTCATAGTTCTCGAATCCATTTAATGAAAAGCTAAAAAACAACAGTTAATAACAGAAACTTAGACACACAGTCTCAATTCTAACACAATCGGAACACGACAGATCCTACCCAGATTCAAAGATCCTAACTAGCTGAACGATAAAACAGACACTATCATTTTATAAACATATATCCCGAGACCCTATCACAAACGGAAACAACGACCACAAATCACAGACAGTAACATATCAAATACGAGAACGACCAGCACACCAAGGAGGCTAGAACCTACTCAATCAACAGCAATCAGCTTTAGATTAGCCACTAAATACAATCAATATTCATTTATTTCTAGCAAGTCGGCTACGATTATTATCACTGTAAGACAGTATTCACCTAATCAAAACAAATTCCCACAAACCTGGTAAAGCTACCTTAAGACCTGACACGAACATTACCTTACAACGTGAAAAACGACAAAAACTGAGAAGAACATATAAAACCAAACGGCAAACGACAAAAGAAATCACAACAGAACCAAGACCTAATCAGCATATCCCCTAGCGTATACAATCATACCTATCAACGGAACGGAATCAACTATCCTTAGATGGTAACTCCAACGAGAACGATCAGACTACATCAGAACAAATGAGTAACCTCTCTTAGTATTCTATTATCCAAATGAATTTCATCAGTACGGTGAGACACGACAGACATAAACCCATATCAACCAACCTGAAACGAAATCGACCGACCGAACCTATCAAAACGGAAATCAATCAGAGCAAACACAGACAAGACAACCACACAACCCAGCACCAACACGCACCAAATTACCTAAAAAGCTGTGGTAAGACGAACTAAACAGATAAGACCCTTAATCAACCAGTGATAAAACTTGCTCTATTCACACATTAACAGACATACCTAATTTATTATTTTCTTATCAACGCGGACTATTACCAAACACTAGACTGACCAACCCTACTCTGACTTCAAACGCAGCGAATGACAAACCAACAAACAATAACCTATCAATGTGGAACGGGACAAACAGAGTAAGAACCCCTATCATAACCCTATAAATCAACTTACACTATTTTAGATCACAACAGCCATTCGTACACCTATCACCTATCACATCACAACTGGAAACGACTAGACACACACACTTACGACAGCCTATCACGGAACGACAGAGAGACACACAGACCTATCAAACGGAAACGACATGAAAAACAAAACAACACAGACAGATTCCAGCAGCGGAGGATCACAGCACGGAACGACTGACACACCATCACAACAGCACAAAAGACACACGTAGAACACGATACTTAAATCAAAACAATTCTAATCATAAATCAACGAATACGGTACCCAGTAAGCTACCATACATATCTCACAGAAAACAAATATACAGAACAATTCTATCAAATAATAATCACAACGGAATCTTTATTAATCACCACCCACAACAGAAACATATAACAACATACTCATAAACCCATTAGGGTATAAAATAAGAACATACCTCCATTAGCGGAAAACGACAGACACACAGAATCACAAGATCCCCAATTAATAATAACATTACAGCGGAAACAAGGTTGCACCACTCCACATACAGGATACCACCATCGATATCATACAGACACCACACGGAACGTGCGACCAGATCTACACAGACTAACAGATCCCACATCAGTTCACAGGAACTGACCAGACACTCAACAAAAAAAGAAACACGATCCTAAATCCATTCATCTTTCATAAAATCCACAACATCGGAACTGAACAAAAAATACTAGAAACACTACATATTTATCAATTCAATATCTGGATACGATTACTTAGACACATTAATCACACAGATTCGACTCAATCAATCATTATCAGCGGAATGACAGACAACACAAAAACATCTCAATCAATAACAAACAGAATCAAAAGACAAACATTCCTAACATCTATCTCCAACAACGACAACATAACAAACAACAAGCGGACAGACAAGGTATGATTACCACTTAACCAAACAGCGGAGTGGAAGATGGTGGGATAGCGACATTAAACCATATACAAAAACAATTAATAAAATACCAAAACAGACAGACACCCTATTCCGATCATGGAAAGAACAGCCTGCACCAACCACACAACAACAGACTACACACTACCCATTCAAAGCGGATTAGCGGAACGACAGACACACAGACAACATAAAATTACCCTATCTATCATCACCCTCTTTTTTTATACACAATCTCTGGTAACGAGACTAAAGACACAAACGACTAAACAACGCAGGGAGGAGACTTCCTAACAACTCAAAACTAACAAACGGAACGACAGACACCACAGTCAGATCCATCCATCAGTCAGGTCAGAAGCAGAACTCGTACAATAATATCTACTACTAGAACAGACCCATTAATTAACTCAAATCCATACACATGAAATCGACTCTGATACTACTCTTAAAGTTAAGTTTATAAATTAGAAAGACAGCACACAACTGCTCTATTACCTTTATATACCTATACAACCATAGGATATCAAACAGACACACAGTACAGAATTAAATCCCAACTCATCTCAGCGCACACGGAGAAACGTACCGTAGAACACAACAGACAATACATTTAGACCTATATCCACCAAAACGCAATCGATTACAGAATATAGATCTATTAAATAACATAATTAAAACCACACCTGATATATTTAAGAGACCTAACTAACTATACATATACTCACACACAATCTCTCATAATCCACTAACAACTACACACAACGGAAACAATCAGTACAACACAAATATCATCATTACAAGTACCCATTAGTCGAACGTTACAGTTTTTATCTACACAAGATTCATAGTCTCTCATACAACTCTTAACACGTAATATACTGTCAAATCAGGATTAACATAAACAGAACACACACTCAAACATACGTAAAAACACATCAATATACAGAACACCATTAAGCTGAACCGAACAAAGATCACACATGTGAAAAGAACAGACCTACTAGTTAGTCAACACAGCGGAAACGACATGACAACACATACAACTACTCTAATGCGGAACGACAGAGACACAACACATTACAGACCTATATCCTCAACACTTCAAATTCAACGGTAACCGAACAGAACACCCTACACATTATCAATTTATTTACAAAAACAACAACAACCGAGAACGACAAAACATACAAACAACACCGAAGTCCAGACGAGATCAACAACGTACATCGGAGCAACGGACATACAAGCACAACAACACTACAATACAGACAGTACAAGTCAAGACCTATCAATAACAAGGAAAAAACGGACAAAGAGGACAACACAAACAGAACAATATACCTATCAATCAATCACACTCAAAGAACCCTATCCAACATCAACGTAACAACAGACACACAAGAACAACAATACCAAGACCAGACCCCCATACCATTAGTTAGCGGAACGACTAGGGACAGACAACACATAACAACCTTTAGCGGAAAAGATAGTAAAGCGATACGACAAACATCACAACAAGACATAATCAAACGGGAACGACAGACACAAACAAACAACAGATTCATATCACATAGCGGAGATACGAACAGACACACAACCAATAAACCTATCACGGAACGATCAGACACACATACAGAACCAATCAAACAAACGATTACAAAAGAACATATCAATATCACTGGTAATATTACGACATGATACACAAAGTGACAACCTAACATCATTCTCAACACGGAACGAGTCCAGACACGCAAGTACTACAGACATCTAACTCAAACGGAACAACAAACAACAACAACAACAGACAGACCTACAACGAACGTCGATCTAGATCTACACAGTATAGAATACCTTCTATTAGCGGAAACGTACAGACATCCACAGACAGTTTTAACCCAATATAACTACATAACAACACATACATTACTACCATCATTCAGCAGTATCCACTGTCGAACTGACACAGACTCACAACAAACCTTCAGGTGGACTACGATCATGACACACAGACAGACCTATTCATAAGGTCGGTAAACTTGAGACAGACACACAACAATTATCCTATTTCAGCATAGTAACGGTATAAAATACACAAAGTCCACCACAGTTGTCAGTATACAGAATACCTATACTAAATTGAACGGAACTTAGTTAGTAGATTAGTAGAGACACAAACTAGTAGACATGACCTTATCTATGAGTCTGGACTTATCACCAGAACATATCACACAGTACTAAGAATATAAAGGAGTAATATACTTGATAATGAATAAACACATATCATAATCTAACTCCACATCTATGAAATATGAATAATATTTACACCTGAACAATAACTATAAAGATATAACCTATGAGATAACAAAGGAGATACTGAAAAGACATACTCAATAATCATTATCTCCACATTAAAAAGATAATGAATAATATTTAACTGACATATACAGAATTATACATGAAAATAATAAAAATGAGAGATAAGCTGAATAAAAAAAAACACACCATATCATAAACTTCTCTATGAATGAGACAACTAATGGATAATGAGTTTATACCTGCTTGATATCGATATTGACATGAATAGAACATGAGAAATAATAAGTGAAATAAGCTGAATGGTAAACTTCATTAACTATTATACATATCCATTTCCTTTAACTCTTATTTACCTTCTCACATGGTGTGAGAATAATAATTTGATAATAGTTATACTGTTGCATATAGATATTGACATGATATATAAAGAAGAAATATGCTTAATTTGAAAACACCCAATATCTATTATATCTATCTATCCTCCACATGTATGGAGGATTATTGATAATGTTTACCTGTCTGATAAAGATATTGAACATGAAATATAAAGGAAAGGAGAATAGTTTGAAAATAGGCACATCCTCAATCAACATCTCATCCTCCACATGTATTAGAAACAGGAATAATGTGTTTACCTGTCTGATAAAAGAATTGACATGAAATATAAAGGAAGCAAGCTGAATGTAACCATAAATCAATTATCTCCACAATGTATGAGATTATAAAATGTTTTACTGCTGATATAGATTTATTTACATGAGATATAAAGGAATAGCTAATGGAACCATATCATTATCTCCAAACATTATGAGATATGAAAATTGTATTTGCAGCAAATATAGATATGAAACAGAGATATAAAGGAGATAGCTGAATGAAACCATAATCATTATCCACCACATTTTGAATTAATGGAAAATGTTTGCTGCACATAAATATAATTACATGAATAATAAAGGATATAGCGAAAGTACCATACATATCTCACGTGTATATATTATGGAAAATTTTTTACAGCGAAATAGATATGACATGAGATATAAAGGAGATAACGAGGAATGGAACCATATCATATCTCCACATATAATGAGATTATGGATAATGTTTACTGCTGATATAGATATTGACATGAGATATAAAGGAGATAGCTGAACAAATACATATCTTTATCTCCACAATGAAATGTAATGTTTGTTTCTTAAAAAAATAGAATTAAGCCCAGTGGTCGATTACAATTTAATTTCTCATAAAACAATTATAAATAAGAAATATAACAAAGCCATGTCAGCTACTTTCTCAACCGATCAGGAAATTGTTGCACCCGTCTTCGACCGCCATCCGCTTGCCGTTCCAAGAATTGACCATCAGACTTTACTATGATACCCCATATAGACTACCACACCCCCAGGAAGCCCTCATTTTTAATTAATGAATCATCATTGTTCATCAAATTTCATTCATGATCTAGAGGTTATTTGTGGGACTAATTACGCAGAAGTTTTTACCTCCATAACCTTGCAATAAACTTCATACATAGATCCCATTTCTTTCTAAAGCAATCATTTTGTTAAAAAAAATCTTTTTCAAAATAATCCAAAACTGTAATACCGTTAGAAATACTTTCCTATTAAAATCTTACACAACAGTTTAACCCTGCTTTCTTTTTCCTTTGAGTAAATATCGTTGTCGGATAAGAGGTCTACGGGAATGTGTGTCCGTGATTTTCGAGGACTGACTCGACCCGACATTGCCTAGTTCCCCGTCACACACATGAAATAAGAATAATATTTCTATCCGTGCTGACGCGAAGTCGTGTTCAAATGTAAGAAATCTGAATTTTAAATAAGCGATATCATATAAAATATTTCATATGATTTCATGAATTTGGAACTTAAAATTTGTTTTTACACGATTTTAACACCGGGCAAGGTGTGTGGTGCAATCTCAAACCATACTTCGATTTAACCAGACAAGCAAGCCTCAATGACCGATAAAACCTCTTAAACATAGTTCATCTCCATAGCTAGAACAATAAAAGATGCATTACCTGTCCCTGGAGCAGAATTAAGTAGAATTTCAACACTTAGTGATCCATATACATATAAAATTTTATATTACTGATGTAGACCAATTTCGAAAATGAAATAATCCGATTCAATGATCTTTATATGATTTTATAAGAATGAGATTGTTTTACGTTTCCATAATTAAGTTTATTCGGTTCACTATGAACAATATTTTAGTTTTACCTTATAATGAAATTAATAATATCAAAGTTAAAATAGGTGCACATGTTTTCATAATCGATCATAAAAAAGAAAAACGAATTTACACCATAAAGGGTCTTTGGGTTAGTGGTGTATTATTAAAGGTATTAAGAGAAAAATTGATACATACCCTCAATTTGTCCTGTCTTCCCCTCCGAACACCTATTCTCTCTACTCTCTCACCTCTCTCTCTCTCTCTCTAATTTGCAATATCTGTCCTCTGCTTATAATAAAAAGTTATAAAGTTGTAACTTTGTCAATGTTGGATATTACCGAGAATCACTTTTTTATGATGACCACATGTGTAAAACACTCAACTTTTTGCTATTTCCCAAGGAGTCACACGGGCAAACCATCTTAAGATGTAATGCAAAGTATCTAAATGGAAAACGCTAGCTAACCATCATTTTAAGCATAGTTTTCTTCAAAATATAGACATAGACTCAAAACTGAGTAACAACAACGATTTGGCCAATACCTGTTATTAATTTGGCCATATTCACAAAAGTGTATTTTTTGCACGAAATTGCCATTTTATAAAGGAAGGAAAAACTGTGAGCAAAACAGGAAAAAATGACTAAGGACACATCGCACAAATACATTAAAATTATTCTAATTCTAGAACAGGATTATTTGAATAATCAAAGTTCTGAATTTAGCTACTTTAAATTAAATGTGTTTCTCAAAATGCGCTCTTTCTTCTCATTTTTATTTACTAATTCCAAGTATTCAGATCCGAAGGCTTTTGTTCTTGTAACGGTAGTAAGTTTGGTACATAACAATACTTCTTCACAAGAAGCAAGATTTGTTTTAAAAAGTAAAATTTAATGTAAGCACGCCTAAAGGTCGCTTGTCTAAGCATGTAACACTACAGGAAAATAGCGGGTGGTCGAAGCAAAAGTTTGAGTAGTATAATGATTACCTTAAGGTTTTCCCCATCCTAATAGCTCCATCACTATGAAAACATACGCATAACATCTCAATATTAATAGTTATAATTTCAAAGACTGCAGCTCTATGGCAATATTGACAAGGGATGGATCCTAAACTGTCAAATCAAGTAATGTTTACATAACAGGCTTATCCAACCAGTGTACGTGTGAAACACATGGTGATCGGTTGACCTACATAAACACAAAAGAACATTGCTTTTGTTTGTGATCTGTTTTGTGAGCACTTGACCTAGTAATGAATAGAAACGAAAAATCATCAATAGGGGGAGGAGTTACACAGAAATTGGCGGAACCGTCCCAGTTATATATAGTGACATAAATTTGTTATGACATCACTCCCCTTTATAAATTTGTTTTTCATGAGTTCTCTCTCCTGAAAACTGAAAAACCTATTTCCTCCACTTCCTGTCGAAATTTAAAATTCTTTTGAAATATTTATAAAAATCAGTAGATACAGCTTTCTACCATGGTTTTTCCTCGAAAATGAATGCACTTCATGTAATCCGTTTGAAATGGTATATTTCCCATAGACTTTAATGTAAATAATATTTTCAAATTATCTCCCTTAATTTTGATGAAACTTCAAAAATCTCTTGTGGAACATTTTTATTTTTGAATATCTCAATGTTTCAAAATTTCCATTGAGATAACTACCATCATTGCAAGTATGGAATATCCCTATTAGGATGGGAAATCCTTAATGAATGTGTATTGGTTTTACGTTTTTTAAGGTAAATGCCCCATAAAACCCCACAGTTTTCCACCAAACCCAAAAATAAATTACAATAAAAGTTTTTAAAAAATGTCAAACCAAAGAAATTATAGAAATTGAAGTTATACAATGACAGAAATTTCTTATTACCCCCCCCCCCCCCCTTCATAATTTTTTTTTCATGAGTTATCTCCCCCTAAAAACTACAAAACATTAATTTTCTCATTTCTACGGTAATAGATGTTTCATGAAATTTAGAAAAACAAATATATAATACATCTTTTATCTTTGGTTGTTCTCGAAAAATAAAATTTCCCAGTTTTTTTCCTTAATTACAGAAAATTGCATATTTCCATAGAACCCAAAAGTTAATTTAAATTAAGATTATCTCTCTCTCCCCCTCTCTCTCTCTCTCTCTCCCCCCCCCCCACTAACATTCTATAAAACTGGGGAGAATATTATTATTTTGGATGTCTTCAAAGTGACAAATTTTTTACAGAAATATTACCACCATTGTCAAGATATGAATATGGATATTGTTTTGGTTTATATCTAAATTTGGAAGAGTTTTACCGGGAAATACCTTTTCCCCTTTTTTTTTTTTCCCCGGGTAGATGTCTCCCCCTCTTAAGTGTATAACAACGAAGTATCACGTTTAATAAACCATGACCCCGAAACCGAAAAACGTGGATGGGGCTCTTTAAAAGGCTGTAAATCCGTCCTTTAAAATCGTTTCGTCTCGCGTTTTATATATAATATGGTTTGTTAATAATCAAAGAATACAATTTCCATAGAAACTGCATGAACATTTTTAAAAATAGTGAGCAATATCCGTCCCGGTGGCTAGGTAATAAAACTTTTCAGCCAGAGAGGTCGGGGCTTTACTTAACGTCCGAACTCAAGAATTCGCTACCGTAACTGGAGAAGACCCATTTTGCGGAACGTATCACATTGGGACTCCAAGCACTTTTTCGGGGGTAAACGTATTCTATATTAAATCGATTTTCCCAAGTGGCGTTTCAAAAAAAAAAGTTGTTCTCCTGTGCAATGTAACCTCCCATGATAACTTTATGTCAAATTCAAATACTTTAACAACAATAAAAAGGATGAGTAAGGAAAAAAAAATTTTTATCTACTGATCATCTGTGAACGAGTTGCTTAAAAGCTTGCTTTTTTTGCCTTTGATGTTTTTAATGAGAATGATTACGTGGCTTCATTGCGAAATATGTTAATATTATAGCTATTTCCCTTTTTTCTTGGAAGGGAATAATAATCTCTCCGATATAAAGATAATTTAAAAATTTTCCAAACTATTTTATACAAATTGTTTTCTGACGCAATACAGTAAAATTCCGTTCAAAATTTAAAACCCCTTTCCTACATAAATTTATTCGTACAGAATGGCAAAATTTAGTTGGGGCAATATTCTTTTTCAAGAAAAAAAATTATATACAAGCAATTTAATTTAAATTTTTGTTTCCGGCTTTCCCGCGGTGGGCTCGGGGAAAAATCTGTTATAAAAAGCTACGAATCTGACCATCGTCTCATTTTTACATTATAACCTTGAATACATTTTTGTGATCTCTTTCCAAGAACCATTATAATATAATTCCCTTTTTAATCGACTGTATTTAGTCCTTTTACGAATTAATTGTTGTAATTTACATATACCCCGTTTTAATTTTTCGGTACACTTTATATATAATAAGATTTAATCTGATTTAGATTTGATTCGCCTTTTTGGAGAGATGTCACGTGGGTTAAGGCCCCTTAATAAAAAGGAAATCTTCCTTGTTTAAGCATTATAGTTGTCGCGGCCTTTTTAGAGTGACCTGCTTAAAAGTTTAATCAAAAACTTATACAAATTCGGTGAAGGCATTTGCAGAAATTTTGGGATAATTCAAATTTGAAGGTAAATTTTATTTATCTACCCTTGTACATTTGTAATTAAATTAAAAATATGATACATTTTTAAAAAAGTGTTTTGGATATAATGGTTTAAAAAAGGAAATTGTTTTTTTGTATTCATATATATATATATTTTTTATATATATAAAATTTTATATATATATTCCCAATTTATTTCCTGTTTCTTTCCCCCTCTCTCCCCCCCTTTTTGCTTTTGAATAGATGAATCCCCCCTATCTTTGTGTGTTATAAATAGAAAAACCAAAAATGTTTCAGGCAAATTGCATTGAGTTCTGTTTTATTTTAAAGTTTAAAATTTAAACTCTAGTTCAATCACCAAAACCAGATATTTGAAAAAATTTCCCAATTCATGTTTTTTTGTTTTTAAAAAATATCATAATTGTTTCAGAAATAAAATGGAATTTAAAACGTTAAGTCTAAATAACTGAACAAAATTGTGTATGATAAGCAATTTTTTAATCGTTGTATCCACAAAATTTTAGAATATTAAAAGAAAGTGTATAGTAATTGTTTGAACTTGCATAAGCACTGAGACAGATATATTCCCTGCCACACTGCAGTATCACAGTCATTGAAATCCTGACACGGGGCCAAAGCTTATATGCGAGAAACCCAGGGAGGGAGCTAAACAGTATCTTTTTTGGCTGGGGAAACAAACCAATGACCTCCGATTCCAGGGCGGATCCTCTAAACAAATGAACATTAAACTGGTCCATACTGCTAAAAACAAAGTCTCGCCAAAGTTGCTTTGCTATGGTGCACCCAAACCCAAGAGTTAGACCCAAATCCTTTTGCTCCAATGGGTTGAACTGACCAACCCCACATACATAAACTTTCAATAATTACGGTTACTAAAAGTTCTTACATACTCCAATCGCCAAATGGAAATCTCATGGACAACATTGACATATTCTGGACAAACCCACGAAACTATATTTAATGACCCTATATTTGCCCCAAAAATGAAAACCAGAGGAGAAGAAGGGTCACCCGGGCCGGGGATTTAAACCTGGGACCCCAGCTTTATTATTATTTAAAAAAAATAAAATATTGAATTGATTGGCTTTATTATTCGCACGTTGTAACTTTCGCATTTGACAGTAACTCTCAATGCTTTGATGATCTAAGAGATCATATTGTGATGTAGTATCCATCTAATGTTTGGTTTCTTTGTTTTCAAAATTTAATATACTTTATAAATTGCCTTAACCCGTAGTGGTTCCGTTCCTCGTTTTGACGTTCGATGTCCGATCGCTGTTAATGGAGTACATACTAGGACAGAGTGACCACTCGTTCAGAGATATGATGGCTTTATTCTGGACCCCGTTTTCCTTCCACATGCATAAAAGCATATGCATTCATCAAATCAAATTTCTGTCAAAATATTTTTGACTTGTTTTCACTGTCCCGCTGGCCGAGCGGTCGCACCCGCCCTTTTAAAAGTTTTGTGGCGGGTGTGATCCCAGGCCGCGACATAAAAATGCCAAATAATGGTGATGGTATGTATACTCAAATGATAATGGTAGTTCGCGTACTGCTCGGCCCGGGTAAAAATGCTTTTTTTCACATGCTGATATGATTATTTTTCTATCTTGTTTAACTGAGAAAAATTCGTGTTTAGAACTAAAGTATGAAATAAAAATGGACGCTTGTGGTGAGAGAGAATTCCAATTCTTACATAGAGTTCCTCAAATGTTTCGATATAACACAGTCAAACTAATGAATTTTTTTTCAACAAAACTACACTCTACGAAAGTCAGTTACGACTGGTACTGTATATATAAGTTTTAGAGATTGTATCAAACTGACTGTTCAATACAGTTTCGTCTGTACATAGATTTCAGAGTAAATTTGTGTATTCCTGTGTCCTGGCATTCCTAGTTTTGTTAGACCCTGGCATCACCCCTGGTTAATGACAAAGAAGGGTAATGCATCTCTCTATTAGAGTCATTGATGAAAGCATTATAACTTTGCATCTTATATGTATACATTGTGTGGTGATAGCTGTACAGAATTATGTTGTTGTATATTAAATGATAATACAAGCATTATTAAATTAAAAATAAAATACACCAAGTTTCTAAAAGTTTGTTGTCAACCCGCGTGTAAACTACAACGGATTTAGGTTTCAATATAAACACGAGCAGTAGTATCACATTATCATGGCATGTACAGATGTACATTTATTGTAACAGCAAATGTTTTAATAATGGGCAAAGACATATATTAATTTCATACGTAGTATTTTTTTCAGGTTGATCAGCTTTACTTTTAATTAATCACACATTCAACTCCCTTTATAAAGGTAGTAAAGTAGTAAAGGACTAGAAAAACAACGCCGACCTTTATCGTTGGTCTCATCTGTTGTTTATAATGTAAATACTGCTCAATCTGAGAGAAGATTTCATTCTAACCGGGTATAAAATATTTAAAAAAAATGCGTAAAACGGTACAATCCCTCCCAAGCTTATATTAATAAGTGTTTCATTTATCCTTTAGTTACAAAACTCATTTAAAATAATATGCAACAAATCTTAACATATTTGAATTTGAACATATTATACATATATTTTGCACATGTATCTACAATTTATGTTGACTTACTTTTTCTCAAGCACAAGGATCTCTAAAATGTCATGGGGATGCATTTGGAATTTTGCAAATGAAAACATCAGATTTTAAACGGCGGCTTGCTGTCGTTTTTAGAGCCAAAAATGCTTAACAAGTCTTGCTGACCTTGCTTGTTTGCATATTTTCCACGACAAATTTAATTTTTCCTCTCCGCGCCTAGTGATGAAATGCAATCCTGTACTAACGAATACGAGTGGAATATGCTACACAGACTTTATTTTATAAACCGTATCTGCTTTGTATGTGTTGTTGTTGTTTGTTAATAAGTTTTCTTTTACAATTGTTTTAAACTCTGTAAACATCCATCTTAAGCGTGAACAATATATTCGTGACATTTTTAATTCAGAAAGCAATCCAGAAGATCTACTCCTGTAAAAAAGTAAACAAGTAGCGCTTGCATGTCTGTAATTAACCTAAAGTAGTACATTCGTAATTGTGTATGTTGGCGAGTTATGTTTCTCCAAGAGCATTTTTTAACTTTGAAATAGATAGGCAAGGATTCATGTATCTTAAATAATCAAGTACCTTGTCAATTTCTATACTTACGTAACAGCAGATAGAATGCATACATCAGGTCCCAGGGAATGACCTACTTATGAACTTATGCATGACCCTAACTCCGGATTGTTATGTAATAAATGAATTCGATTGTCTTTCTAGCGACTAAAGTTGCAGGAAAGTGTATGGAGTTTGTTTTATTTTTGCGTTATGTGGCTTTTGCCTTTATTATTTCAATAGTTAAGAATCAGAGCTTTTTCCTGTTAATCCTGTTAATAATTGTATTTTGCATTTTTTTACATATTATAGTAAAAATAATATACACGGATCAAATATTCAGGCGAATATATTTGTAAAAAGACACATGAGATTTCAAATAGGAATGTAATAAAGACACCTGAGATGTCACACATATGTAAGAAATACACATGAGATGTCACATACATGTAAGAAAGACAAATGAGATGTCACACACGTGTAATTAAGACACATGAGATGTCACATGTAATAAAGACACATGAGATGTCGCATGCAAAAAGGACACATGAGATGTCACATACATTAAATAAAGACACATGAGATGTCACATACATGTATTAAAGACACATGAGATGTCACATACATGTATTAAAGACACATGAGATGTCACACGCTTGCAGGAAAGACACATGAGATGTCACATGTAATAAAGACACATGAGATGTCACACGTATGTTATAGACACATGAGATGTCACACAAATGTAATTAAGACACATGAGATGTTACATTACTGTAATTAAATATCTTCAATAATTTAGACCTTGTATGAAACAGAAAAGTCGAAACCTATTTGAAATCCGCCTTCATTTTTATTTGTTTTTATATGCAAATCATTAGTATCAAGAGTTTTTGCTACAGTTTACCATCGCAGTGCTTCGGACAAGTAAAGTTTAACATATTTTGAGTACTCTAAATGTTCGGATGTAAACTTTCACAATATCAGGAGCACAACTTCGCTTAAAGGCTTGTTTCTATTTGTATTTATCACATTTCCGTTACAATGCTTAACTAATTTGAAAATATATTAGTTATGCTTAACAATTCAAACTTTACTTCCGCATTAAGCTTTTGAAAGTTACCATAAAAACAGCCCAACAGGTCCAAAATGAAATCGGTGCTCCATATTTTTCTTCATTTTTAATACCAATCAACCATTTGAAAACATTAACGAAATTGTTGCTTTTTGTTGTTGTCTCTTTTACCGTCACCGATGACACACTGGTTAGAGCGTCAGCCTTGGGAGTGATAGGTCGTGGGTTCGATCCCCGGCCGCGACATACCAAAGTCGTAAAAATGGTACTGGTATAGCCTATAAGGGTGGTTCCAGGGTTGGTTTGCCCGGTGTCAGATAATGCGACTAAATGTAATATCATGCCACGTGTCTAAAGCGTGACACTACAGTGTGGCAGCACTATATCTGTCTCTAAATGACTGAAATACTGTCAGTGTGATGTTAAACCAAAGAAACAAAAACAATTTCCCTTTTCTAAAATGTGTTTTTATCTATTTCTGTAAAAATGCAACACTGAGGATGTTCAAACCATTCGTGAGATTAAACAACTAATGCCAATGTAACAGGTGGATTTTCTTTCTTCTTTTTTAACGAGTGATATATATTTTATGCTTCGCCTGCTCCAAGGCTGTTCCTTGGTTCATATTAATATAAACATAGGAACATTAATTTAACAGATAAGATAGAAACATATGAATGTTAATGTAACAGGTGGACATTTGAGCACGTGTAAAGTCACGTGTAAATCATGACATGGGCTAGATATAAAGGGCCAATGCTATGAAACAAATTTCCCCCGAGTTCATAATTTGTGTTCAATATGTAGATCATGTTTTTGTCCACTCAACGGAATTAGAGTCAATCAGACATTTTATGATAAAAGATAGTGCTAATATGTTTTACGTCTGACCATGCACCGATGATGTTCAGCGTTGTATCTGAAACAAAATTGCGACCGAAGACAAATACTAAATATAGCATGGAATAAATGCACCCATGATCATATAAAGCGATACGAGCATGCTCTTGAAAATGAATTACATGTATATTGCATAATGGCTGACAGTTCAAATTGCTGATCTGACTTTCTTAACAATATGAAAATATCCGCCATTCACTTGTCAAGTTCTGTTTTACCCGTCTGTCGTTTCAATAAAAATGCGAAACCCTATTGGTGCCCCGAACTAAAAGAGTTACATGAAACAACTCGTAGATTTCGGAGCTTATGGATAGAGGCTGGTAAACCTAGGGAGTCACAATCCGATACTTATAGTTCGTATAAACGCGCGAAAAGAGCTTTCCGCCCATTACAACGTCAGAAGAAATACGAATATGAGAGAAAAAAAGCAAAGCTATTGACGATCTTGTTAATGCAGCAGAACTAGATTACCGTTTGTTTTGGAAATTACTTCGTCAAAAGAGAGGCCGATCTAATCAAAATTGCAGTCATATTGATTTTAATAATATGCGATACCAAAGTAATAACGTCGCACACGGTTTTGAAATATACTTTAAAGATGTTTTCTTTTGTAGTAACTCCATCTCGGATATGGAATTAGATTCAGAATGAAGCGAATTTCTCTCTATGAATAACGATATGTCGACTCGACTTTCCGAGAGAATCAGCGAAAACGATGTCCGAAACGTTGCACGTAACCTTAAAAATAAAAAAAAATTCAGGAAAAGATAATTGTCAATGAGCATGTACAATTCAGTGGAGAAATCATGATTAAAGCATTCACGATACTGTTTAATTAAAGTAATTATCTCAAGTGAATGTACTCCTTCGCAATGGTCTACAAGCCTGCTCATGCCCCTTTATAAAGGCAAGGGGAAATCTAGTACCGACCCTGGTAGCTATAGACCAATATCACTTAGTCCGTGTTTTAGTATTATATTTGAAAAAAAAAAAAAACTTAATCGTGTTAATGCCATCATTAATAAAAAAGGGTATAAAATTCCCTTCTAAGCTACAGCAAGGTTTCTGCATAAACTTTAGCTGCATCACCACGCCTTTTAACCTTCAGGAAACAATTTTTCACCAGATCGAGAAGGATAGTAATGTTTATGCAGCCTTGCTCGACCAAAAGGCTGCTTTCGACTCAGTCTGGCACAAGGGACTTTTCATAAATTGGGGCGTTTTGGAGTAGTTGGAAAGGCATTTCGCATTATAAAGTCTTACACGGACCTGAAATGCATTGTTAAAGTTAATGGTTATCATTGGAAACCTGTTCCTATAAGAAAATAAGTCAGGCAAGGGGGTGTTGTGTCAACTTTCTATTATTTACTTTACACTAACACACTTCTCGTTGAACTGGAGAATTCAAACCCAACTGTAGAGTTGGGCAAACAAGTTCAGGTAACCCTGCATATGCAGATGACATATCCTTGTTAGCGTTGTCGCCCCTTAATCTACAAAAAATGATCGATATGGTTTACTTATCTCACAGGGACTTGCTCCCATACACACACACACCACACACACTGTACATACACTATCAACAAGGGTGGACATCTTTTCAGGGGTCGACTCGCTTCAACTCCGTTTTTTCAAATCATTCAAATAAATCTATGAAGTTAACATACGGAATCACTCAAATATATATTTCTCTATCGAAATATACAAAATTGTCGTGAAAATAATCCTCCTTTGTATGTTTATTTGTTTGAAATATATGCGAATCCGAGAAAAGGACAACAACCTGGACCAGCAGCGCAGTACATTTCGGGATGATTCGGATTTTTACGCTGCGAAATTGGTCAGCGATATTGCGATTATTTTCCCGCAATCTGTCAAACCGTTAAATTTAAATTATTAAAGGGCTGACTATTCGGGCGTTGAAAGAAAAAAAAAAACCCAGGCAGTATGGAGAAATCAGCTGTTTCTTGGTAATTTTCTTGTTGTAAAATAAATTATTTAAAGACTTAGATAAAAATTTCACTTGTCTGTGAGTGTGTGTTTTTAAATTGAAATAAATATCACAGGGATTTGAAGTTCAGTAGAATTTAGTATTCCGTATATATAAGAAAAATATGTTTTGTATGTATGGAGTACTATTATTTTCAGAATTTTATTTTAAATTACTGAACTTCAAATTCATGTAATAAATATATAAGTTATGTGAAGAATATATTTTTTTTTATTTCATTTACTTTTATCTATTTATTTTGTTTAGCAATCTCTCCCAACATCCACAGACAAACACACACACAAAATAATAAGAACCAAAAATATTAAAAAATAAAACAAAACAATTTAAAACTATATGTTCCTCCTTTTTTTCTCAAATTTTTCAAAATTTACATGTTGAGGTTGAGGTTTGAACTGACAACCCCCAGCTTCACTGGGATAGGTACCAGGGGACAAAATGGCATCTTAATTTAAAAGCTAGATATATAAGTTTTATATCATGTGAAAAAAAGGGAAAATTTTGTGTGTGTGTGGGGAGGGGGGGGGGGGTGGGAATGGAAAACTTTCTTTTATCCTGTGCTAGCTTGATGGGTTGTAAATTCCTAAAATATTCTGAAATGGAGATTTTTCCAAGGATTTTTCACACTATGTAACAGAGGCCTATAAAAGGCTACTTCCCAATCCAAAACCATGCAGTTTTCCCAAATAATCAAACTTACACAAGCTTCTTCACTTCCCAATTGGGTCAAATGTTTCCCAATTTGGCAGTTTTAGCTGCGAGTTTTTGAAAATAATAGTACTCCATACATACAAAACATATTTTTTCTTATATATACGGAATACTAAATTCTACTGAACTTCAAATCCCTGTGATATTTATTTCAATTTAAAAAAAACACACTCACAGACAAGTGAATTTATATCTAAGTCTTTAAATAATTTATTTTACAACAAGAAAATTACCAAGAAACAGCTGATTTCTCCATACTGCCTGGGTTTTTTTTTTTCTTTCAACGCCCGAATAGTCAGCCCTTTAATAATTTAAATTTAACGGTTTGACAGATTGCGGGAAAATAATCGCAATATCGCTGACCAATTTCGCAGCGTAAAAATCCGAATCATCCCGAAATGTACTGCGCTGCTGGTCCAGGTTGTTGTCCTTTTCTCGGATTCGCATATATTTCAAACAAATAAACATACAAAGGAGGATTATTTTCACGACAATTTTGTATATTTCGATAGAGAAATATATATTTGAGTGATTCCGTATGTTAACTTCATAGATTTATTTGAATGATTTGAAAAAACGGAGTTGAAGCGAGTCGACCCGTGAAAAGATGTCCACCCTTGTTGGTAGTGTATGTACAGTGTGTGTGTGTGTGTGTGGGGTGTGTGGTGTGTGTGTGTGTGGGAGCAAGTCCCTGTGCTTATCTAGTAAGAATTGGCAAATTGACATTAACGTTAAAAAATCAGAAGTAGTTATTTTCAGACAGAAGCGCACAGTTCCAAATTCAGCAATAATGTATGGTGATAAACGTATTTCACAAACAAACCACGCGAACTACCTGGGCATACGGCAAGATAGTAATTTGAAATGCACAGAAAGAATTAAAGAGCGATGCCAGCAGGCAAAGAGTGCGTGTTAACACAGTGTGTGCACCCACACGGTATCAACCCAAATGTTTCAGTAGAGATTTATATTAAAATTGTGCAGCCTGTTACTTTATATGGGAGTGAATTATAGAACAATATTACACAGAATAACATTCGCATTTTAAACAGATTCCAACATTTTGTTGTTAAAAAAACTTCAAGGCCTCCTCTCTCGCACCAGATCTGACATATGTAAGTCGATGCTTGGTATCAATAAATTATATTGTGTTGTGATTGTAAAAAAAATGCTATATTTGCACTCGATTCTTGGCTTAGGTACAAACTGCGTAAATCGTAAAACATTTACGCATAGATACTTTCATTATTTGACCAGAGGGCAATGTCAGACGGGATTTGTCCCAGATATCTGTAGAATTGGCCTACATTAATTTATTAACCTAAGAATCTCAAATCCTGGCTCCATGTCCACGAGACTCCAACGGAAACGTTTCATAAAATTCGCCGTAAATAATTTACACCACGAACTTTGTATACCCAGTGTGGCCACAGATGACGATTTTAGGCACTTTATATTATTACAACCCTGTATAATGAAGTCGCCTGTATACAGCGTTTGCAGATTACAAAAGTATAACCACATTAGGAGTCACATTTCTAGACCGTGGTGTCGACTTCCTTAAACAACTCCTAGACTCTGTGAGAAGTGTGGTTTATTATATAACGATATTGTGATTCATTGCTTTTCTTCTTGTCTAGCTAACTAATACGATCGTTGGGCTTTATTTGACAGCATTTATCGCATAGATCCAATACTGACCCAGACATTAGTAGCTTAGATGCAGAAGATCTTTATATCACTCTCCTTGGTTCAAATGTTCATTTACCCGAGACTGTTAATTGCAATGAACTATCTTACTTAGAAATATCATTCCTATTCATTTATAACTGCATGAAGAACCTCGTATAAAACTCTTTATAAAGAATAATGAGTTCTTACATATCTTAATATGATAAGAACTTTCAACTCATGTGCTTTATATTGGTGACCTCAGTCTCATGTCATTGATGTGTGTTTGTGTTTGTATCTTTTGTTCATTTGTAAAATCTTTACTTATCATTTGTGTCATGTACTATTCATGTAAATATCCTGCATTTCACCAATATTGGTAGCAATAAAGAAATTGAATTGAAATGAATAGAATACATTTTCATTATAAACATCATGCAGCAGTAATATCAATATAGTTACTAACTTGACTTAATTATTTGCGTTTACCGTCGCTTCGACAGTATTTCAGTCATATAGCGACGTCCAGCTAATTACAGGTAAAAGAAGACCCCTAAGACAAACTCACTATTAAGACCTCCTCGCTATTAAGACCAATTCGCTATTAAGATCAGCTCGCTTTTGAGATCACCTCGCTTTTAAGACCACAGCGCTATTAAGACATCCTCGCTATTAAAAACATCCCTTTAAGGAACCTTTTCACGCTATTAACCACCTCGCTTTTAAGGACGTACTCTCTATTAAGACCACGCTTTAATTTAAATTAAGATCCTCACTTTGAAGACCACCTCACTATTAAGACCACCTCGCTATTAAGACCACCTCGCTATTAAGACCACCTCGCTTTGCTGGAGTCGATGATGGTCTTAATAGCGATGTTTTACTCTACAATCATTGATAAAAAGGACCGTTATTATGGTTACAATAAAATGGAATATGTTTTAAACCAGTTATTATTAAATTTAACTTATAATACGATGCCATATTATTCACTTTCACTTATATCGCTTTCCGACATGCATTTTGACAAATATGTGCTACAACTTATCAAATGAGGCTGGGGAAATTATACATGACAAGCTTATGCTTGTCACAACTTTTCACTAATTGTAGTTCGTATGTGCACACATCTATATAAAATGTCAATAGTAGTTCTCCCAAATAAGTGTATGATAAACATGTCCTGTCAGACAGGTTGTGGGTCGATGTAAAATATTAGATATGCAAGGTAAAGCAATCCTCGGTAAGCTTTGGGGCGTAAAAAATCATCGTTTTTGTCCTTCTGAAATCTCGAAATGTAAATAAAATGATATGATGTATTTTTAATATCCATTTTAAATTTAAAACTGAAGCTCATTGTTACTTAGATACCGTTGATGCCACGCGCCGTCTCATATTTTAGTATTGTTAAAATAGTACCGGGAACTAAGTATTAATGTAAAAATATTTTTATTATCCTTTGTACGTAGTGTAAAACACAGAAAATCCATGATTGGTTGACATGTTGTCAGGTTAATGTGACTATGTGTGGTATCATGATTTTGTCCACGGCATGATACCATATCGGAAATTAATCAGCTTCATGTAGACAAAAGTCAACAAATAATTTAATATAGTCGGTAGGACATCATAATAGACCCAAGGAAAAAATGTATTGGTAATTGTTATCTGCATTACAATTAATGTGGCCTGTTAATATTAAAATCGGTGTGCGCTTGATAAAAAAAAAAGGTTAGGAGAACAAGTATTATTCTTTTGTTGCGTACAACAATTTCATGTCATCCAAACGCATTTCGCAACAATTACTTGAATCTATAAGGTTGGTAAGGTTAGTAAACACATGACTTCTATAAATTGATACATGCAATCCTAATGTGTAAAATGATCGATAAAAAAACCCACAGGACTTCTCTATATTGATACATGCAATCCTAATGTGTAAAATGATCGATACGATTATAAGAATCCACCATGAGTATTCATGTAGGATAGGGATATCTTACCCGAGGGTCAGAAATTTCAGGCAGGGACGAGGCTCTGCCTGAAATTTCTGATCCTGAGGCTGAGATATCCCTTTCTTTCATAAATTTACGAATGATGGATTTTTTTTTCTCGCATGAGCAATAATCACTTGCAGTCAGCTTCAATTTAATTAACATATCGAGCTTCCATTTTTTTTTAAATTTTTTTTTTTGGCAATTTTTTCTCGTCGATTAACAAGTTAAAACAATAACATAATGAGACAAATCGGGATTATAAAGTACATTCGCAAGTATGTACCTAAAATTTGATGTTCGTTCGACTGGGAATTACCAATTGCTTAAAATAACTTAGTTAGAAATACCACTGTCCTTGACCGTGCGTAATAATATCTCCCCCCCCCCCCCCCCCCCGTAAAAATATTAAGCCTTATTTCACGTTCCGTAGTAATGGATAACTAACTAGATATTACTATTTTCAAACATTATATCTATTCACATGAATTACAACCAGTTAGTATTGCATTTTGATAAAATGTATAACTTACAGCCATCATTGTTTATTTACGTGACATGGAAGAAAGCTGATCACGTGACATGGAAGATAGAGTTTTCTTCCATGAGGGAAATCCCTATCTTCGTATATTGAACATGGGAGAAAAAAAAACGTCGTTAGTCATCCCTTCCACGAAACAATAAGACCACTTTTATTAAAATCTAGCAATGATCAAAGGGGTTACGGCAATTGAAACGACATGAAGTAGGATTTCAATGGAAAAAAAGTTACCTACCTTCTTATTATATGCAAGGTTTTTGATTTTTTCTTAAACGACAGTTTTTCGTTTGACGAGGCAATGATTACAGTAAAAGCGCTGCCTTTGTCATTTCCGCAAAATACAATGAAAATTGTTTAGTTTTGGCGAAAATCTTAAACCTTTGATTTCCATGATTCACCTTTCAAAACTCGAAACTTCAAGGCGGATTTCGCCATCAACCGTGAGATACAGGTTTTATTTGTAATGTTCAACATCGCAGGGTTCAAAACAAAACTGAGGCGAGACTATTTCGTGGAAAGAAGACGAAATTTCATGACAAAAATATGTTAAGCTGTTTGACACATCACAAATCATAGATACGTCTTTTCGTAAGATAACCAGACTACAATATTCCCTTCGATTGCGACATTTTTCCCCATAATCGTGTCTCCTGAAATGACAGAAATGACCACCATATATGCTAGATGTGGCTGTTCGGATACACTTCTGATATTATTTAGTAAGAACTGAATAGATATTAAAATTAACATTTCATCATAAAATAAATAAAAATAAAATACACTAAACCGAACACTGTCCTTGTCGTATTTTAAAGAGAAATACGACGAAGTTAAAGCGATAAGTTGCTTGGAGCATTAAGAGTTCTGTACAAAGCAAAACATCATCATCAAAATAGTTTTTCAAAGCCGAACTGATAGCAATCTACATAACATTATTATCCTGACTTTAAGTTTTGTGGCAAAATTAAAATAAATACAGATCAGGATGATTGGCCCGGTGTCAGATAATGAGGCAGCTGTGGTAGCATGCCACATGTCAGCGGCGTGATATTGCGTGTGACAGCATTTGGTCTGTTTCAAGTGGTCATAGTCTTAAAAGGACCGAAATACTGCCGATGGGACCTTAAAAATTAAAAAAAGAAAATAACAGGAAACGGAACCCGTATTTACTTTTACAATAAAATTATTTTGTAAACTTAAACATAAGATTACAATTTTTATAGTCATGCATGTGAATAGTAGTTTTCCTAATTATCTAATGCTTTTCGGTGGGTTAAATATATATATATATATATAAAATATATATAATATATATATATATATATATTAATTTTGCAGCCTCATATGAAAATCAATTGCCATATATAAAATTCACCAAAAGGTAGCACTGGACTTTCGCCAAAACATTTCCGTAGAGCCCGAATCCGTGTAAAATGAAGTTCAATCTGTTTCGAGGTTCAATCTGAATCCGATTCACAATTTTGCACGTGGAAAAACTGGACGGGCGAAATCGCAAAGGTACGATGACGAAACAACGGATGTCGATACGAAACAAACGATGTACGATGACGAAAACGCGAAATTATAACGCAATTTAATCATCGTGTTTTCGCAGTGGTACTTTTGCATTTTTATCATCGTAGTTTTGAATTTTCGTGGTTTACTGTTATTGCATTTAAATTTTTTCATTTACAGGCAATTCCCCCTTATATAATTTATTTAATTATAAGTATTGACTACCGAACTTCCTCAACTAGAGTTTTATAATAATAAACACACTACCTTCTATCATGTGTCATCGTTAACAGTTCAGTTGAGGGGTATTTATTTTAAATGCGCATTTAAGTCTTCTTCATTTGACCGCACGCTGTTGATCTCTAAGTGAGACAATAGAACTCTGTATATCATGTCCATAATCTGAGAAATTAAAATTGGATTGTGTAAATAGCTTTGAACTGGTTAATTATTTTGCGCGACATACCGATTTCACCGGGAAATGGTTCTGGCATCTTCCCTTTTGGGCGCTCAGAATTTATACAGAAAAGTTTCGGACTGGTTGACCCGGTGTTAGGATAATGTACTGTGTGTGGTAAACCACGTGCCATCGGCGTGATACTGATTGGCAGTTCTATATACATTGTATTCTCAAGTAACAATGAGTCAAAATATTGAAATACATTCGGTTGGATGTTTAACTTTAAACAAATAACAGCGGTGCAACAACACGAACTAAACCGCGTTTCTAAAATTTATTTTGATCTAGTTACTATATATAACCTCACTCCAGAAAATTAAAACTAACTCTAAACAACATTAACAATATGCATCATGTAATTTTTTTTGTTGGTTGTTAAAGCTTCACAATGATGTGGACATGGCTGCCTTTGCGACCATGTAGACCAAGATTAGCATCACATCCGTGCAGTCTGATCATGTCCGCTGTTCAGTCAAGAAATGTTCATCAAGCATCGCGGGAAACCCGACATGGCACGAGTCAATGTATGGTAAAAGGGGAGATAATGACACAGCCCTCCTTTTAAACAAGCATTGGTTACCTCCCATATTATTGCATGATCGCGGCTGTTTTTCTTTGAAGTCGACCGTGAGTAAAATTCTGAGACCACGGAAAACTGTGAAAAAAAAAACTTACAAAATAATCTTTTGAAACGCGTAGTGTGGTATCTTCGAAAAGTTTGGGGTTGTTAGCCGTGTAAGAGTAAAAACTGTAAAAATAAATACTATTGAGAATTGTTTGGTATCTATATTAAGTGGAGATGAATTTAGTGCATGCAGCTCGAGTGAAGAAAACAACAACAACAACAACAACAACAACAAAAGCAATAAACGTTGTAACATGTCAAATTAATTTGATTAGTTTGTTTGATTGTTTTTGGTTTTTCAGTATTCAGAAAGCTTCCTCACACGAAAAAATCCGAAGTCCCTACCGGGATTCGAACCTACGGCGGTGAGGGGCTGAGAGATTTGTAGTCCACGACTGTAACCGCTCGTCCACGGCGGCACCAAAATGTAGAATGATGCAGATGGCGTGTTTTCCTATAATTTTAAAAAAATATCAATTCTTACAGTCCTTTTTATATTTTTGCACATGTACATAGTTGCTTTAATGGTAACTAAGCATCCCTGCTTTCCCCCTGGTCGTACGAATGGGACCGGTGTGGTCATAACCACTTGTCTTGTGTAACATTTCATTTAAGAAAAATGCCAAAAAAATATAAAAAAAAACACAGAATATAAGAATGGCAAAATACTCTTTGACGATGTTAAACTAAGAAAAAATATACCCATTATTCCACGCCGGAACTTGGCGAAGGCACGCACGAACACGCGAACATACGAGAAATATATCGATACCCAAGTCAGATATAAAGTCAGCCAATATAAATTCATTAATTACAGGTAAAATTGTGAATAAAAATAATAAGACTACATGAACACCATAAATTGCGAGTAATTTTGATTAGTTTGGTTCAGATCTGACATCGATAAAATTAGAACAAAACTTCGTTGCAGCAAATCGTGTTTCATTTTTATCACGTGCATTTTATGTCTACACTGGTGGGTATGAACTATTTTCAGTTCAGCTGAGCCAAAATGTGACAACTATTCCGTGCCGAACATTGATTTATTTGGTCATCACAAGAAGTAAAGGATAGACAAAGCACGAGATTATCTATTCGACTTAAACCACGTGACTCGTAAGCCAGCTTTACACGATGATCTCGTGCATGTTCCATAGACAACATTAATTTATACTGTATAATAAATATGTATTTACTTTGGCGTATCTTTATGAAGAAACTGTTCCAAATAATGAATTAATTAATAAATTTATTAGTAACAATAACAATTAATTCATTAATTTATAATGTAATTAACTATGAAACATCGCGATATAAATACTAATTTGATTTTTATTTTCAAAATCAACATCAAAGAAAAAATCTAATGCATAGAGATTAGTGAATGATAAATGAACGAATTATACGAATTACCCTGCCAGGATTCGAACCCACGCGTGAGGGACTGAGTGAGTAAAAAGTTATGAAACGATATTAAATGGGAAAGGAATACATAGGAATGATGACATTTTGTAATTTCAATACATGGACTGTATATCTATATTTTAAATGCTGTTATAAATAAATAATTGAAAAACAATAAATGAAATAGATTTTTTTTTTATATTTAAAAATCGGTAAATGAATACATAAACAGAGTTATCAATACGACTGAAAAATCGCAATGAAAATAAAAGTACAGAAATTATTTTAAAAAACTACAATCAAATTTAAAAAAAAAGTGTTGTCATATATATAAACTTCAATAATAAAAAAGCGATTAGAGAATAAAGAACAAATAAAGCAATAAAAATGTAATAAATGAGTATTATGTAAATAAAAATACAATAAATGATATTATGTATAATAAAAATGTAATAAATGAGTATAAGTGTAATAATAAAAATGTAATAAAATGAATATTATATATAATAAAAATGTAATAAATGAGTATTAGTATATAAATAAAAATGTAATAAATGAGATATAGTGTATAATAAAAATGTAATAAATGAGTAATAGTGTATAATAAAAATGTAATAAATGAGTAATAGTGTATAATAAAAATGTAATAAATGAGTAATAAGTGATAATAAAAATGTAAAAGTAGTATTAGTGTATAATAAAAATGTAATAAATGAGTATTAGTGTAAAATAAAAATGAATAAATGATATTATGTATATTAAAAATGCAATAATGGTATTAGTGTATAATAAAAATGTAAAAATGATATTATGTATAATAAAAATTAATTAAATGAGTATAAGTGTATAATAAAAATGTAATAAATGAGTAATAGTGTATAATAAAAATGCAATAAATAGCATTATGTAAATAAAAATGCAATAAATGAGTATTAGTGTATAATAAAAATGCAATAAATGATATTATGTATAATAAAAATGTAATAAATGATATTAGTGTATAAATAAAAATATAAAAAATGATAATAGTGTATAATAAAAATTAATAAATATAATAGTGTATAATAAAAATGTAATAAGGAGTATTATGGTATAATAAAAATGTAATAAATGATAATATGTATAATAAAAATGTAATAAATGATATTAGTGTAAATAAAAAATGAAAAAAATGAGTATTATGTATAATAAAAATATAATAAATGATTATTAGTGTATAATAAAAAATGCAATAAATGAGTATTAGTTATAATAAAAATGCAATAAATAGTATAAGTTATAAAAAAATGTAATAAATGATATTAGTGTATAATAAAAAGCAATAAAGAGTATTAGTGTAAATAAAAATGTAATAAATGAGTAATAGTGTATAATAAAAATTAATAAATGATAATAGTGTATAATAAAAATGTAATAAATAGTATTAGTGAAATAAAAATGTAATAATGAGTAATATATATAATAAAAATGTAATAAATGAGTATTAGTGTATAATAAAAATGTAATAATGAGTAATAGTGTAATAATAAAAATGCAATAAATGATATAGTGTATAATAAAAATGTAATAAATGAGATATTAGTTATAAAAAAAAGAATAAATGAGTATTATGTATAATAAAAATGTAATAAATGATAATAGTGTATAATAAAAATGTAATAATGATAATAGTGTATAATAAAAATGTAATAAATAGTATTAGTGTATAATAAAAATGTAATAAGTGAGTAATAGTGTAAATAAAAATGCAATAAATGAGTATTATGTATAATAAAAATGTAATAATGATAATAGTGTATAATAAAAATGAATAAAGAGTATTAGTATAATAAAAATGCAATAAATGATATATGTATTAATAAAAATGTAATAAAAGTTATAAGTGATAATAAAAATGAATAAATGAATTAGTATAAATAAAAATGCAATAAATGAGTATAAAGTTAATAAAAAAATGTAATAAATGAGTATTAGTGTATAATAAAAATTAATAAATGATATTAGTATAATAAAAAATAGCAATAAATGAGTATAATGTTTAAAAAAAATTGTAAATAAATGAGTATTATGTATAATAAAAATGCAATAAATGAGCATAAAGTTATAATAAAAATGTAATAAATGAGTATTATGTATAATAAAAATCAATAAATGAGTATAAGTGTATAATAAAAATTAATAAATGATAATAGTGTATAAATAAAAATGTAATAAATGAGTATTAGTGTATAATAAAAATGTAATAATGAGTAATAGTAATAATAAAAATGCAATAAATGATATTATGTATTAATAAAATGTAATAAATATGTATAAGTTATAAAAAAATTGTAATAAATGATATTAGTGTAAAATAAAAATTAATAAAATGAGTAATTAAGTGTATAATAAAAATTAATAAATGATATTAAGTGTATAATAAAATGTAAATAAATGAGTATTAAGTATAATAAAAATGTAATTAAATGAGTATTAGTGTATAATAAAAATGTAAAAATGAGTATAAGTGTATAATAAAAATGTAATAAATGGTATTATGTATAAAAAAAATTAATAAATGAATATTAAGTGTATAATAAAAATGTAATAAAATGTTATTAGTATAATAAAAATGTAATAAATAGTATAAGTTATAATAAAAATTAATAAATGAGTAATATGTATAATAAAAATTAATAAATAGTATTATGTATAATAAAAATGTAATAAGTATAATAGTATATAATAAAAATGCAATAAATGAGTATTAGTGTATAATAAAAATGTTAATAAATGAGATAAGTGTATAATAAAAATGAATAAATGATATTAGTTAATAAAAATTAATAATGATATTAGTGTATAATAAAAATGGAATAAATGAATTAGTATAATTAAAAATGTAAAATATATTAGTGTTAATAAAAATGTAATAAATGAGTATTAGTGTATAATAAAACTGATCTCATATAATAGGATGCTTTTTTTATTCACATCTATCCTCGCATTTTCCTTAACAATGCACACTGTCCATGGGATATTCTTTTTTTTTAATTAGATTATTTCATTTAAAAAATGTATCATGGTCATTGCAGTTTTCTGTAGAAAAGTACCCATGTTTAAATTGGATATCTCACACTATTAAGGGGCGGTGTTTTCACGTGTATGCATAAACTGATGAAAAACCATGCAGTTATCCAATAAACGTACAGTAATGGCGGATCATGCAGTTATCCAGATAAACGCACAGTAATGGCGGACCAGGCAGTTATCCAGATAAACACACAGTAATGGCGGATCATGCAGTTATCCAGATAAACGCACAGTAATGGCGGATCATGCAGTTATTCCCCGAGAAACCAAAAGTAATGGCGGATATGCATTATCCAGATAAACACACAGTAATGGGGGATCATCAGTTTTCCTTTTAAAGCACATAATGGGGGGTCATCACATCTAATAAACGCACAGTAATGGGGGATCATGCAATTACCCCGATAAACCCCCAGAAAGGGGACAGAGGTATCTAAAAAAACCCAGTAATGGCGGATCAGAAATTTCCCCCGTAAACCACAGAAAAGGCGGATAAAAGCAGGAAAACTAGAAAAACGCACAAAAAAGGGGATCATGAAAAAGTCCAGATAAACGCACAGTAATGGCGGATAAAAGCAGGAAACTAGAAAACGCAAAAATAAGGGGGGAAAACAGCAAATGCCCCAAAAAAAGCACAGTAAGGCGGATTTTTTCAATTACCCCAAAAAACGCACAGTAATGGGGGGGTCAGGGGATTTTCAGATAAACACACAGTAATGGGGGTCTTTAAAAAGTCCAGAAAAAGCACAGTAATGGGGGACCCCTGGGGGATCAAAATAAACGCACAGTAATGGCGGATCATGCGGGGAAACTAGATAAACGCAAGTAATGGCGGACCCCTGCAAAGGCCGAAAAATGCAAAAGTCATGGCGGATAAAAAAGGGGGGAAAAAAATTTAAAAAACAGTAATGGCATCAGGGAAAATTTCATGATGAACCACGTAATGGCGGATACCCAAAACTAGATAAAACAGTGGGGGAACCATGCAAATGCCCCCGAAAAAAAGCACTAATGGGGGATTATGAAAAGTCCAAAAAAACCCAGAAAGGGCCCCATTTTGCATTTAAAACCAGAAAAAAGCAAAAATAGGGGGGAAAAAAAGAAATTTTTCCGAAAACGCACAGAAAAGGGGGATCATGCAAATGTCCAGAAAAAAGCACAGTAATGGGGGGTTATGCAAATGTCCAAAAAAACCCAGAAAGGGGGAAAACAGCAATTATCCAGATAAACCACAGTAATGGGGGGTAAAGAAATTTAAAACCAGATAAACGCACAGTAATGGGGGGTAAAGAAATTTTCCAAAAATTTCACAGTAATGGCAGATAAAGAAAAAGTCCAATAAACGCACAGAAAAGGGGTTTTTTCGGGAACTAGATAAAAAACAAAAAAAGGCATCCTCAGTTTTCCAGAAAACCCCCCGAAAAGGGATCATGCAGTATCTAATAAACGAAAAGAAAGGGGGGTCATCAATTACCCAGAAAAACCCCCAGAAAAAGGGGGGTCAGCATTTTCCAAGAAACGCACAGTAATGGGGATCATGAAAAAGTCCAATAAACGCACAGTAATGGGGGGGAAAAAGCGGGAACAAAATAACCACAGTAAGGCGGATCCGCAAAGTTTTCCAATATACGCCAGTAATGGGGGACCCCTGGGGGAACTAAAATAAACGCACATTTTAAGGGGGTCACCCCTTTTCTAGATAACCACAGTAATGGGGGATCATGAAAATTATCCAAGAAACCAAAAGGCGGATCATCAAAGCCAAAAAAAAAAGCACAGAAGGGGGGAAAACAAGCAGGTACCCAATTTTACGCAAAAGTAATGGGGGATCATGCAATTTTTCTAAAAAACGTCAGTAATGGGGGGTTAGCAGTTGTCCAAATAAAAGCACAGTAAGGGGGCCCCCGAAATTTACCCAAATAAACGCACAGAAAAAGCGGCCCCCTGCAGTTACCAGAAATCCACTAAAAAAAATTTGGGGATTTCTGTAGGGGGTCAAAAAAACAATCCTTTTACTTTTTTAAAAAATTAATTTTTTCCCCCCCCGCCCCCCCACCCCCCACCCCCCACCCAAAAATAATAAAATTCTCGCTTTTAAAAGTGAAACGACAATGACAAAATCCTTTTTAAGATAAAAAAAATTTTTCCCCTTTTAAAAAAAATGTTATCTTTCCCCCTTTTGATATAAAATTTTTGCGAAAACCTTTTTTTTCCGGGGAAAGTCCCTTAATTTTTTCCCAAAAAGTCGGGGCCACTTAACATCTACCAAGAAAACCCAAAAATATCCAAAATTTGGAAAAAATCCCTGACGGCCATGAGAGAAATTTTGCGGAAAAATTTTCGGGGGCTTATTTAAATTAACGTTTTTTTAAAGATTTTAACTAGGGGCTTTTGAAAAATGTTTTCATGCCCCCCCATTTTTAGCGAAAAGATGACGCCCCTGTTTTAAAAAGACTTTAAAAATGTTAAGGGAATAATGCCCCCCCCCCCCATCTGTATAAAAAAAAAAAAAAAACTCCCCAAATTATTTTTCTGTTAGATAAAATTTTAAACCAAACAAAAAGCAAAACAAAATAAATAAACCGACATATCCTCCCCTTCCATTCCCAGCGGTATATACGAAGGTCGTTTAAAAAAGGTGATAAAAAGGGGGGTAAAAAAAATTCACGAAATTAGCCCCCTTTAAAAAAAATTTTTAAAGGTTTTTTTTCCCTTTTATACCCCCTGGGGTTCTAAAAGTTAATTTCCGTATTCAGTAAACCTCGGGGTTTTTTTTCATTTGATTATTTCATTTTTTTTTTGACGAATCGAATGAAATTGACAAATTGTCCCACAAAAAAAATTTTTTAAAAAAAATTTTGGGGGAATTTTTAAAAACCCAACCCAAAAAATAAAAAAAACAAAAAGTTTACCCCTTCCCCCCAAAACCCCTTTTTCGTTTTTTTCTTCCCCCTATTTTCATATTTTTTAGATAATTTTTTTTTTTTTGTTTTTTTTCCCTTTTAAAAAATCCCTATCGGGGAAACCCACGATTTTAAAATTCATGATGATAGATGATCTATTTTTCCCCCTTTTCAATGAAAATGATCAGTGATGGCGTAAAATTAAAAAAAATGAAGGGGATAGTGGGGCCATATGATCTAAAAGGGGATTATGGGGGGGGCTTTTTGCGACGGGGGGCGGATTTCTCATGGATCATGGGGAAACCTTAAAAAATAACCATTTTTAAATGACTCTGACCCCTCAGTTAATGTCAATCAAACGGGAAAACGGAAAACCCTATTGCGAGGACAAACCAAGGCTGCATGGCGTACGGGACAATCTTTTAAAAAAAATTTTTGTTTAAATTTTAAATTTTTTGGGGTTTTTTTGCGCGCCCACTTGGGGAAAAACCTTTGAAAATTTTAAAAAAAAGATAAAAAAAAAAGACAACTAATAAAAAACATATATAAGTTGTCATATAGACCCAAAGAGTTTTGGCGGCAAACCCCCCAATGAAGGGGAAATTGGGGAAATTTTAAATTTTAATAATTCCTATAATGATTAAAAGGGGGGGGGGGGGGGGGGGAAAAGACCAAAACTACTATTGGGGGTAACCCCCAATATCTCCCATCTATCATTTTAAAAGAAACCCTCGTTATTTTTGTTACCAAAAGCGAAATGATTTTTTTAAATTTTAACCCCTTTTTCTAAAACAGATAAACTTTTTTAAAAAAATCAGAAATTTTTACGGGAAAAACTCGAAAAATTAAAAAACCCCTACCAGCTGAAAACACAAACTGCAACATCGAAGGGGGAAACAGGTCGAATTAAACATTAAAAACAAACCTTTTTTTATGTTTTTAAAAATTTTTTTTTCCTTTCCCGTTTTCCCGGGGGGGGAAAAAGGGGGGTAAACGTACACTCATTTGATATAAAATGTAAAATTTTCCAAAAATTTTTTAAATTTTAAATTAAATTTAAACAAAAAATAAAACGAAAACAATAAAAATAAATTTTTTTATCTTTCACATACACTTTTTCCCCTTTTATTTTCTTTTTCTCTACCGAAAGGGGAAATTTTTTAACTTTTACAACAACAAAAAAAATAACTTTGTAATAAGTTTTCAGATAAAATGACTTACATACGAAAATTTTAAAATATTTTTAATTTGAAATTAAATTACCTTCATAATAAAAAAGGGAAAAAAAGATTTCCTTTTCGTGTTACATTGCATCCATTGCCCCCAAAACAATTTTAATTGGTTTTTTTAAGGGGGCCACCCGGGGGAAATCAATTAGAGTTATGTTCTTTTTTCCAAAAAAAAAAAAATTAAACCCCTTTTAAAATAACTCCGAAATTTTAAAAACCAGCTAAAATTTTGGAAAGGGAAAATACATACTTTTTTTTTCCCCAAAGATTATTTAATCTACGATTTACCCCAAAACCCCCAAACATTGTTAGAAAAGAAACCGGGGGGTCTCTTTATAACAAAAAATTTTAAAAGTGGGGGGGTACCTACCCTTTTTTTTCGGGGGAAAACCCCTGCAATGAATGATATTTTTTTAACAGACTGGGGGAAAAACATGCTGAAGTTTGGGGATTACAAAGGGGGTTTTTTTTTTTTAAATCAATTTATTATCAAAGACGATTTTTTTTAGCTTTGAAAAAAAATTCAACTTTTTTTTTTGTTTGGGGCAATTTGTAATATTTTTTAAACTAGTTTTTCCCATTTGATATACTTGTTTTGTAAATTAAAATGTAGATTTCTAATTTTCTGTCTTGTTTTTAACTTTTTTTTAAGCTTGATAAACATAAAAAATTTTTAACAAATAATTTTTAAAAACAAATTTTAAAAATTTTTTCCCGTTACTAGAAAAAAAAGGATCAAAAAAAAATTTAAAAAATATGAACCCCAAGATAATGTAATAAAATTAAAAAACATGCCAAAAAAAGATTCCCCCAATTCAATTGGACATTTTAAAGTAAAATAACATTTAAGAAAAAAAAAAAAAACAGGGATTTGAAAAAATGCCCCCCAAATGGGTTTTTTTTAAGGGGGTCAAAGAAAAAAAATTACTGTTCAAATATTCATAAAAAATTTGTGGATTTTTAAAAACCGTAAACAAAAAAACCACCTGAAATTTGAATTAATATGGGGCCCGCGGTCACGTTCAAGAACAAATATATATTTAAATTTTTAATCCAAGGGGAAAACATTTATTTTAAAGGTAAGACCAAATGGAACAGTTTAGAGAAATGTTACCCCAATAGGGGTTAAGTGGGCGCCAAAATTCCCCGGGGTCAACACTGACAAAACCAAACTCGAGGACACCAAAATTAGGGAAGGGGGTTTTAGAAATTTTTAAAGTCAGGTGTTCCTTGGGACACTTTTCCTATTAAAAAAAACATTTAAAAAAAACCACATTTTTGGAAACCAAAAAAACAAAATTTAAAAACTTTCTTACATTTTAAACCCCTTTGATGAATCATAACTTAGCCACCAATTTTTTTATAAATAAAGCCGTCCCCAGTCTGAATGCACGACAGGGGTCTTTCATTTTTGGGGGATTCCCGAATTTCAAAGAGGTATTTTCCCCCCGGTTATGTGGCTAAAGAGTTTTTGGCCAAAACCCCGGCACTTAAACAAAAAATCTTTTTTAGGGGCCCAAACCTGCAATTTTTGGGAAATGTCACTGAATTTTTAAAAGGCATAACACATTGCTATTTACTTCAAAATCTTTTCCCAAAAAAAAAAGGCCTAGGGGCAGAGAACCCCCCAAAAAACATGTGCATTTGGGGAAAATTTCCCCTTTCAAAAAAAAAAGGGGGTATGGAAAAAGAATCCCAATTTTTAAAAAAAAAACCAGGGGAAAAAATGTTGAAATGGGCCCGGGGTTTGAAAAAAAGGACCCATGGCATACAATGCGAGAGCAACACGCATGTGTATTTAAATTAGCCCCGAAAAAAAAAAAAATTTTTTTGATTTACCCAAGTGTGTTATGCAAAAAGAGAACCCCAGTAACGATCCCACTTTTTCCGTAAAAAAACCCCAATACCAAAAAAGATTTAATTTTAAAAAGGTAAATTTCCCCCCCTCCTTTTTCATCCGGAAAAAGTTTAAGAAAAAAAAAAACCCCCTGGGGGGAAAAAAAAAGGGGTTCGCCGCCACTTTTTCTTTTCTTTTGGCCAAAATTTGGTTGCTAGGTAATTTTAAAAAAAATATCTCTCACCGGCAGTGGACTCACGGGGTTTCGTTCAACACCCTTTTAAAATAATTTGTTTTACACAAATCTCATACGAAAAGGGTTTTAAAATTGGGCATTACTAACCCAGTGTAAACAATTTGCAATCAAAGATCAGGATTTGAACCCCCAGACGAAAATTTTTTTCAAGTTTAGCTAAAACCAAAAATGTATACCATACTGCTTGCACATTATCTTCCCAAAATTGGGGAAATTGAAGTGACTAAAGGGAAGGATCTGAAAAAACCCTTATATCTTACTGTTTGAAAAGTATTTTTTCCCAAGGGGGCCTTTAATTAACTTTTTGGAAATATTATTCTTGCTCACTGTTTAACCCCACACACATCCCCCCCTCGGTCTTTTTCCCAAAAAATTCCAAAATATTAAACCCCCAAATAAGGGTTTTGGGGTTTTAATTTTATGTTTTTTAAAAACCAAAGCCCCCTTTAAAAAAAAATGTTTTTTCACTTTTTTTAGACTCGGGGTAATGTGAAAAAAATTTAAAAACAGGAAAAAGCTTTTTTTTGTTGTGTGGGGAAAAATTCAAAAGGGCAGCAAAAAAATTTAACATTTTTTCCCCCAAAATGACTGAAAACTTTTTTGTGTGAAATTTTAAAAGAGCAGCAAAATATATGTATAAAAATTCCCTAATAAAAATGAAATACGTTATCCCCTCTTTTAAACTATTAAACAAGGTTTTTTTTCTAAAAAAAAACTTTTTCATTTTTTTTTTTTCCCCTCTTTTTTTCCTTAAAAACCCCAATTTTTTCATGTAAAAGAAATTTTTAAAAAAATTAAAAATGTTATCCCTTTAAGGAACCCCTCCATCTTAAATTAAAATCAAAAACCATCAAATGTTTTAAATGATTTCAGTTCAAATGCAAGCATCCCCCTGCCCCGCAAAACCTAAAAAGGCTTGCTTTACTATAAAATTTCCCCCCCAAAAACAAATCATCAACTATATAAACCTTTTTTTTTTTGGGGGTTTTTTCCTTAAATTCAGTTTTAATCCCCGCCCCCAAAACCCCCGTTTGTGTTTTTCCCCTTCAAATAGGAACCCCTGAACTCCAGTTACTTATATTTTTAAAATTTAAAAAGCATACATAATAAATTAAAACCATATTTTATTTTTTTTTTTTTTATGATGAAACATTTTTTTTTTAAAATCATTCCCTTTTCATTTTTTTCCTTTTTTAAATTTTCCCATTAACCCCAATGAGAGATTCCTTTTTAATAGATATTTTTTCACAGTTTTTTTCTGGGGTAACTTGGTTGTTTTTTTTGACTAAAAATGGGGGGGAAGGGGAAATTTTTTTAAAAAATTTGCATGTATTTTAAAAGCCTCAGATCCCCTTTTTTTTTTATTAAAACCGACCCCAAAAATGCTCCCGGTGACTATTGTGATGGGGCCTTTTTGCGTCCCCCAACTTTTAATTTAAAAAACTTCTCCTCCCTAAACTACTGGGGGAAATTTTAAAAAAACTTTACACAAAAAACCCCCTTTGGGGACCCTCTTTCAAGTTTGTTCAAATGGGGTTTTGTCTGTTTTAAAAACAAGGGGACAGGGCTAAAACTAGACAAAAAAAAGCAATTTTTGAAAATCTTCTTCTCTTTTTAAAACCAAAAAAAGGACAGAGCGGGGAATTTTTGGGGGTTTCCCATCTAATGGTCCCCCCACCCCAATTGTTCAAATCATGGCCCTGGGGGGAAAAAGGCCCCGCCCCGGGGGACTTTTTTTAAAAAAGGGGTTTTATAGGGAAAACTTAAAAAAATCTTTTTTTCTCCAAAACGTATGGCCTAGAGCTAAGATTTTTTTGGGATGAACATTTCAAAAGGAACCCTACCAAGATTGTTCAAATCAAAAGGGCCCCGGGGGGAAAAAATTGGCCCCCCCTAGGGCACTTTCTTTAACATAGGCAAAATTGGAACCAAAAAAAAAAAAATCTTTTTCTCTGAAACCCCATGGGGCCAGAGCTTAAAAAATTTTTGGATGTAGCCAAAGTCCCCTTGGGGCCTACCAAAAATTTTTCAAATTAAGGCCCTGGTCAAAAAATTCCCCCCTGGGGGCAATTTTTTAAATAGTTAAAAAAGGAATATATTCCCCGAAAAAATTCTTCTCGGCACTTATGGCCCGGGGGCTTTGATTTTTGGGGATTACATTGTCAAAAAAAACTTTTCCCCAATTTTTTCAAATAAGGGGCCCGGGTTTCCAAAAGGGGCCCCCCCTTTTGGGGTTTTTCTTTCTTCAAAAATGGGGGTAAAAAAAGGAAAAAAAACTAAAAAAATTTTCTTCTCTAAAAACATAGGGCCCGGGGAATTTTTATTTTGGGGGAGCAGCATTTTTTCCCTTATTTTTAAAACCAACTTTATGGGGGACTTTTTATTTACTCAGGTGACAAAATTGAGCCCTCGGGCTCTTGTTTTACAATTTTTAAAGGGTTTTTGGGGGAAATTCTATATCGATTTAAAAATTCTTAAGTAAAAACCCTTTTAAAAAATTGTTCAAATTGTATAAAAAACTAACTTTTTCCGGGGAGTTAAAATGGGGAGTTTTTTTAGCTCCCCCGAGCACAAATGCTCAAGGTGACTTTTTTAAAACGCCCCTTTGTGGGGTTTCCGGGGTTTTTCGTCGCCCCTCGTCAACAATTTTTTTTTAAAAGACATCTCCTTAAAAAACCCGGGACAGAATTTAATGAAATTTGGGGAGGAATTTTCCCTTTTTGGGGAGGCCTAAAAAAATTGCTAAAATAAAGTTGATCCATGAAAAAACGGGGGTTTTTCCATGGTTACAAAAAGAAAAAAAATTAAAAAATTTTAAAAAAAACACTCCTTAAAAAAAAAATGAAAAAAAATTTAAAAAATTTTGGGGACAGATTTTCCTTTGGGGTCAACCTCTTCCCAAATTCCCCAAAATTTTCCGATCCGAAAAAAAAATGGCCCCCCAGGGGGGGTTTTTTTTTCCTTTTTATGTATAAAGAAAAACCCCTTTAACAACATCCCCTAAACCCCTTTCCCCCGAATTTTTTTAAAAATTGGGGAGGGTTTTTCCTTTGGGGGAAACCCTTCAAAAAATTGCTAAAATAAACTTGATCCATGTAGAATAGGGTTTTTCCCTGGCAACAAAAAAAAAAAAAAAAATTTAAAAAACATTTTTAAAAAAAATACGGGGGTTTTTTTTAAAAAAAAAATTTGGGGACAGATGTTTCCTTGGGCCCCAAACCCCCCCCAAATTTCAAAAATTTTCCGACCCTTTAAAAACATGGCCGCCAGGGCGGGGGGTTTTTTGCCTTTTATGTATAGGGGGAAAATTTTTTAAAAACATCTCCCGAAACCACTAACAGAATTTGTTTTAAATTTTGGAAGATAAAAATTTTGGCAACCTTCAAAAAAATTTCAAAAATTTTAAAAGAAAATGAAGAACTCCGGGGTTCCAAAGGCAAAAAAAAAAAAAGAAAATTTTAAAAAAACATCTTTTTTAAAAAAGGGGCCGGGGTTTTAAAAAAAATTTGGGGTTTCAGATTTTTCCTTGGGGAAAAACCCTCCCAAAGGGGTTCAAAAAAAATTTCCATCCGTAAAAAATCATGGCCCCAGGGGCGGGGGTTATTTGCCTTATATGTATTTTGGGGGAAAATTTAAACAACATCCCCTTTTTAAACCACTAGACAAATTTGATTAAACTTGGCAAGAAACCCTTTGGGGGCAATTTTTAAAAAATTTTTTCCCCAAAATAAACGGGGTCCAAAAAACCCCCGTTGCCAGGGGAAAAAAAAAAAAAAATATGAAATTTTTAAAAATCATTTTCTTCAAAACTACTCCAAATTTTTTAAAAAAAAATTGGGGCATAAAAATAATTGTTTAAATTGGGCCCCAACCTTTTATCTCAGGTGACGATTTAGGCTCATGGGCCCCCTTGTTTTTAGCTCAAAACCCAACACGAAGTGCTTTTGGGGGGCTATTGGTATCACCCTTTTTCCGTCTTCCCTCGTCTGTCGCCTCATCAACAATTTGCTTTAAAAACATCTCCTCTGAAACCGCTGACAGATTTGAATTTTAAAATTTTTATGTATGAACCCCTTGGGGGGCCTCTACAAAAATTTCTCAAAAAAGGGTTAAACCATGAAGAAAACTGGGGTTCCATGGCAACAAATAGAAAAAAAAATTTAAAACTTTGAAAATCATCTCTGAAACAAAAGGGCCCCAATTTTTTTTTCCCTTTTGGGACAAAAGTCACCTCATGAAAATCTACCATAATTGCTAAAATTTTAAATTGAATCCCTTGAAAAATGATGCCCCCCGGGCCCCCCCAATTTTCTTGGGGTACTCTAAATAGAAAAAAACAAACTACCCCTTTTTAAAGCCAGCTTTGAGAATTTATTTTCTTTGGGGCCCAAATGGGGACCTCATGAATGTATACCAAAAATTTGGAAAATAAAAATTTAAAGCCAAAAAAATGAGGTCCCAGGGTTTTTTAAACCTGGTTTTTCATTTGCTTTCCCCTTTAGAAAAAAAAAATCTTGAAAAAGCTGATGTACACTGGGGGGCGTTTTTTTCCCTTGGCCTCGTTTCATGATATCTTGTTTATGGGGCTATCTTTTTAAAAAAAGCATAATAACTAAAAATTCCCATTAATGAAAATGAATACCTTGTTTCATATCCGTTAATTTACTTTTCCGAAAAACTTAAAAGTTGTTAATTGTGACATCAAAAAAAGGCTAGATAGTCCCCACTCCATTTTTTTAAGGTGCATAAATCCAGATCACAGGTATGGGTTTAATATTCGGGTCCCCCATTTTTTAAAGTTCACCCTAACCAGGGAAAAACCCGGGGAAAAAAAAAACAAGCATATGTCCCCTTCCCCAACCACTTGTCCTTGGAAAAATTAAAAAATAAACCCCCCGATCAGGGGGTTTTAAAAATGTAAATTTTTCTGAATGACAAAAGAAAAAAATAAATTTTTTCAATGGGGGGTTTTTTTTTAAATGACTTTATGACTTAAATAAAATTCTTACAATAGATATTGGGGAATTTTTTCTTTTTATCTCCCCCCCATCCCCCAAAAAGATTTGTTTTTAAAAAATTTAAAGGGGTTAAAGGAAAAAAGGGGGGGTTTTTTTTTGTTGATATACTTACTTCATTTTTAAACCAAAATAATGAAAAAAATACAAACCAAAAATTTTTTTTACTGGCCCGGGGTTACAACTCACAAACTTTTAAAAAGGGGTTTAAAAATGTCCCAAAAAACTCTCTTTGATTTTTAAAATTTATCCCTCCTTCAAAAAAGGTCAAAAACATTTTAAAAAATTTTGGGAGGTCGGATGGTCGGTCTTTCTCGTCCCGTAGTCCCCCCCCCTTTCCGATGATAACTGGAGTTTTCTAGGCCCATTTTCCCCCCAAAAATTCATAGGGTAATTGATCATAAAATAATAGAGCCCCCCATTTTTTTTGGGGGGAAAATTTTTAAAAGGGGCAAGGTCACATTGACCGTAAAAAAAATTTTTTTTCCCAAAACCCAAACCCCGGGGAATCCCCTTGGGCCCCCCAAAATTTTTCAAATTTTTAAGCCGTTTGGGGCTTTTACTATAAAAAAATTTTAAAACCCTATTGATTTTTTGGCCCCCTTTTGGCAGAGTAAAAAGGCTTTTTGCCCCTTATGGGGGTTGAGGGAGCGGGGGGGGGGGAAAAGTGTTTTTTCCACAAACTTTTTTTACTCTCGCTTTTGTCTTTGTTTTTAAAAACAACCCAAATTTTAAGTCCCTTTTAAAATTTTGGGGAAAAAAAAGTTTCAGGGGAAATTTTAAAAAAAGAAAAATTTCCCCGTTTTTCTCTACAGACCCTGGTATTTAGAATTTCCCCACTTTTACAAGAGGCAGTGTTGGGGCAATTTATTATAAAAAATTTTTGTGCTTTTTTGGGTTTTGATTTATTTTTTTAAAATTTAAATTTGGAATTGAGATTATACTAATCCCTCTCTTCTTTTTCCGGGTTTTCCCCGTATTTTTCCCCCGGGGGGGCCCAAAACCCTTATGTTTTATGGCTTTTTAAAACAAAACCTTTTTTAAAACCTTAATCAAGTACAAAATCAATAGACCAATTTTCCCTTTTTTAAAAACGATCGCTCCCCAAGGAGGTCAAATACAGGAAAAAAAGGGGGATTCTAACCTAAAATTAAAATAAAACCTTAATGTAATGCGAGTAAATGACATCCATTGATTTGGGAGTATAGCGGGATTTTTTTTTTAAAAAGTTTTTTAAATAACCTACATAAAACCCTTATTTCTGAGTCTTTTCCCAAACCCCCCCCCCCCCAATTCCCCCCTTTCCTCAGTTAATATATTTCCTCAATTGTATTATCAAAACAAAAAAGGCAAAAAAAATACAATAATCAAAATTTTTTTTAAACCCTTTTTATCTGAAAAAAAAAGGGGGCCCAGCAATTCGCACCCCTTAAGAGCCCCTTTTCCCTTTGAGGCCCACAAAAAAACCCTGTGCTTTCAGTGCTTTGATTGCAGTAATCCCCTTTTTTCATTTAGATTTTCTCTCTTTTTTTAAAAAAAAAGCAGAAAAAAAAGGGGAAAATTTTTGGCCCACAAAAAAAAGAAAATTCACAGGTTTTTAAGGGGACTTTTTTTTCTTTAATCACTAGTCAAGGGGGATTATGTTGGTTGGCTTATCATGGCAAAACAAAAAAAACGAACCCACCCCCCCTTTTTTAAAATCTCAGATTAATCCCAACATTTAATACATTAATTTTGTAAAAAACCCCAAAAAAAGGGTTTTCCCTTTTTTTTTTTAAACAACACGTATGGAACTGTTTTGATTATTTCCCCAAAAAAAATATGAAAAAATTGTTCTTAAAACCCTTTAAAGGGGACTTTCGATTTCGAGTTAGGATATTTTCACACCCCTCTCGTCTACCCTCCCCCCTATTCCCCCTTTTTCTCTCTCTTATTCAGATTTTAAAACATATCGTGAATTTGTATAAAGGGGGGGAAAGGAAAAAAATTTAAAGCTGGCTACTAGTGGAATGGGGTAAAAAGTGGAAAACCCGGGGGGTTCCCCACAAAATTTCCCCCCCAAACCTAAAATTTTACACACAACCTACCAAACCCCCAAAAAATACACGATTTCCCCCTTTTTAAAATTTTAAAAAAAAATTTTTAAAGGAGGGGCCCGTGAAACCAAGCAACGCCCTTCTCATGGCTCGACAAAGCGTTTTTACTTCCTACATTTTTAAATAGCTCCCCCGCCCAAACGAACTTTTGATCCGGTTTTTGTAAAATTTTTCCCCCCCCCCAACCAACCAAAAACCCCCGCTTCGTAAGGGGGTTTTTTTTTGTTTTTTTTTTGGTTTTTGCTTTTGTTTTTTTCCTTTTAAAAAACCCCAAATTTGGCCAAAAAAAAAAAAAAAAAAAAATTTTTCCGCTAAACCCCGGTCTGAAAAAATAGGGTTTGGGGGGGAGGGGGTTTTTTTTTTTTTTTTTTTTTTTTTTTTAAGAAACATGATTTTCAGCCCCAATTTTTTAAAGCTTTCCATTGTATGAATGCAATAATTTTCCCCCAAACAAGATTGTATCTAATATGTCCAAAGATGCTAAAAAATCTTGAAAACAATTTAAAACTTTTTTTCAGTTAAAAAGTCCATTGAGTAGAAAAGGGGGAATAGACACTGGACAATAGGCCGCACAAAGACAGCAAAATCAAGCCTTTAAAAAGGCTTGCTTGCTGACAAGTATTTTTAAAATGAAATAGTTTTTTTAAAATTTTTGGGGTTCCCCAAAAAATTAAAAAAGGGATATCCAATACATTTTTTTTTAGAATTATACATTTGTGTTCCCCATATTTTTTTTTCAATTTTAAGTTTTTTGAAACTTTTTTTTTTTAAAAAATTTTTTAAATTTTTAAAAAATTTTAACTATAGACATTAAAAAAGCAAAAAAAAAAATTTAAATTAAATTAAAATTTTATGAAATTATATTTTTAAATGTCAAAACCCCTTTTTTAAAAAATTTTTTTTTAGGGTTTTAAAACTTTTTTGCCGGAATCCTGCGGAAAAACTGCCCCTTTTAAATAGAAGTCTCTGCTTAAATAAGAATTTCCCCAAAAAAATTTTTTTAATTTAATTAAATTCAGTAAAAAAGTTGGGAATTTTTAAAAAAAAAATTTTAAAGCGCACTTCTAATAAACTTTAAAATTTGTTTATATTAAAAAAATGGGGAATTTGTAAACATTTAGATCATTATATCTTTTATGAAAACAAAAATTAAAATATTATATATTTTTAAAAATTATCATAAAAATTTGCTCACCTGAGCACAAAAAGCTCAAAAGGGACTTTTTTTTCGCCCTTCGTCGGGGGCCGTCCCCCTGCGTCGTCCCCGCAACAATTTGCTTTTAAAAAACCCCCTCCTCTGAAAAACCCTTTGGGCAGGGAATTTTTAAAGAAACTTGGCAAAATTTTTCCTTGGGGGAGGGGTCTCAAAAGTTGCTAAAAAAAACTTGATCCATGAAAAACCTGGTTGCCATGGGAACAAAAAAAAAAAAATAATTTGAAAACTTTAAAAAACATCTCCTTCAAAACTAAATGGGCCCAAATTTTTAAAAAAAAATTTGGGACAAAATGTTTTTCCCTTTTGTCAAACCCCTACCAAAGTTTTTTCAAAAAATTTTTCCCATCCGTAAAAAAACCAAAGGGGCCAGGGGCGGGGGGTTTTTGCCTTTTATGTAATAAAAACCTTTAAACCAACCCCCCTCTGAAACCACTGGACAGAAAATTTTTTTAAACTTGGCCCGGAATGATCAGTGGGCAACCTTTACAAAAAATTTCTAAAAAAAAACTTGAAACCATGTAGAACTCTGGGGGCCAAAAACAACAAAAAGAAAAAAAAAAAAGAAAAATTTTTTAAAAAAATTCTTCTTCAAAAACTACGGGCCCAAATTTTAAAATAATTGGTTTTTAAAATTTCCTTGGGGCAAAACCCCTACCAAAGTTGCTAAAAAATTTTTCCGATCCGTAAAAAAAAAATGGCCCCCCAGGGGCGGGGGTTTTTTTGCCCCATATGTTAAAAAGAGAAACCTTAAAAAACACTTCTTTTGAAAACCCCTGGACAGAATTTGGGTTTTTCCCTTGGGAGGGATTTACCTTGGGGCAACCTTTACAAAATTGCTAAAATAAAAATTTTTTCCATGTAGAACTCGGGTTTCCATTGGGAACAAAAAAAAAAAAAAAAACTTTAAAAAACATCTTTTTCAAAAAAACTGGGCCCTATTTTTTTAAAAAAATTGGGACAGATTTCCTTGGGTTTAAACCTCAAACCCAAATTTTTAAAATTAATTTCCATCCGTAAAAAAATTTGGGCCCCCAGGGGGGGGCTTA
>CM037785.1:38316591-38336460 GCA_021229015.1 Solen grandis
ACTGTGATAAATTTTATTTGTTTATTTAAATACAAAGCACAGGTTTAGTCCCTTGCAATTCATTTAATTAAACCTGTAAAAGTTTGTAACAAAAGTGACATCATTTAATGTGGAACTCAATGCAAAAACGTACATGCTTATTTTAATTCGCACTTTATTAGGAAACCAAATTAAGAAAAGAAAATAAGGAAAAAAAAGAATAAAGAAAAAAAAAAGATTAAGGATGAGAGATGAATTAAACTCACTTTGTTAAATTTGTTAGATCAAGCCAGTATAACACTAGGTCACGAAATGCAAGTCATTAGACTTTTTAAAACTAAAATAAATCGTCCAATAAGATCAGTGATGCAGAGCTTAATTGTTGATATTTCTATTTAGTTCTGCGTTAAAGGCGTTTTTAGGTAAAGAATCGTTATACCATGCATTAATGGCGTATTTCGCAATAAAGTTACGACCTCCGCTATCAACCGATGTCAGATTCTGTTCCTTTTCAATATAAAGGATAGCAAGACGGGCGCGTGCTAGAATCTTTCGATATATAAGTATATTCTAGTGAAAATCGACCACACACGGCCAAATAATGCGCGGTACGGGCGCCTGTGGGTGGGACTTAGTATACAATGGGTTTTAATTATTCGTACATCATTAATTTCATCAGTTTACATCCGTAACTAAACTATTGCACTTTGAGTTTTTGAGGAAAAAAAAAAGAGATCTGCATCTGTAAGTTGCAAAAATATAAGTTTGAATAGTTTACTAGCTTGCAAAGAGTTGTGCACGAACAGGCTAGACAACACATCAATAAATGGACGGAGAAAGTGCATAAGAGGCGATTATCACAGGCCTCCGATTTCAGCACCAAAATAATACATTGTGATTGCGAGTTTGCATGGTCCGTGTTCAAATGAGCGTTTGTTTGCATTCTTTTTTTCATTTGTACCTAATCATGTCTGGATTTTTTGTTCAGGAAAAGCTTTATATTAAAGTACTGTGTATAACAGGTGCGAACTTCCGACAATAACAAGACGTTGTGTTGTGATAGGGCGGCTACGTCAGCCAGCCAATCTCGGAAGCACCAGTCAGGAAGTACAGTTCGTCATACTTGTATTGGCACCCACTAAAGAGGTACATGTTTAATAACTGAACATTATATTACCAAATTTTAACATATAAACTTCAGCTATAGTATTCCAAATTACAATATATTTTCTCTGTTGTTTTATTTCACATTGAACGACGTATCGTGTTTGTTTGTCCTATTTCCTTTTGAAGGGTATTAAAGTTAAACATTTGTGGGTATGCAGTTACATGGGACTTATGAACCCATACCTCAGGGCTACAAACATTGTAATGTTATCATATCATCGACTGCCTTACTGTTGTGCTTGAGCATCTTTAAAACACAAAAAAATATGTAAACACAACTTTTTGAGCACTCTTAATCATGGAAAAAATAGAAAAAAATAAAACTTTTCTTTAGCTTTGTCACTATTTCACAAAATGTATCATGTTTCTAATTCCTGTGAAAAACCATTCTGTTGGTCATGTTACGGCAGAGTCTTATAAATAAAGATTGGCAGCTTTACGAAATAACGTTCTTTATCACGTGCCTCGAGAGTTAACGAGAGCGTGCCGTCCTATCAAACGGGTACTGGACATTTCGGTTGGGTTTGGGAGAATCCGTCCTCGGTACCCAGGCTATTCATATTCACATATACCCAGGCTACTCATATTCATATGTGAATATGAATAGCCTGGGTACCGAGGATAGGGAGAAACTTACAGAACAGCAATTACTTTCCAAATACTTTTAGTAAGTAAAATGACTGAAATACTGTCGGTGGGACGTTAAGCCCAACAAACAAACGAACAAACATAAATCTACTGATTTTAGCTAAAGTTAGTTGAAATGAAAGAAAGAAAAGGACGGGTGCATTATTAGAGCACTATTTTAGTTTAATTATAATTAAGAGAGAGAGAGAGAGAGAGAGAAGGAGAGAGAGTAGAGAGAGAGGAAGAAAGACATATGTATAACTGGTCAATATGACTAAGCGTGGCACGAGTAAACGTTGAGATACATGACAGCCTAGTGTACATGCAGGACTAACCCGTGATCTTTGCCGGTTTTAGTATTTTATTGTTGGCAAACATGTAGAATGGTTTCCCTTAATTGCGTCTCGTCATGTGGTCGATCACCTCACTGACGTTTGTTTATATCAAAAGTAATGGAACAAATAATTGACTTAACAAAATAACCATATCAATACTATATTATTTTAAATATCTACATAGTATTTGATTTCCAATCTCGCCTGGGTCTCGTTGAAATCGTTGTCCGCGCGCGACTTCAAAAAAAGCTATATGGACAAAGAATAAGCTGCCAATATCTGTTTATAAGTCTCTGGTTACAGGTAGTTAAGAAATTTGTGGGCTTGTATTGAAAAAAAACAACACCAAACGGTTATGTGACTGGTGATGACCAATTTCATAGCAGCATTTTTCAGGAGATGAGAGATATATAAATACAAAGGTACTTTAAACATGTGTTGACAATGTCTCCATCTTGCCAGAAAAGCACGAAGACCGCACTGGAAACTGGCAGAACGTTCGCCACTCTGTTTGCCGACCTCGAGTTCCGTTACCACCTGAACGCTGCAGATTCTGAGGATGACTTTATGAAACTACTACGGGAGAGAACACGAGACCTTATCCGAGAACAGAGCCTTCCGGAGAACAGGAAATCCCACCTGTTACTAGCCACAAGTCATTTCGAAGACTCAGAATCAGGGGTATGTGTTGGACTCTGCGCATGCGTGGTGTGTGTTGATAGGCCACATCTACGCCACAGTGTTGAACCTAATTTCTATCACTATACTTGTTAAAAGATCACTCAGAAAGAATCGTCAATTGTGAATAGGTTAACATTTAAGATTAAGAGTGCATAAAAAAGCGAAAAGGCCTGAAAAATACCGGTATATTCATTGCAAAAAAGAAACATTAATAACATATTGACCAGTCACATACTTTCTGAAGTTATTTGATATTTGTAATCTTTTGATGTCAAACAGCTTAAATTGGTTGATGGATGCCCCCCCCCCCCTCTCTCTCTCAACGTAAGATTTAGTGTCACATGGTAAACGTCCATCATGTGTCATTTAACTCTACTTTTATTTTTGTCTTGCTTGTAATAATTATGTAATGATTTTACCCACGTCAAATAATTTGTGTGACACCAACATATATCGTACTGACGTTACTTCCAGAGCTCTACGTGTCCCGTGGGTCGGGGAATGATGCAGGACCTGAGGAGACGCTTGCCTCACTACTGGTCCGACTATAAAGACGGTAGGTGGTATTACGACTGCTCGCCAGTTTAAGATTAAGTCTCTGGTCTGAGACCACTTAAATGATTTAAAAACAACAACAACAAAACAACAACAAAAAAAACCCCCCTGAAGTCACCGGATGCGATAGCGTAGTGGTAACGCGCTTCGCTTCTCACCAATGCATCCCAGGTGCAATTCCTGGTCACGTATGAAAGGGGATACAGTGGTCGTCCGTCTAGACACGTAGGTTTTCTCAGGGTTTCCTTCCACAAAAATGACCACATACGCCGCCATCAGAGCCATCGAGAGTGATTAACCATAAGTTGTGAGAACTTGTTTCGGAATCGATGTAAAATAAGTAAAGTTTTTAAAAAAAAAAAAAAAAAAAAGGATGGGAACAAACACGTCACAAAAGATGTTAGTTATCTGAGGATCTTACGTTTAGGTAAGGTAAGTATTGTAGCGTGAGCTCCCTACTGCAGGAATATTTCTTTCTCTCTGTCTCTCTCTCCACACTCTGTCAGGATTTGTGTTGTGGTTGTCGAGAATGGTGATTCAGTTAACATACAGCGGGCTTACAAAATACGAGACATCATTAAATACATGTAACTGTTGTATTTTAATTTCGACATGCGGATAACAAGATTAAATAGATACCGTACCTATATATTTTCTATATATACAATATATTTTCCCTTAACTTGATAAATATGTATTTCTTTATAATGTTAAAGTTATTTATATTGAGTTCCAATTGTATATTCAAATATTCTTGATAGATTTATATTCTTTCCTAAAGTTAATGTATATTTACATTCCTGCGGGCGGCGTTCTTTCTAGTTTTCTTTACGTTTGTTAAATTTTGGATGTTTTGGATGAAATGGAAAGCTGTCAAACTGCCTTGCGTTCCCTTATTTATACTTTCGCGCGCCGGGATACTTTATGATGAGGTCACACCGAATCATCTGCCCTCTAGCCAATCAGAGTAGGGAATTCCCATAATCGGGGATCCTCCACCAATCAGACGCCGTGTGGAGAAATCCGTAAAATGGGTACTTCCGCCTAATAAAAGTGCATCTTATGTGTGGAAATCCTAACACATCCACTTCTGCGCATCCCACAAGTATAAATTAACGTGAAGCATCACAATTACCCTAACAAAGTATTTCCATACCAAAACTAACGTACGGTTCATATAGTTTTTAACTTATCTGCAGGTTAAAATAGAGAAAAAGTTCCTGGAACATAGGATGCCGCAGAATAAACAAGTGATACTTCCGTGTGTCATGTAAACAAAGTAATGAAACTCGTTTGTTGGATGTTTGAACCATGTTAACATACTGAAACTGAATTAAAGTACTTTGTCTTTGCCATGGCAGTTATTGCCATACTATATTAAGCTATATTCTTGGAGAAAGGAGATTAGTAATGTAATTTCGCTACCAATGAGATTTAAGGAAAAAATCTTTAAAACAACATATTTTAATCATGAGAATATAAGCAGGTAGAAGAACCTTTTACATTACAGTATAAAGGTAATTGTTTGTTTTCGGTTGGCTTTAACGTCCCACCGACAGTATTTCAGTTATTTGAAAATTGGAGACTACATAATATGCCTACTTGAGACAGATACAGCTGTATAGTGTATTATGCCGTAGAAATGTGGCATGATACCACACCCAGTCACATTATCCTGACATAGGTCCAACCAGTCTCGGAACTTCTTATACGCTGAGCGCCAAGCAAGAAATTACCAGTACCATTTAACGACTTTGGCACGTGACTGTCGGGGATCTAACCTACGACTAATCACTCCCGGGGAGGACGATCTAAACACTCGTCCATCGAAGACAGTAACATTTTTTATGCTAGATTAAGCTCAGTTACGGTTGTAAATCTCAGTACACTGGTCTCATCTGTGAAATATGTCGGTATTGAATAAGGGAGATAATTATGTAATAATGACTGTTTTTGTTTACTTTATTCTCTCCCTTGCACGCACTGACAGGATAATTGCTTCAACTCTTAACATTAATTTGCATTTAATAAAAAATCTAGCATGATAGTTCTCTAAATTGATTTTTTAATATTAGTAAATCTCATTTCTATTTTTCAGGTATAATCGGTAACAAGACACCACAGAAGGTTACATCAACAATATTTTTCCTCTACTTCGCCTGTGTTCTCCCTAATATAGCATTTGGCATGTTGAATGACAGCAACACAAATGGAGCAATAGGTACGATGTTGCCATAGCAACAGTTCATAGAGTAATCATTGTTAAATACTCCATTATTATAACTAGGGTATTGATTACATACGGCATATATGAGGCAGAAAAATAGAATGCTGATGACGACGAAGAAGAAGATGCTGCTGCTGCTTATAATTATTATTATTATTATTATTATTATTATTATCTAGGAGTGAAGAAGATCCTGTTCTCTCAGTGCCTGGGTGGGGTACTGTTCGCTGTGTTCGGTGGACAGCCTCTGATTGTACTGTTGACGACAGCGCCCCTCGCTCTCTATACCAAGAGTAAGTCTTCGTATCTACCTACATACCTCACATCCACCAGCTACCGATCAACATAGATGTCAGTTTCTGTGCCTTTGCGCATATATCTGTCTACCCATCTATCTGCATTCTTTCATGTTTATTCTAGTCCGCTGTCCTTAACGGCCCATTATATTTCATAATGAATTGATTTTCATTAAAAAGAAAAGATAAAATAACATTGACATATCATAGACTATAATGTGCAAATATCTGCTGTAAAATAACAGTTAAACGCATTGAAAAATATGATCAAGCAACGCAATTTAGTATTTTGGATTGATGTCAAAATACTCTCATTGTTTACATTTTGCATTGGCGAGTTTTCCCGAAGACAGCCTGTAATCAAAAATAATTTGAATTTGAAAAACCGTCATCGAATCACAATTTGTTTATCTGCTACGTCATCAGTTTATACGCTCGTGATTCGTTAAGGGAGACATACAGAGTGTCCATGGAAAATTGATGAATATATGCGGAATATGCAAATTAGTTATTCTTGTAAACAGTTGAATGATTTCATGTAAAAGATTCTTTATGGAACGCCTTAGCTGTCTTTTATTAGCAAATTTGATTATATTGAGTCAGTTTGTAGGGATATATTGCTATAACTTCATTTTATGTAGATAAAAGCCTAAAGGATAAAGATAAAATGTTATTATATAAAGGAATCACTTTGATTGATAAAGACAATTCACTAATATGTAAATACAAAAGAATCTTATATGCGGATAAAACTATACATGGAAAAGATCAAATACAATTTTATAAAGATATTCCTTAAATATATGAAGGTAATCATTTAATTCGTAATGGTAAATTACCGTTATGTAAATATAAAATAATTTTATATGCAGAAAAAACTATACATGGTAAAGATCAAATGCTATTACGTATATAAATATATTCTTTTATTATATAAAGGTATAAATTCACTTCATAAAATTAAATTACCGATATGTAAATATAAAAAAATCTGATATGCAGATAAAACAATACATGGTAAAGATAAAATTTTATTATACAGATATAGTCTTTCATTATATGATGATATAAGTACAACCCGTAGAGGTAAAACACTGATATATAGTAATAAAACGTCCGTATATTTAGATAAAACCTTAAACGATAACGTTATGACATAAAGGTATTATGTTATTATATATAGGTGTATTTAGTTAATAAATACAAATTACCCCTATATGAATATAAAACAATCCTATATGCAAATAAAACTTAACATGGTAAAGGTACACGGTTATCATATAATTCTATTCTTTCATGATATAAAGGTATAAATTAACTTCATAAAGATAAAATACCGATATATTAATGTAAAAGAATCTTATATGCAGATAAAACTTAACATGGTAAAGATTAACGGTGATTATGTACATGTATTCTTTTACTATATAGTATTATAATTCCAATTTGTAAAGATAAGTCACCGATACATAATGGTCATTTTTTTTTGTATAGATAAAACCTTATATGATGAAAGTTGCCTTAGGATGTAGGTTCGCTGTTAATTTTGTGACTTTCAAATTAGGGGATTGTCCTTAACACAAAGCTAGTATGTTCTTGATATAAGTCAAAATATTTTCATATTGGCAGAAATTTTATTGCATGATATATTTTCAAATGACACATCAGCCAAAAGACTTGAAGTGCTAAATTTTGAAATGAATTGAGTCATTTTAAACATACCTGGAGATAGTGAAAAACAGATAGGTATATAGCAACAAAGAGAGATGGAGAGAAAAATAGATAGATAGAGAAGGTATTGTGTGTACATGGTAAAAGGAGCTAATTGGACAAAAGCACAATGTTCAGTAACGCTTATTACAGGGTGTGATTTAAAACAAATTTAAACATAATACGTATTTACGATTTTTATTTGACGAAAACTGTACCCATCAACCAATTAATTAAGCTACTACATACAGCAGGCTACTAAAAGACGGTCGCCAATACGGTCTCCGTTCTTCGCCGGTCTCGGAGACCGGAGACCGTCGAAGACCGGAGACCGGCTTTTAGTAGGCCCCCGTGAATTGTTTACCTTATGACATCATTGCTTTACTTTATATAAAGGTAAGCACTTTATATAATGATACGGTTCAATGTCGATTCGCCCTTAATCCATTTCGCCCTAAACCCCTATAGATCTTATAAAGGATACATTTATATAATAATATTTTATCTTTACCACGTATAGTTCTTTCTGCATATAATATATTTTTATATTCATATATCGGTACTATATCTTTATGAAGTAAATTTATACCTTTATATAATAGAGGAATATATTTATGTAAAAACAGTTTATCTGCATCATGTATAGTTCTATCTGTATATAAGATTATTTTATGTTTATATATCGGTAATATATCTTTATGAGTTAATTAATACCTTTATAAATTAATATTATATGTTTGTATAGTAACATTTTATCTTCACCATGTATAGTTGTGTAGTTTTATCTGTATAATAGCTTCCTTTATATTTACATATTGGTAATTTATCTTTATGAAGTAAAAGTATATATTTATATAATAACATTTTATATTTAACCTTTAGGGTTTTATCTACATATATTGAGATTATAACATGTTCCAACAAATTGACTCAATATAATCAAATCTGTTAATATAAGACAGTTGAGGCGTTCCAGAATTCTTTCTTATTTATGCAATGTGGTAACATTGTAATCAACGAGTATGTATAGAATGCACCTTGTTACAAATTTGTAGCACACACTTTGCTTTTTTTGTCCGAAGAATTTACACTGTTATTGGAGGTATAATGGGCCTATAATTCATTTTACACATGATAGCTAATATGTACATAATTTTCTCATCTTTTAAGTTCATATGTGCATTGCTGGTTGACTATCAGCTGTTTCAAAGCGTGTTGTAATATGTCAATACACTCGGGTAACATCTGGCTCACAAGCAAGTTATAATTGTCGCTGTGTTTGAGCTATCAACATATACATGTATATATTTAACGCACGGGTCCATTAAAAGAACAAGTGGCCATTGATTATGTCGATGTTTTAATTTTTACAAAGCAATACATGTACTCATTCCTATCGATGTTTTCTGGTTTTGTTACAGTGAAGGCAACGAGAATTCCTTGCGTTCAAAAAGAATTCGAATACACTTTTAGTTATACAGTTTCCTGACAGGATACGTGACTAGTTATTCCCGGCTGAGGAAAGTCATGTCACCCGAGCCGCTAGGCGAGACATGATTTTTTTTGTTATGTATCGTGTCAAGAAACTTTAACGGATTTATTATACTTCAGTTTAGTTCTGCGTCAATAATTACTTACAACACGTCATAACATATATCCATTGTACATGACGTTATATGTGCACGGCTTATTGGCCAATTAGAGGAGAAAATTTATAATGAAACGTTATATACGTGACCTTTGAACCACGATGCGCATGCTGCGTTACATTCTTTACCATGTAACCCTCGAGAGAAACCAGAGATGTATATTATGGACGCCATAGCTGCCTTAACATGAGCCAATGCATTATATCATGATAGTTCACAATGACGGTTCGTGTATATCGTAGTAATTGCTGCTCAAAAATAAATATGTTATGTCCTTTCACAAATACATAATCCCCATTTGCGTTATACAATGATCTGTCTACATTTTATGATGCTCACAGGACATTACAGGTTGACCATTGTTACTGCTATGATGGCCATTCGTCATTATGTGATGTTCATTTAGTCTTCTCTGATGATCGCGGCCTGTATGATGCACACATACCATTACATGCTGTTCATGATAAGTGTACGAAGATCATCCTATTATTTTTTTTATTTTTTCTATATTGTATTTTATGGTGCTATTTAGTATTATATGATGATATTTTAGTATTATTTGATGCTATTTTAATATTATATGATGCTATTTTAGTATTATATGATGCTATTTTAGTATTATAGGATGCTATTTTAGTATTATATGATGCTATTTTAGTATTATATGATGCTATTTTAGTATTATAGGATGCTATTTTAGTATTATAGGATGCTATTTTAGTATTATAGGATGCTATTTTAGTATTATATGATGCTATTTTAGTATTATAGGATGCTATTATAGTATTATAGGATGCTATTTTAGTATTATAGGTTGCTATTTTAGTAGTATAGGATGCTATTTTAGTGCTATATGATGCTATTTTAGTATTATATGATGCTATTTTAGTATTATAGGATGCTATTTTAGTATTATAGGATGCTATTTTAGTATTATGTGATGCTATTTTAGTATTATGTGATGCTATTTTAGTATTATGTGATGCTATTTTAGTATTATAGGATGCTATTTTAGTATTATGTGATGCTATTTTAGTATTATAGGATGCTATTATAGTATTATAGGATGCTATTTTAGTATTATAGGATGCTATTTTAGTATTATATGATGCTATTTTAGTATTATAGGATGCTATTTTAGTATTATTTGATGCTATTTTAATATCATATGACTCTATTTAGTATTATAGGATGCTATTTTAGTATTATAGGATGTTATTTTAGTATTATTTGATGCTATTTTAATATCATATGACTCTATTTAGTATTATGTGATGCTATTTTAGTATTATGTGATGCTATTTTAGTATTATGTGATGCTATTTTAGTATTATAGGATGCTATTTTAGTATTATAGGATGCTATTTTAGTATTATATGATGCTATTTTAGTATTATAGGATGCTATTTTAGTATTATAGGATGCTATTTTAGTATTATAGGATGCTATTATAGTATTATATGATGCTATTTTAGTATTATAGGATGCTATTTTAGTATTATACGATGCTATTTTAGTATTATAGGATGCTATTTTAGTATTATGTGATGCTATTTTAGTATTATAGGATGCTATTTCATGGTTACATGATTTTAGATGATATTCATTTATAAGTTCGTTTTATGATGCTCATTTGTTATAACAGGATGATTGTTTGTCTTTTTATCATGCTGATATAGAGTAAACAATGCTAGTCTTTTCTAACATTGTGTTCATTTTATGTAATAATATTGTCCTTTATTATTGTATTATGCCTTTTAACACTGATTTAATAGTCGATGAATTGCGAGTTCACAAATGGTTATTATATCCTGATGAAACTAAATTTACGCTGTGTTTTCATACACTGGTGCGATTTTGACATTACATGATGTGCAAACGTCATTTTACGTGATGATCGGTGGTTCCCGGCTGTGAGTACCTGTTGAGGAATAGCTGGACCGGATATCACGCGTTATTTCTTTAATACCGACAAGACGGACCAAAAACGAAAGATTTTTTTCACTGCCTTATAATATTTCATTTGTATCTCACGTTTTTTTTTGTCTATCTCCATCTTTTAACGATTAACAGTGATAAGACGCCATGTAATTACCGATGTGATCTTGGTTTGTCAGATATAAATGCCCCTATGAATGTTTATTAAAATAAAGGTAATCTTTGCGATTTTGATCATGTTTGTTTTGGTTTAAAATATCATCAATAGTATTTCGGTCATTTTGGGACATTTGTCTACATGATACAAATATAGTGCTGCCTCATCGCATGGTAGATATGTGGCATGATACCATACCCAGTCACATTCCTTCTTTTTTTTTCTTTTATTGTAATGGCTAGCAATCATTTTCTGATTATTATGGTCATGTTTTTGACATTTTCTTTGCTTAAGAGATAACAAATAAAGAGACAATAGTTGGATACTAGGGAGTCCGGGTGCGATACCCTAGCTCTTTGCGAATAGACAACCTTGGTTCCTTTACATGCCCAGTGTATAGGACCGATACACGGGAGACAAGTTCCTTGGTAGAACCAGTACTGATCGAGTACTCTGAGTTCCCATAGCAACTCCATTTTGCCGAGTGACATTCAATGGTGCATCGGGTACAAACTTTATGCGTCTTTGGTTTGATGCGGTCACTGGAGAAAGTGCAAACTGCATAGTAGACATGTGGCATGATACCATACCTAGTCACATCATCATGATAACAGACAACTATTCCTGAAACTGACTAGACTATGACTTGACTATTGAGTTTACCGTCGCTTCGACAGTATTTCAGTCATACAGCGACGTCCAGCTAATTACAGGTGGAGGTAGACCCGAATGCACGGATGCATCCGTGTAGAACCACCGACCTACCGCAAGCCAGCTGGAAGGCTTCCTCACATGAAAATCCGAATGACCCTGCCGGGATTCGAACCCACGTGGTGAGGGGCTGAGTGAGTCAGCGGCTTTACCCTCTCGGCCACGGAGGCCCCTATTCCTGGAACTACCCTTATATGCTAAGCAATAAGTAAGGGAGCAATACCTGTACCACTTTTTACAATGTTGGTATTGTTGTTAATACACGCTACTTAAAACAAATTAATTATATGGGTGTTTATGCATTTGATCTTATATTTCAGTTGAAATTTTGTCTCAACCTTCAATTTTGGTATCCTTGAACCCAGCCATGTCAATCATTAAATGTCCATATCCATTGATAGAAGCGCCAATGATACATCAAAACTTAGTTGTTGTTTTTTATGCGGTTTTTAATTACGCATCGTGTATATTGAAATGCACAAAGTAGGCAATAATAATAATAATAATGATAATAACAGTAATAAAATTTGTGTTGATATTAGACACCTCAAAATCGCAAAGACACGTTCCATAATGGTAAATGGTCAGCTTGTAATGACGAAATACATGGATAAAACATTTTGTCACCAAGTATCATATCATAAAGAATGAACATCATATAAAGATGTTTGAACATCATATAACAGTATTTGAACATCATATAACGATGTCTGAACATCATATAAAGATGTTTGAACATCATATAACAATGTTTGAACATCATATAACATATTTGAACATAACGATATTTAATTGATGTTTGAACATTATGTCAAGATGTTTGAACATCATACAACGAAATTAGAGCATCATATAACTTGATTTGTTCATAAAATTTACAATATTTGAACACCATATAACGACACAGTAGCATCATACAACGACTTTCTGACAGCATAAAGAGACAAATGCACATGTTGTAATGAAAAAAAAGCACCACATTATATTTTGTTTGCATCATAGCATGTCAAACAAACGTCGTTAATTGTTTTTGATTATGTTAAAGCAGATATGGCGTTCTATAGTAAACACTTGTTTATCTAACGATTGTATTTAAGTCTAAACGTCTGAAGGAAAATCTTGTATAGTAGATGATAACTTTTAGTTTATCCTATAACCGATGTAACGTTACAGTCATTTACAGTGTCTGTGAAGACTTTGATCTCGACTTCGACGCCATGTTTGCCTGTGTTGGTCTCTGGAACTGTGGTTTCCTCATCCTCTTCTCCGTCACGAACCTTAGTAAACTCATGAAATTCTCCTCCAGGTACTTCGGTTATAATACATATTGGGCTGATGAAAATGTACACGGTTATGTACGTAGAAGTGTCAAAATCTCGTGTTCGCCTTACCAGGAGGTCGTGGTTTAGATTACTAGTCACGTTATACCTAGTCGTCAAGAACCATGCTGGTATAGCCCTCTTTTTAAGAATATTATGGTCGTCCTAGTGTCAGGATAACGTCATTTTGTGTTGTAACATGTGGTAACTTGTCACTTATCTACGACGTATTGCATTGTGACTACTTAATGTAAATAATGTTCCCAACTGACTGAATACTATATATATCAAGCAAACAATATCGTAAAAATATGAAAACGATAAATTATAAGTGTTCATTTTCCTCGTAGTTAATGTTCAACTTTTTTTAACTTAGAAAATTAACTGCTGTCATTAAATCCATTCAGTGTAGAACATATTAAGTATTCATGTATCTGGAAAATTAAACATTATGAGAGAAACTGTTCAACATTTAATTTCATTTCAGGTCGACAGAGGAAATATTTTCCTTATTTATAACATTGGCATTTTCTGCTGACGCAATAAAAGACGCAGTTAAAGGTACGAATCTTACTAACTTGAACATATATGTCCTATATTGGTTGTCATATATGATAATCTATATCGGCATTCTAATATTTATAGTCTTCTCTTCTTCTTCTTTTAATTCATCATCTTTTTTTTCTCCTTCTCTGTTGTAATGGCTAGCAACCATATTTTGATAATTATGGCCATGTTTAGACCTTGCGATATGATATTGGCGGTCATATATCGATAGTTTCAATGTTTAGTGTAGTCTTATATTGGAAGTATCATATTGGCGGTCATATATTGATAGTTTCAATGTTTAGTGATAGTCTTATATTGGAAGTATCATATTGGCGGTCATATATTGATAGTTTCAATGTTTAGTGGTAGTCTTATATTGGAAGTATCATATTGGCGGTCATATATTGATAGTTTCAATGTTTAGTGGTAGTCTTATATTGGAAGTATCATATTGGCGGTCATATATTGATAGTTTCAATGTTTAGTGGTAGTCTTATATTGGAAGTATCATATTGGCGGTCATATATTGATAGTTTCAATGTTTAGTGATAGTCTTATATTGGAAGTATCATATTGGCGGTCATATATTGATAGTTTCAATGTTTAGTGATAGTCTTATATTGGAAGTATCATATTGGCGGTCATATATCGATAGTTTCAATGTTTAGTGATAGTCTTATATTGGAAGTATCATATTGGCGGTCATATATCGATAGTTTCAATGTTTAGTGGTAGTCTTATATTGGAAGTATCATATTGGCGGTCATATATCGATAGTTTCAATGTTTAGTGGTAGTCTTATATTGGTAGTATCATATTGGCGGTCATATATCGATAGTTTCAATGTTTAGTGATAGTCTTATATTGGAAGTATCATATTGGCGGTCATATATTGATAGTTTCAATGTTTAGTGGTAGTCTTATATTGGAAGTATCATATTGGCGGTCTTATATTGATAGTTTCAATGTTTACTGGTAGTCTTATATTGGTAGTATCATATTGGTGGTCATATATTGATAGTTTCAATGTTAAGTGGTAGTCTTTTATTGGAAGTATCATATTTGTGGTCTTATATTGATAGTTTCAATGTTTAGTGGAAGTCTTATATTGGAAGTATCATATTGGCAGTCATATATTGATAGTTTCAATGTTTAATGGTAGTCTTATATTGGAAATATCATATTTTTTTTATTATTTGTAGTTTAATGTTAGGGTAGTTGGTGGTCTTGCATGTATATAGGTAGTTTTTATTGTTGGTCTTATGTCTATGCTACCAGAAATCACATGTACATTAAAATCGCGTTGATCAGACCACTATTTTAAGGTCATTTAATACACTCTTTTCATTATATACCATGAAAACACAATGCCTTAAATCCCACCGCTGGTCCATATTTATTTGTAATACCATAATGCTAAAGTTACATGTACTTCGTCAACGGCACTGCCTGTTAATACAATATTCATGTTGCTCCCAACCCCCGCAAAATCTTAAAGATGTCTCAATTACTGAAGAACGGGCAAAAGAAAGAAAAGAAAAAAAGAAGAAGAAGTTATGATTGCGCTTTTTGCAAAACGTTTGTATTGTTTTCATTCTTTACAGATTTTCACAAACATTATTACACCCCGGCTTGCTATGGACACACAGGTGAACCGGGAACCAACGTTTCCGGTGTCAATACCTCCAATGATTCTATGGATACAAATGTCCTCTCAACCGTAGAAGCGCCGTGTTTGAAGGAGAACAGCATCCTGTTTCTCTTGTTGATGCTAGGCACCGTCTGGGTTGGCATTACACTGTTTAACTTCACCAAGACGTGAGTACTTTTTTCTTCTGACCTTTAACTGACATACCTTTTAGAAACATCAGCATCATTAAATAATGAATGTAGTCATGATAATACATATAACGTATCTTCTGCAGACCGTTCCTGACAGCCAGGAAGCGGGAGATCCTCGCCGATTACGCACTTCCGGTCGCCGTGTTGGTGATGTCATTCTTCGGGTCGTACATTCTGAGAGACGTCAAACGTATGTGTCATCATATCTCCCGTTAACATTTAGAATAATTGTAGGCTGTTAGTATTTATCCATTTAATGTTGCGTTTCGTTTTTTTTTCTTTCTTTGTGTGTGTGTGTGTGTGTGTGTGTATGTGTGTTCAGAAAAGACGGATAAGAACTAGTTCAATATATCTATATTGTTTGGTGGATTTTTTAATCCCTGATTGTCTGGCATCTCAATGTCATTTCAAAATTCAAATTTCATTTGTTTAAAAAAGTATAGGTATGATTTGAGTTATGGAATGCAATATTAATTCAAATTCTTAATTCTATTTAATTTAAAACCTCTGAAAAATGGGAAGAAAGAAAGCGACCTCGCTGTTGAAAATGTGGGTACTACTGCATGGTAGCTTTCACGTGGTTGATACATGAGGAAGCCGAAACACTCGGACAGAACTCACGTTTCTGAATGGGCGACAAAATTCTTTTTCACAAAATCGTACCACCTTGGGTTGAACATAATTGATAACAGATTATCAGCTTGTATGAAAAATCCCACTATATTTCCGATATGTAGTACACACCCCGAAAAAGGATTTGGAACGTTTCCTGTTGGTGATGGTCTAACAACTTTATTTCAGTGAAGCCATTCAAGTACAATCCCGACGTGGAGATGTTCATTGTGGCCCCACTATACAGTCTACCATGGCCGGCCGTCCTAGCCTCAGCTGGACTGGGCTTCAGCCTCTCCCTCCTCTTTTTCATGGATCAAAACATCTCAAGCGCCCTTGTGAACTCACCCTCCAACAAGTAACTACTTCACCCCTCTCTCACTCTCTCTCTCTCTCTCTCACTCTCTCTCACTCTCTCTCTCTCGTTGTTTTTCTCCTTTCTTTCAGTTCTTTTATTATTTTCTTTAAATGCATCTTTTTCTCTCCCTTTCTAGTAGAAATAACGTCAAGCAATGAGAACAAAATAATTAAATACAAGCGCTGAAATACCCACTGTTATCTTTGCCAGGTTAAAGAAAGGAGATGCGTATCACTGGGACCTGTTCGTGGTAGCCATTATCAACGGATTCCTGTCTATCTTCACCTTCCCGTGGGTTCATGCTGCCTTACCCCACTCCCCACTGCATGTTAAAGCGCTTGCGGACATGGAGGACCGAGTTGATCAGGGCCATGTGACACAAATGTGCGTTTGAGAAACATCAACAACAACAAAAAAAAAAAAAACTCTTGCATATTTAAACTTTTGAAATTAATTTATATTTTGAAAAATTCGAGGGTGAACCTTGGGGGTCTTTTTTTTTGCTTAGGTAAAAAAAAAAATCCGTCTCTGGTCTCCGACCCTCTTTTTTAACGACCGACCCTGGAGGTTTTTTCTACCTTTCCGCCTTTAAAAGAAATCCCTTTTTTACCTTTCGTTTCATAATAGAAAAAAAAAAGAAAAAGAAAAACTCCCGACCTACCGACCATCTTTTTATTTGGTGGAGGCCAAAACGGATTTTTTTGGCCTTAGGTGAAACGTTCCGCCGACAATACTTCAATTATGTGGAGGACTTTGTTTACGAGTCAGATACAGTACTGCTGATATTTCGCGACCTGGGGTCGAACCCATGACCTCCCGGTGCGGACACGTATCCACTCGATCACTGGTTACCAGTGTTCCCTATATGAATAACACCTCTATAATAGTTCTGTATTTGATTAATTTTAAGTATATCAAAATAATGAAATGTGAACGTTATTTAATGTTGCAGTGTCGTTCACGTGAGAGAGACGAGACTGACAGGGATTATCTCTCATGTCCTTATCGGACTCTCGTTGTTTCTACTTCCGTATCCGATGTCCTACATCCCGGCCCCAGTTTTAGACGGTCTGTTCCTGTACGTGGCGATAACTGCTCTGTTTGGAAACCAGCTGTTTGACAGAATCTTACTCTTCTTTACAGAGCAAGTAAGTTATAAAATTGTGAAATTGCAGTATTGGACAGTGAAATAGGATTTGGACGGATATACGCGAGGCTTGGAAACCGATCGTTTTTTTTTTTTTTTTTTTTTTCTGGACGATTTTCAGTACTGTATACAGTAAAGCTCACTTATAACGAAATTATGGGGACCTTGCAAATTATTTTGTCTTATCCGAATTTTGTCTTATCCATATAACGAAATTTTCGTTATAAGTGTTTACATATAACGAAATTTCGTTATACACCCTATTCTTGATACAAATAAAAAAGATTAAGAAGTTATGTAAAAAGACACAGCAAATCTTTAAGTAATTTTAATAAACTCCCCCAAGTGTCAATGAATGTTTAAAAGGAGAATATATTGTGAAAAAGGCTTTGCTCTTGTTTTAAAAAAAAATTCCAGTTGAATATTAGTGGAAAACTTATTATATATTAAGAACATGTACACCGACGGCAAGTTCTAACCAATAATTTTTAATTTATAAATTATCTCAAAACCTTGGAAATTGTAAGAATCAAATTTAATTTCGTTTTCGTGTATGCGAAAGATGGACAAGTGGTTGCTAATTACACTGGCAGTAGGCTATGATGTAAGTCAAAGTCAAAACAGATAGTTTAAAAAGTGATTAGTGTATCTAGGATTCTATATACAGGTGTATAGAATCCCTGTTATATCTACGAAGAACTTTTGAAAAGTCGCTTATGTTAATGTCGAAATGTTGATGCATTTTAAACAAGCACATAAAATAAAAAAATCAAATGATCAATTAGTCAATAGATCGATCAATCAATCAACTTATGTTAGTAATTTACGGATCAAAAATTATACGCCAGATGCCATATTTTTCCTAGTTACTCCCCCTGTTTGATCCAATTATTGCTCTTGAACTATCAATATATACCGGATTTACTTGAAAGAAGATTGACAAGATTTCATTGTAGGTTTGGATAATTAGAATATAATACATACATAATAACTTACTCCCATGTATGTGAGTGACGTACCTTAATCGTTCACACAAAACTTCCTTTCTGCTAGCTTCAATTGATATCAATAGCATGCTTACATAATCGGGTGCTGTTTGCCGCCACTTAAGAGGCACTTGTCAAACTGTGATAATGACGGGCACTTTTGTATTAAGCGAACCATTTTACAGGTAAACTTAAGTATAGGGACCTAAAAATCCTTTTGTCTTAGCCGATTTTTCACTATATCCGATTTAGGCGGTCGGGAGTCAATAGAAATAATGAAGGAAACAGTCGGGGGATAGTTTTCCTTTTGTTTTAAGCGATCTTTTGTCTTATCCGAGTTCGTTCTAAGTGAGCTTTACTGTATATATTACTGTTATTGAGGGCGGGGGACAAGAAAATCTCCCGGGGAATCTCGAAGTTAGTCTTTAAACTGATAATCTGTGAGGTGCTTTGATTCGGAAGTTGGTGTTTGAACTGCATACCAAAGGTATTTCTTGATTTTTGGTTACTATATTTGTATTTTCATACAGACTGTAACTCCAGTCTAATCACTATGTCACTTCAAAGGCATAAATCTGATCGAGTCTCTTAAATGACTTCCATTACTATATTCAACATGTATACTTAATTCTGTTAGAAACTAGATTATGTATCGCACAAGAAATTCCACTTTCGGAGCTCCGTATCTGATGCTTTCTTTTCATTGTCAGATTCCATTACTAACGTCTGAATGCGTCCCATGGGTTTATTCGGCTGAAAATTAGTGTGGTTACAAGCGGACATGTCTATACGTGTAATCATTTAACCTCTTGTTTGCAGTCGGCCTACCCCCCGAATCACTACATCCGGCGGGTTCCGCAGCGCCAAGTGCACATATTCACCTCCCTCCAGCTTGTCCAGCTCCTGGTTCTGTGCGTCTTTGGGTTCTCTCCTATTCCTTACATGAAGATCATCTTCCCCATCCTCCTGATGTTCCTGATGCCTATACGGTAAGATACGTTTGCTGGCTGTGGGTTTAACGTCC
>CM037785.1:38336560-38357448 GCA_021229015.1 Solen grandis
ATTAATAGCATCTTATCCTCTATAGAGAAGGATAGATTTTGCATTCATGACTTTTTTCTTACTTTTTTTGGTGGTATAATGGAATAAATGGGAAATGGAATAAATCTGTATCCTGTTACAGAGAGAAATTATATATATATGAACAAGTGTTTGACAAAATATATAAATATGCATCATACAGTGGAAACCACGTAATCCGGACTCACGGTGTGAAATCCGGACCCCTGTAAATAAGGAAATCCTGTGTGAAATCAGGATCTTTTATACACCGGGTTCTTTTTAATCCGGAATCCTCTCTAAACTGGGCTTTTTTTTCTCCATGCATTCCATCCCGAGCATTTTTTTTTTTTTTATTTTGCCGTACATTAATTATCTTTTACTCTGTAATCCGGATAAACTGTTTTGGTATAGTGCCTTTTTTTCCATTATGGTACAATATATAACATAATAAGAGACTTAATAATGTACGTAAGTATTTACTATTTAAAGACACGTTTAATGTATTATTTATCTCTCTCTTAATACTAATAGTCATTATTGTGCCAATCCGTATTGGAATTTTAATCATTTGCACTGAAGCAGGAAGTTTTGTTGCAGAAGCTCAAACAAAATCATCGGCGATGTGGAAATTGACAAATTCTTCTGATGGTTACCAATGTTTGGGCCAAAATGACGGAACAGACCCATGAGAAATGGCATTTATTGATTTACTGGGCATAGGGGATGGTTCGTAAAGTTGAACGTTCACTTATGAATCGGCTATGGTTACTGTGTCCCGCGAAAAAAAACAACAACAAAAAACCTTGAATCCTTGAATAATCTGAACTTCACCGAATTTGAAATATATCCCCGTATATTAAGGGAGTACTTGCGAACCATCCCATGTGCCTCGGGGAATATTATGAGATTGTGATAATTTGATGTAGGAATTAGAGACAGAATCAAGAGAAGACTTTTGGGGTTCCAGTAATGTTTCGTGGTGCTGTTGACTGTCTTAGTCTAAGATGGACCCAAACAACAACAAATTTAGAGCGCGCTTCGTAGACATTTTGGCGAATATTCGGGGATTCAACCACGAGATCGGGAATGTGTCACCGAAAGTTCATAGAAAGGTCGTTGGACATTCGAATATTCCCGAATGTCCCCCCTGAGACATCGGCGAGAAATCACTTTAGGAAGCACTACGGATGCCCTCCAGGCCTGAATACATCGGGAAAAATTTCAGTGCAATGTTATTCTCCCCGAGACCTCCCTATGGTTTCACATGGCTCGCGACGCTCCCAAACCAAAAATGCAAAAGTAACCAAAATAGTATATCGCTAATCAAAAGTAACCAAAAAATTAAAGTAACCATAATGAATATGTCGCTTATGTAATAGTAACCAAAATGAATATATCGCTTATGTAATAGTAACCAAAATGAATATGTCGCTTATGTAAAAGTAACCAAAATGAATATATCGCTTATGCAAAAGTAACCAAAATGAATATATCGCTTATGTAAAAGTAACCAAAATGAATATATCGCTTATGCAAAAGTAACCAAAATGAATATGTCGCTTATGTAAAACCAAAATGAATAACTTCAATAAAATGAATATATCGCTTATGCAAAAGTAACCAAAATGAATATATCGCTTATGCAAAAGTAACCAAAATGAATATGTCGCTTAGGCAAAAGTAACCAAAATGAATATGTCGCTTATGCAAAAGTAACCAAAATGAATATGTCGCTTATGCAAAAGTAACCAAAATGAATATGTCGCTTATGCAAAAGTAACCAAAATGAATATGTCGCTTATGCAAAAGTAACCAAAATGAATATGTCGCTTATGTAATAGTAACCAAAATGAATATATCGCTTATGTAATAGTAACCAAAATGAATATGTCGCTTATGCAAAAGTAACCAAAATGAATATATCGCTTATGCAAAAGTAACCAAAATGAATATGTCGCTTATGCAAAAGTAACCAAAATGAATATATCGCTTATGCAAAAGTAACCAACATGAATATGTTGCTTATGCAAAAGTAACCAAAATGAATATGTTGCTTATGCAAAAGTAACCAAAATGAATATGTCGCTTATGCAAAAGTAACCAAAATGAATATATCGCTTATGTAATAGTAACCAAAATGAATATGTCGCTTATGCAAAAGTAACCAAAATGAATATGTCGCTTATGCAAAAGTAACCATAATGAATATATCGCTTATGTAATAGTAACCAAAATGAATATATCGCTTATGCAAAAGTAACCAAAGTGAATATATCGCTTATGCAAAAGTAACCATAATGAATATGTTGCTTATGCAAAAGTAACCAAAATGAATATGTCGCTTATGCAAAAGTAACCAAAATGAATATGTCGCTTATGCAAAAGTAACCAAAATGAATATATCGCTTAAGCAAAAGTAACCAAAATGAATATGTCGCTTATGCAAAAGTAACCAAAATGAATATATCGCTTAAGCAAAAGTAACCAAAATGAATATATCGCTTATGTAATAGTAACCAAAATGAATATATCGCTTATGTAATAGTAACCAAAATGAATATATCGCTTATGCAAAAGTAACCAAAGTGAATATATCGCTTTTGTAATAGTAACCATAATGAATATGTCGCTTATGCAAAAGTAACCAAAATGAATATATCGCTTATGTAATAGTAACCAAAATGAATATGTCGCTTATGCAAAAGTAACCAAAATGAATATGTCGCTTATGCAAAAGTAACCAAAGTGAATATATCGCTTATGCAAAAGTAACCATAATGAATATGTTGCTTATGCAAAAGTAACCAAAATGAATATGTCGCTTATGCAAAAGTAACCAAAATGAATATGTCGCTTATGCAAAAGTAACCAAAATGAATATATCGCTTAAGCAAAAGTAACCAAAATGAATATGTCGCTTATGCAAAAGTAACCAAAATGAATATGTCCCTTATGATATAGTAACCATAATGAATATGTCGCTTAGGCAAAAGTAACCCAAATGAATATGTCGCTTATGTTATAGTAACCAAAATGAATATGTCGCTTAGGCAAAAGTAACCAAAATGAATATGTTGCTTAGGCAAAAGTAACCAAAATGAATATATCGCTTATGCAAAAGTAACCAAAATGAATATGTCGCTTATGCAAAGGTAACCAAAATGAATATGTTCTTAGGCAAACGTAACCAAAATGAATATATCGCTTATGCAAAGTACCAAAATGAATATGTCGCTTAGGCAAAAGTAACCAAAATGAATATGTTGCTTATGCAAAAGTAACCAAAATGAATATGTCGCTTATGCAAAAGTAACCATAATGAATATGTCGCTTAGGCAAAAGTAACCAAAATGAATATGTCGCTTAGGCAAAAGTAACAAAATGAATATATCGCTTATGCAAAAGTAACAAAATGATATGTCGCTTAGGCAAAAGTAACCAAAATGAATATATCGCTTGGGCAAAAGTAACAAAATGAATATATCGCTTATGTAATAGTTACCAAAAGGAATATGTTGCTTATGTAACTGTAACCAAAATGAATATGTCGCTTATGTAATAGTAACCAAAATGAATATGTCGCTTATGTAATAATAACCAAAATGAATATGTCGCTTATGTTATAGTTACCAAAACGAAAATAAAATAGCCTTTGTTTAGTTACATTGAATCTTTTGTAAAGTATGAACAGTAGAATGCGATTCTACCACCTATAAGATTTTAGGCGCCTAAAATCTTATAGGTGGTAGAATCGCATTCTATTATTCATGCTTTACAAAAGATTCAAGAACATGTCTTAGCTGACAAAAACTTGATTATTTTGATAACACAGTCTTCAAAGAAATGAAATATTTGGGCATTTCATAAAAGGAACAAGAAGGGTGAAATTTGTTCCTAATTCCTCAAGTAATATATGGAATTAAGTATGACTGGTGGAGGTTGGGTCTGGTTTGAGTTCATCGAATCATACAAATAGTGACAAATGTATATTAATAACTTTTGATTTGAAGCTCAAACCTGTGTCCATGCTAATCAGTCTTTAAGATTCTAGGATTATACTTCATGATGCTAGGAATCTCAAAAACAATATTATATACCAAAATTATATGCCGAAAGTTTTAAACAATGGTAAAGAGTCTTTATTACTAACTCAAGTTTTGTTTTGTTGTTGTTTTTATTTTCTTACGATTTTGTTATTGACATAATCAGCTCCAACAGCTTTCCCAAGAGAAAGAGAAAGTGACCTATATCATTTTCATTAAGAATAATATTAGACAGTGTCTCTGAATAGTAAAGAATATTGTTGTTAGCAATTTTTTACCGATGATTGGTATTTTTGACGTTAAGTCTTAAACTTCTGTCCGTTTGTGGTTAAATGTTAGCTTAAACTTATTTATTTTACTCTATTGAGAAAACAAATTCTTCCATATTATACATATCTATTTCGAAGGTTCCTGGGTTGGACTAATACTTACGTTTGGGAATGTCTTGAAAAAATCTTGCCCTCAACGGGGTTAAGCCCACTACCTTCGGATCCACAGTAGCGTGCCTTGGGAATTAATTAAACAATTTGTTTTTCAGTTGCCGAAAGAAATAGATGCCAGCACTGCTATTGCGTCTTCATACTGCATACCATCGGTGAATACCCACTGTCGCCCAATTTATCGTCTATAGGACGTGGATATTACGACTGGATTTTTTCGTTTAAGGGTGTGTCAAACAAATTACGGTATTTTATTGCTCGCATCACGTTTTAAAAACCAATCATAGAGACCGTTTTATAAAGCTGCCGAACGCAGCTTTTTTATTTCTTACATGATTTTCAAGCCTCCACGCCGAAGAGAATTGCATTAGCAAGGCGCGTTTTCATTTTTCATTGGTCGATAAGTTAATCAATAACAACTGTATTACGAATGTTTGCTTGCCTATTTCCCCACGGCATGATGCCATGTAGTGACAGAATATGTCAGTCGGGGGGGGGGGGGGGGTCCGACGATGACTGTATACATCTTGCACTGTATATCTATTCATTTGCAATTAAACCCTTGTCATTAATAACGTAATTTGCGAGTGATCATCACTATCCTACTCTATTTAATATGTGTGTACATGCTAAGGCTCCATGGCCACGTTTATACTTATGTTGTTGTCAGATGACTCACATAAGAGTTCTGCTTCCTATTGTCAAACCCGATTTCTTTGAGAATTCAACATTTATCAAAATTATTCTTGTTAGATAAATATAAACGATTTTCAACGTGAAAATACTGTAAAATAACTCTGTATTTTATGCTATTTATACCCTTTATTTTATTATACAGGGTTCTTTAGCCCTTATCAATCCGCACTGTGGCTGATATAGATATCCCGGAACTATTTTTTATTTATAAAATGAGATATTGAGTCTTGATTTATTTTCAAGTCAACGTATCGAAATGGATTTTTGTTTATTAAACATATATATACATATCCAGTAAATGTCTTACTTTATTCTCGTTACAACTATCCAAACTATCCAATATGGTGGACAAAATGTGTATTAAAAAAAACATGGATTCATCCGCGTGTGAAAAGGAACGTTTACACAAACTTCCATTTTTTTTCATCATCATTTAGCATAAAATAAACAGAAAATTTGTTTGTTTTGAGTGCTTATGGAACTACGCGCCCGTGAAAATATTGAAATTGTATCTCTTCTCGATGAGATATATTACATATCCACTAAAAACAAACAAATTTCCTCAATGTACCTGTTCCTAAACACGTTTTGATGGTTTGGCAAACAAAGCAGACTCCTGTCTGATCAGGAATTTTGGTTCTCATACAGCTCAGATTTTACAAAATCTGCACGGCAAAATAAAATCCATTATTTTATGTACCATTTAAAAATCTGCGATTCTCTTTTCATCAATTCCCAAGCGTGTACTTGAGAAAAAGGGTAAAAACAGAAAAAAAAATGAGAAAATGGGATGAAAAAGAAACGATACGCTGTTCAGTTTATTAATACCCATCGAGTTAAAAAAAAAAAAAAAAAAAAAACTTTTTTATAAATTAAACCCGGAAAAGCATTGAGCCGGCCCTTCCGGATTCTCTCTTGCCGAATATAACGATTTTCCGTATATAGTTGGGATTCCTCTATTGTTTGGATACTTTACGTAACCAGGTCCGATTCTAAATATACAATCCTGATTTCTTTAATGTCCGATTATTTTACATAACCAGGTCCTGGTATGACTTGTCCGGTTTCATACAACCGGGTCCGGATATAACGTTAACGATTCTCTGTTATTGTCCGGATTCCTGTTGGGTTTTTTTTTATGGTATCCGGATTATGGAGTTTCCACTGTATTAAGAATATGCTAAAATATACCTGATAAATAGATAGTTGATGTTTTTGCATCAGAGGCTGTTTTGGAGTCTACGCATGGTGGAAAGGCAAGAGCGATGTCTTCCGGAATGACGTCACCGGGACAAACTGTCAACGTGGTCGCTCCATACTCTGATGTGCATTGTTCTCCTGAGAGCTTTGATTTACTTGCAAATGGTAATGGTGGTGTGAAGCCAGGTTCTCTGATTAGTGTTATATAATTATAATCAAAACAAATATTATCATTATTATTATTATTATTATTATAATGATGACGATGATAACAATAATAATAACAGAACCAAAAATCTAATAATAGCAACTTAGTTGTTTCTCGTAATATCACGCGACCGAAACGAGATCTGGGTTAATGGGACGCTTCTTGACCCAATGTCATGACGGACAGACGCTTATATAATTTTAAGTTTATAATAAAGTTAAGTTATATAATCAATTTGATTTTTCCCTCTCAATAGTTATTTTCAAAAATAGTTTCCCTTTGTGACGTTGATGTATTCGGACACATTGAAATTATTTTTTGCATTAATATTTAAATGGGGGCGGGAGGTCTCGGGTTCGATCCCCGTCCGCGACATACCAAAGTCGTTAACAATAGTGTGCCTTTGGAACACATGTGTGACCTGCTGAAAGGTGACGGAAAAGTGTTACGGACGGACAGACAGAAGACGGAAAAGTGATCCCTATATGTCACCTCTGCTTACAGCAGGTGACACAAAAATTGTACTGTTGGCTCCTTGCTAGACACTCAACATATATACAGGATAGTTCCAGGACTGGGTCAGGATAATATGTCTATGTCCATATCATGCCACATGTCTTCAGCGTGATACTGAAGTGTACATTTTTGAATAAAAGATATTATTGCAAGACTACTCAACAATTATACCCAGACTAAAACACAAAATTGAGCAAATATTTGAGCATAAGTCTGAGAACATGGAACCTGTTTTGCGTTTGACCAGTCATCCAATCATACCATCAACTCAAACTTTTAAAGATCTAGAACTCCCTTATTTATTGACCAAGTTCATAATATAACTGTTACGTACTTGCCTTTATAAGAAAATACTTTCAGAAAATGGTCCAGAATGTCTTTTTTGGTATATATAATTTGAGATTTTTGAGTTAAGGAAATTCTCAATTTAAGATGTGTCGTAAAACAGGTTAACACAAACACATACCTTCGTGTAGGTCTCATAAGTGACTTGAAAAATCCACCATACATTAAGAACAGCATGTATAAACAAAGGGTTCCGATTATGGCATAAGGTCTGGAAAAGATAAAAATGAAGTTGATGAATACATGTATATTGTAGTCCACTGTTACAAACAATCTAAGCAAGACTGAAACAAGCGATACGGGGGGTAAAGCTTTTTTATATACATTTATCATTATATAAAGCTCTTATACATAAGTCTAAGAATGACCGCACATCAAAATACAGTTGAGCTTGTATTAGCAGTCACCTGTATTAAGCGGTCACCTTGTATTAAGCGATCGGTTTCAATATCACCAAACTATAAAAAATTGTTATGTGTATTAACTTCATTTAGCAGTCACCCATGTTAAGCGGCCGCTTTCTCTTGTTATATGATAAAACTTATCTTCTACGGTGTATGATATGAGACAGCATTTTTTCTAAGGTGTATGATTTGATACCTCTTATAAATAGTGAATCATACATTGGCGTCTTAAATAATTTACACCAGTCGTTATAAATACAATCTACTTGTCCCTGATTATTTAGCCCACTTTCAAGTACATACATCTTTTTAACTACACGTATCTTTAGGAAATACAAGAAAATCAGTAGGTACTTGTTTAACATCAAATTTGACATACGAACTTTGTATATTTACGTCAATCCCAGTGTTGCATTCAGTATTTTCTTTATTATGAAATGACACATTATGAAAACAAAAATCCCAATATAATATGAAATGATCTGGAAGACTAGTTCCTGAAAACAACTGGTTAGCATCATTTTCCGTTGCTACTTCAGCTGCACGCAGAACTTTGAATGAGATGCTCATGTTGAACTAAACAACAATCAACCACTGCTAAACCCTTTGTAGAGTAGATGTAAAATCATTTCTAATAGTATTACACCATTTAAAATACAAAAATAAAAAAGAAAATGTATGTATAACCCTCAATATTTATTACACTTAAAATTTACAACATCTCTTTGGTAAGCAGTTTATACAAACAGTAAAGTCAAAAAAAAGGGAGAAACATCAAATAATCTCGACGAGTTTTCTGGTGGAAGATGACATACGCAAGGGTATAAATAATTATAATATATTTGTTTTTAACGACGGTCTGTCTTATCCGACCTTAGAATTTCCTCCTTATGCATTTACCTATATAATAAGACTGTTAAAAGCTACCCCCTGCCTGATTTGTCCATCGACCGCGAATGATTGAATCCCAACTGGCCTTTTTCTATAGCAACTGTTGTTTATTGTACCTATGTGTCTATATCGATTTCGTTATACGTTATTCACAATGACACAGGTGTTTTCAGACAATTAATGTGAAACATATGTCAGTACATTATTATTATAATAAGGATACAAGTTCAAACGGACGATCTTAAAACAAACATGATAACAGGTCTGTCTATTAAAGATTGCGAACATCGGCGTCATCGCAACAGAGGGAAAGCTAGTGATGAGGACCATCGCATCAATATTCACCATACTATGAAGCATTTCAAAGATAGTAAGGGAAATGTAAATAATATACTGAAACGGAATCCTGGTATGAACCAGGCATGCGCCAAATGGGTTTCACGACTTTTGACAAAAGCAAATAAAATCCTAAGTGGCGCTTCCTTTCATAACTTTTTATCGTTATTGTGACGTCGACGTCGTGACACTTTTTCAAATGCGCCGCACGTCTAATAGTGTGTTTGTCTGAACTGTCAATAAATTGGAATAATTCAACGTAAACTCGCAATATTTGTTTGATATTCAATAAAAGTATAATTCTATAACGTATTTATGATTTTTATACTAGTGAAGGTGTCCAAGAACTTTTTAAGAGAAAGTCCTTTTTAAAATGACTAAAGTGTTTTACAAACATCTTTGCTCTTTTCGTCCTCTAAGTTGAAGTTTGAATTTGCTGAATAATAGTCAGTCACCCGGACCCGAGAAGATACAAATTTCTATCGGATGGAGCCGAAATCTGTTGGACATGTCCGCCGGACTGGCAAGTAGATCTTAATCAAAATGCAGCATACAAACCACCTCTCTCTCTCTCTCTCTCTCTCTCTCTCTCTCTCTCTCTTGAGGTCCTTCATTTAACGCAATGACAGTGGCTAAAATAGACAAGTGTGTGTGTGTGTGTGTGTGTGTGTGTCAGGCACTCTGATTTAAGTTGTCATTTTATTTCTTAATTGTGTATCATTTATTATGATATCAAATCGTGAATATCTTTCATAAACAAACGCCGATCATGTTGACGGACTATGTATTGACGTCGTTAAGGTGTCGTTAAGGTGCAAGGGAAAGTAGGAATGTGATGCGGTGGAACTCCTGCTGACCTGACATAATTACTGAAATTAAAGAAATGCTATTGCTATTTACTGATAGTATTTGACAGATTATTTATCATAATCTAATTGAAGATAATTTTCTTATATCACAAACTAGGTGCGTTTCCCAAATTAACTTCATTTAGAGTTGATTTATATACATATATAATTTTATAATTTACACCATGTTAAAATCATTTTTCATAAATTATAATTTCATTGATAGAAAAGTATATTACCTGAAGAACTTCATGATCCAGTCCTTTTGTGATCTACGTTTACATCAGCTCGATATGATATCCGATATTGACCGTCACATCACAAACATACTTGTTAATAGATCCAATCATATCGGCTCGAAGTTGAATGGGACGAAAACAAAACAAACAAAAAACAAAACAAGATGGCAATGAAGGCCCCGGAATCCAGGTTTTAGTGGGAAGAAAAGAATCAGCAAATACCTTATGATATTATGGAAAATGGGCTCTGCCCCCTGGTTGACATTATTTTAGACGAATCCAAATAATTTTAACAGTCTTGATAGAGAGTAACCCAAGGAACATCTGTGCTAAAAAATATATACATATAGGGAAAACTAGCTCTGCCCCCTGGCGGCCCTATTTTTAATCAGATCCAATTATTTTTTACTGTCTTGGTAGCAAGTCACACAAGAAACATCTGTGCCATTTTTTTTAAATTAGCCATTAGTTCTTAAAAAGAAGATTTTTCAAATGTGTTCTATATACAGATAAAAACAGACTCCAATCTCTAGCGGCATTGTTTTTGGTGGATCAAACTCCTTTTTTTTACAATCTTGGTAGCAAGTACTTTTGGAAAAAAAATATTTTGCAATTTGTACTATATACATATTAAGAAAAACGGGCTCCGTCCCCTTGACATCCATGTTTTTCGACCGATCCAAATAGTTTTACAATATTGGTAGAGAGTAACCCCAGGAAAATTTGAGCAAAAAAAAAAATGAAAACATTGAAATCCTTTAATTTTTTTACAATCTTGGTAGAGAGTGTCCAAAGCAGCATCTGTGCAAAAAATATTTTAAAATCCAGTTAGTACTTTTGGTGAAGAAGTTTTTTTTAAGTTTTCACATTTTGCCATGGCAACCAGATTTTGGCATTGAAATTAATTCTCTAAACAACTTTGGAAGAGGACCACCTGAGAAACATTTCTGTAACGCTTTATGATAACTGGCCCAGTAGTTAAGAAGGAGATGTCGTTTAAATTAAATGTTGACGACGGATTCATCGGCTACAATTGCTCACTTTTGGAAAAGGTGAGCTAAAAACCTGATAAATCGTAAATATTTTGGTTGCTATAACGACCGTTTTAACCAAATTTTGCACACGTTCATAAATATACTGTGTCAAATCTTACATTAAATATCAACATTCTTAAAGCAAAAAAATACGAAGAATGCATTTTTCGTTCTTTATAAAAAGAAAATTAAATTTTCAAGAAAACGTGGGAGGATATTTGGACTGTTCTGCTAATCTTATACAACAAATTCTTAATTTGAAAATTGAACATAACATTGATTTCCTGTAAATGCTAAGGTTTAATTTTTCACTGTAAAAACAAAGTGAGCCCATACTAGAATTCAAAAATTTACAATGTTTATGTGCTTGTTTGTGTATTAATATGTTCAAAATTTGGATTCATGGAAGTATATTAACCAGAAACGTACATATGACAACACCTTTCACAGGTAACACAAAGCGAAGTGGTTTGGATCGCTATCACACGGTGTATACTTTCTTTATACGATGTACAAATTGAAATGCAACTCGGGTTATATTATGTAACTACGCACGCTTTTCACAAAAAAAACCTACTTGGGTCGCCTAGGGGCATCTATTATCTCTCGATCGATACCAGTTTTGTGTAAATCTGTCCTCACTAGCCTCGGCTACACAACGAGAAACATTGCATACTCGTACAGACTAATGATAAAATGGTTGGTAAAAAATCTGCGTTCGCCGCCCAAATACGGGCCTACATCAAAAACCGATGTTTTCTTGGTATAGGTCCAAAAGAGATATTTCATGAAATGTGCTCAATTTAAGCAAGCTGTCCTATGCATCGGTTACTGGGTGGTGCAAGAAATTTGCAAGTGGAATACCGTCCTTGCAAGATGCACCATGTGGCCATCGCAGAGAGACAGCAACCAGTCCCAAAATGGTAGAAAAAGTCAGAGAAATTGTATCGACAGATGCAAGATTCACTGTTGGGGAAATAGCCCGAAAGGTAGGCATCTCAATAGGGGCAGTTCATTCAATTCTAAGGAGGCACCTTAAAATGAATAAGATAACTGCGCGATGGATAACCCATTTGCTCACAGAGGAGCAGAAGCGCCTCCGCGTGAAAATGGCAAAATCTTTGCTGAAAATGTACCCAAAATACAATAATCGCTCGTTTGCCAATATCGTCACAGGCGACGAGACATGGGTGCATTTCTATGAGCCCAAACGAAAACATGAAAACAAGATATGGGCTACAAAAGACATGAAAAGGCCATGTATAGCCAAACGCACAATGAGCGTCAGAAAGGTTATGTATGCAATTTTCTTCGCAAATCAAGGGCCTTCTATACAAATTGCTGTTCCGAAAGGTAAATCGGTCAATAGCAAGTTCTACAGAGGGGCTGTTCTAAAAAAGTTGAAGAAATATTTCAATAGACGCAGGCCAGCGACAGGTTTGTCGGGGGTCAGGTTGCTGCATGACAACGCGTCTAGCCACAAAGCGGCTATTGTACGCGATTTTTTAAGACAGGAAAAGGTTGTAGAGCTTCCGCACCCGCCATATTCCCCAGACCTTGCCCCCCTGTGACTACTTCCTGTTCCCGAGGCTCAAAAAGAACTTCACTGGACGAAAATACAAAACACGAAAAGACCTTGGTTCAGCCATCTTCTAGTGTCTCAAAGGTATACCCAGAAACGACTATGAAACTGCCTTTAAAAACTGGATCAAAAGGTTGAAACTGTGCATAGCTCACGGAGGTGAATACTTTGAAGGATTTGTGAAAATTAACAAATCCTTTCTAGATATGCTAGGAATTGCATTTCAATTTGAACATCCCTCGTATCAAAATATAATTTAATATTGTTTGTTTTCATTACTACTGGTGAGTTGTGATTGCTTGATTTTTTTATTTCATATCCCCATGAAAAAAAAATGACGTCGTGGCTTGGCCAGGACTATTTTCACTTATGTAAAAAACATGTCACGGATTTTTATAAAGTAAAACTAAAACAAATAAAAGACATACATGTACTAGGTTTTTCATATTTCCCCACAATTATAGAAAATAATAAATCAATAAATTAATTACATTGAAATTTAAAAAATCTACCGTCTGCTACAACAGTTTCATACTAATGTACTAGTATATGGCCGACCAAGATTTTGTATACCCAAGTTATGATATTGGCGAGATGGACTAAATTCTATGTGAAGCAGACTATCTGGATCTTGATTTCACCCTGGGGGAACTTACGGAGATTGACCAATGGGCTATATCGTCAATATCTGATGATACAGAAAACACGGCACTGGAAAATGCATTGAAGTTAAACCAATCAACTGATCAAGATAGGCCTGGTGGGGGAGATTGAAAAACTTAAACTAGCAGCAGCTTGGAGAGCTAGAAGAAAAGAGACAATCAAAGTCAACCAAACGCAATAAACATTGGGGATTGAACGTTTTTCAAGGTCAACCCACTTTTAATTAGAAACTTAAAAATGAAATTCACGACTTTTACCTAGAACGTTCTGGGAACGGAAGTCTGTATCTTATCTAAGCACTTATATATATATATATAATGCCTAGGTCCCACTGGAGAATGTGGAAATACACAAATTTTCTCCCGATGGCATCAAACGTTTGAGCCAAAAAGACGGAGGAGTCCTATGAGAAGCTTCGGGATCGGTCCGTTGAAACGTTCACTGATGTTTCGGCTATGGTACGAATGGCCTTGTATTATCGGGGATGGCTCCCGATGCTCGGGAAATTTCTCCGATGATCGGGGAAGGTGCCCCAGAGCTTCACCGAATTTGAAACACCATCGGGGGAATATCACGCGGATTAGGGGATGTATCGTTGTATCGAACCATCCTAGGTGCCTCGTGGAAGATTATGGAGATTATGAGAATTTGGTGATGGAATTAAGAGACAAAACTAAGGATGGACTTTTGGGGGTTTATGAGGATGCCCCCAAGGTATGCCCCATGGCCTTTTTGACCCCCAAAAGTCTACCCTTAGTCTAAGGTTGACCAAAAAAGCAACAAATTTTAGAGTGCGCTTGTCGACTTTTTGCGATTATTCTGAGATTCTATAACAAGATCTGGAATGTGTCACAGAAAGGTCGTCGAACCTTTGAGACATCACCGAAGCCTAGGGGATTCCTCGGAGGAAAAAAATATTTCGCGGAAGCTCCGTGAATGCTCCCTAGGAGCTTCTGGGAAGCTATGCATATGTTTCCCCGGCCTGTTTTCCCCGATAAAACTTCGAGAACATAAAGGGAAAAAATTCAATGCAAGCAGAGTTCTCCCGATGACTCCACATGGCTCGCGACGCTTTCGATGCTTCCGCGGGACACAGGGGAACCTGCTCCCGACGCCTCGCAAGGCTCATCATTTTCCATCGGGAGTACATCCCCGAGGCAAAAAAAGTCAAGTGGGACTGAGCCTTGAGCGAAATATTTAGAGGAGTTTCATAAAAATAATACTTAAAAAGTTATGTAAAAATAGTAAAGCTGATGACATTAAGAAACACAACCCATTTCTGATTACGTTTAATTTGCATGGCTAGCTATAGGTATGCATCTACTCTGCAGAATACTCAGATATTTTTCTTTTGCTACAGCAAAAAAAAAAAAAAAAAATAAAAAAAAATAAAAAAATTATAGATAAAATTGAAATAAAATTTCGTTGAGTAGAGTTAGTCAAAGTAAGTTTTTTTTATTATCATTATTATTATTTTATATTTTTAGTTAATTCCTTTAAGCTCTCGTGAAATTGTTTCGATGCCATTTTTAGCTCACCTGAGCACAACGTGCTCATGGTGACCTTTTGTGATGGTCCGCCGTCCGGCGTCCGCCGTGCGTCGTCAACTTTTTAATTCAAACGACTTCTCCTCCTAAACTACTAGGCAGATTTCAATAAAACTTTACACAAATGACCCTTGGGTGACCCTCTTTCAAGTTTGTTCAAATGGTTCCAGTCTGTTGAATAACTAGGTCACAGGAGCTAAAAATAGACAAAAAATAGCAATCTTTAAAAATATTCTTCTCTGAAACCAAAAGGCATCATCTTATAGTCCTCTACCAAGTTTGTTCAAATTATGGCCCTGGGGTCAAAATTGGCCCCGCCCTGGGGGCCACTTTATTTACATAGGCTTATATACGGAAAACTTAGAAAAATCTTCTTCTCCGAAACCGTATGGCCTAGAGCTAAGATATTTGGCATGAAGTATTGTCTAGTAGATCTCTACCAAGTTTGTTCAAATTATGGCCCTGGGGTCAAAATTGGCCCCGCCCTGGGAGTCACTTTATTTACATAGGCTTATATAGGGAAAACTTAGAAAAATCTTCTTCTCCGAAACCGTATGGCCTAGAGCTAAGATATTTGGCATGTAGCATTGTCTAGTGGATCTCTACCAAGATTGTTCAAATCATGGCCCTGGGGTCAAAATTGGCCCCGCCCCGGGGGTCACTTTATTTAACATAGGCTAATATTGGAACAAATCAAGAAAAATCTTCTTCTCTGAAACCATATGGCCTAGAGCTTAGATATTTGGCATGTAGCATTGTCTAGTGGATCTCTACCAAGTTTGTTCAAATTATGGCCCTGGGGTCAAAATTGGCCCCGCCCTGGGAGTCACTTTCTTTAACATAGGCTAATATAGGAATATATCTAGAAAAATTTTCTGCTCTGGAACCTTATGGCCGGGAGCTTTGATATTTGGCATGTAGCATTGTCTAATGATCTCTACCAAATTTATTCAAATAATTGCCCTGGGGTCAAAATTGGCCCCGCCCAGGGGGTTACTTTTTTCAACATAGGCTAATATTAGCAACTGTTTATCAGATCTGAATGATACTGTGCACAATTACTCATCTTAACATGAACATCACATATCAACAAAAAGGAATTGCTTTTACATTAAGATAATTTTTCAACCATTAAAAAAAAACACCTTGTTACCTTGATCTTTAACCTATCTTTTGTAACTTTATGGTGGGACATTTTATCTTTACTCAGGTGAGCGGATTAGAGCCCTCGGGCTCTTGTTGTGTTTGTTTTAATGTCAAACGTAGTTGTTGTTTTTAGCGGCTAATATTATTCTTAACTTTTTATGCTATTTCTTAAACTGCATTTGTCAAGAATAGTTTATAGTTGTAACTGATACAAACTTTTGGTAATTGCCTAATTTTCCCAATTGTTAGATCGCTCGGCAGGCGACATGTAAATTTCTCACAATCAGTGACCGTGTCCGCAGTACCCTAAACACAAGCTTATCACACAGTCATGGACGACTGCCGATTCGGATTACCTAGACATATTAACAGCAGGGGGCCATAAGACAATAGGAGTCTGGCTGGTCAGGTGGTTATGCGGGTGGTTCAGTATGGGGGCCCACGATGGAGATTTCCTCTAGACAACACTACTATGATGTAATCAAGGGATTTTATAGCCTATAAAAATGTATGACCGGGGCAGCTGGGGGAGGGGCCAAGGCCAACCACCCTTGCACCCACAAGAGCAAAGCAGATTATTTTTGTCTCTGTTTAAAAATCAAAACACCGTAAAGCAAAACGATAATTACACAAAAATAACCCCGATGAGTGTCTTTAAAAGATCTGTGTAGCCGTATTACAGTTCAAATATAATCTGAACACCTCAAGTTTATCTCTATTTTTATCAACAACCATCGCATCTTCAGTCATGTGCGTTTCCATTAAACCAATGCGCCCTTAAAGGATCATTAAAAATAAATAGCTTTCGTATGACTTTACACACTTATGAAAATTGCTTTTGTGTGCATGAGACTAGTTTGTGACATTAAACATGGTGGTTTTGCCAGTTCACTGAACTGGAAGACCTATCAGTTTCTGTATTTGCAATTAAGTTGGGTTGTTCCTACAACTAAACATATGTGTTACAACTCGAATACACTTATTTGTTTGATAACACCACACATGTCTATCACTATTTCACATCGTCTCAAGTCGCAAATTTCAGCTATAAAGCCTTGTTGAACCGTAAATTTCACCACAACGAATTTGTCACACGTGTGAAGAATTCGTACGAGTTTAGCACATGTGTGTGACAAATTCGTACGAATTCTTCACACATTGGGGTGTGAAATTTTTTTAGACCCATTTTTTAGATATCTCATGGTTCGAACGAGATTTTCACAAATAATGTGAAATATTCGTACGCTTTTGGCACACATATGGAATATAAGTTTTAAGTCTGGATTGGTATTTTTTTTTTATGTCTGGCTGAATATATAGCTTGGATATTTGGTGTGTAGCATCATATGGACTTCTACCATGAATCTTCATACTTATTTTACATAGAGTTTTTAAAATACTTTATAGGAAAACCATTAAATATTCTTCTTGTCAAAAACATAAGACCTGTAGCTTAGATATTTGGTTTGTAATATCATCTTATGAACATAATACCAAGATTGTTCAAATTATGACCCGGGGTTAAATTACCTCTGCCCAAGGGGTCACTTAGTTCACATAGAATTATATGGGAAACCTTCAAAACTCTTCTTGTCCTTGAGCTTAGATATTTGGTGAGAAGCATTGCCTGGTGGACCTCTGCAAAAGTTTCTAAAATAATGTAGATCCAATATGAAATTAGGCCACTAGTTAGCCCCCTACCGGTTTAACCGGATGGGACTATAAGTTTGCCCTCCGTCCGTCTCTCCTTCTAGTCTGTCCGTCCGTCTGTCTGTCCGCCCGTCAGTCCTTCCGTACACAAAAACTGAATCCCGTGATATCACAAAAAATACTGAATATATTTTTATGAAACCTGGCATATAGATGGATGGCAGTAAGGTAGATTATACACGTCTTTTTTCTTCATATGTTGAAAAACCTGGTTGCTATGACAACTAATAGACATATATATCACTATTTGTGATAACTCAAATAGTACTGAACATATTTTTTATGAAACTTGGGCAGTGGCCCTACTATCGGTGTTAACCTGTGAATTTCAGCATCGGTTATGGCGTTATAACCGGTAAAGGACTTTTGTATTGCTTGCAAATACTTTGATAATTGATTGTATTTATATGTTTTTCTTGTCTTTTGTTACACATTACACAATTCAAAAACCTTGATGTAGGAACTTTTTGGCAAAACTGATTGAAGTATTTTTCTTTGGCTCTTTCTTAAAGAAAAAAAAATCCTTTACAAAGAACGTTTGATGTTTTACCGGCTATACTAAGTCGTGTCTCTTACCTACCAGAACAAGCCCAGAGTCTCGGAACAACATTGCACAATATTGAATCTCTTCGCACACAGCGAGCTTCACTTATCAAAATTAGACAAACTAGAAAAATGAAGAATACACGTTTTTCATTTATGCTTTTACCACATCTTGTCCAAGAAATGATCGTATCCAAGATTATAAATCAAAATCCAGCAATGAGGTTTGTATTAGAGAAGGTAGATCAACACTTTGTAGACCTTATTAAAAATATGAAAATTCAAAGACCGAAATTACACATATCTCCTGCTATATTGAACAATGTTCCCAATCCAGTTAGTGTCCGTTATTTTCTTATTCATCTTGGCAGGAACAGTGGTGTGATTCAAGAAATTAAAATGTTATAAGACAACCAAACTGGGCAAACGCTTGGTTAAGACTAAGAGTATCTGGAATCTCCTGGTATGACATTGTGGACGTTTATTTTTCAAGAATTTGAATTTGTACCCATATGTTCAGTTTCTTTATTTGTGTGTTACGGTTTTCAGCATAATTAAAAAATATGAAAATTCAAAGACAAAAATTACACATATCTTCTGCTATATTGATCAATGTTCCCAATCCAGTTAGTGTCGTTTTTTCTTATTTACCTTGGCAGGAACAGTGGTGTGATTCAAGAAATACCCATATGTTCAGTTTCTTTATTTGTGTGTTACGGTTTTCAGCATAATTAAAAAATTGTATCACCTCAATTTTGGTGTGTGGTTTTACTTATACCCCATGACGCCGTTTGACTAGTATAGCAATGGAACTTGAACGTATCTAGATGGTCATCATAAAATTTTGTCATCATTAAATGTATTTATGCAAGACACCGGATTAGTTACCCATTCAAGAGTTTACAGGATCCCATAACCTTAATTGGTCCTGGTCGATAACGTGTATTATCCAGCAGGGAACGAACCCTTGTCCTTCCATTGTTGTGTGGCTGGCGATGTAGCCACACGGTCTTGGGCCGATTAATTTTTCAGTCAAAATTTGTATGCTGAAAAAATATTTATGTCTTAAACAAAACTATAAAGAGAGGGAGAGAGAGAGAGAGAGAGAGAGAGAGAGAGTAACTACGGAAGCCGAATGGTAATAAAAGTCATAGGTAATAATATTTTACGTATAATTTTATTTATTTTACGTATATATATATATATATATATATATATATTAATAAAGAGTTTATATTTTGTTATATCGAGAAACTGATCGCGTAAAGTCGAGATAATTCTCGTAAAAACGTACAAAATTGTTCACATGAAGATAAATTAACTCGATATAACGACAATTAACTCGTTATTACATGTAACAGCTTGGTATAAAGTATGAAAAAGGATATCGTTTTTACGAAATAACTATCATTTACAGATTTTTCTAAACATGGGACAGATAAAGTGCTGCCACACTGCAGTATCACGCCGTAGACATGTGGCATGATACCATACCCAGTCACATTATCCTGACACTGGGCCAACCAGACGCGCAACTTCCACTATACTTCCCATTTAGCGCCCAAGCAAGGGAGCTATAACACTACAATATTAAGGACTTTCATATTTATGTCGCGACCGGGGATCGAACCCACGACCTCCCGCACCCGAGGCGGACGCTCTTACCACGTAAACACCGGGGCCGGTATATAATGAATAATGGTTCTAATAGGTAGACTAAAAACAATATGTCGAGAGATGGAGTCTTGTTGAAATGTGTGAAATTTTCGTTTGGATAATTTTTAACAAATGTTTTTTTTTATTTTTTTGACGTGTGAAGAATTCGTTTCTGCCTTCAGAGGGGTCAAAGGTTGTGTACGAAAATTTCACATATTTGTGAAGAATTCGTACGGATTTGTCACACACATGTGCCAAACTCGTACGAATTCTTCACACGTGTGACAAATTCGTTTTGGTGAAATTTACGGTTCAACAAAGCCTGCTTGGAAATTTAATAAACACATGTATATCTGATAACTTATCCACTTAGCCAAAACTGACCATACTCGAGAGCTTCTGTATCGGGAACAACAGGTCACCAAAGAGCTTTACTTGGACCCCTTTACAGATATATAAAGAAGGAAACATACATACCAGGAAAAGTGTAGAAGTCTGCTCAAAGGAATAATTAATATAGCATATTACCATATATGAATATAGCTGTGTAGATTGTAAAATTTGATTGTTTGAAGAACGATTGATACTCCCGGATGTACTCCACTGATGACGCGCCAGACTTTCAGTATTTTTATAAGACATAATTATTAATCTGCTGGGATACCGATTATGAAAACGCATCTTTCGATCAGTGGCCGACGTTTCGTTTGTCTTCTCCCCAGTACCACGAAATACAGAGTCTTGATCAGAAAGGTTTTTAAATTCAAACGTCCTGAAATAACGCATGATATCAAGCACTTGTCGTTCTTCTTTTGAATTTTATATTAAACTATGGCCAGTT
>CM037785.1:38357548-38369665 GCA_021229015.1 Solen grandis
TATGGAAACACCCAAGGGAACATGTTTTGGATATACTCAAATCAAATCAACAAACCAAAGGACCCAAGTCAACCTATGAAAAAATGAAAAAAATTTTTTCTATTTTCTACCCCTACATTACCTTTTTCGCCATTTTTGGGATGTCGGGCCCTGTTTTATGTCTTGAGGTTTTTAGTGAGCCAAAGGATTGTTAAAATGCAATCCGGACCGAAATTTTCTGCGGGGGGGGGGGGGGGGGGGGGCCAACTTCTGATGGATAGGTGGTAGGGGGTTGGGGGCATGCTCCCCGGAAAAAAAAAAGTTTTTGTGTAATGGGGATCATTTGAAGGGATCGGGGTAATAGGAATTTTTTTTGTTGTTGTTTTTAAATCGTATAATTTTTGAAATTTTAAAGGCCTAGGTCCCAGGAAAAAAATAATCGGTGTGTGGAAATAAACATTTTTTTCTACAGGCCCCCGATGTTTGAGCCAAAAAAAGACTGAGCAGCCCGTTGAAAAATAAATATTGGCTTCGGGATTGGTCCGTTGAACATTACTGTTGTTTCGGCTATGACACAATGCCTTGGTCCCGATGTTCAAAAAAAGCCCCGGGGGGACCTCCCCCGTTGTCGGCGAAAGTTCCCCCGGGTTTCACAAATTTTTGTAACACTCGGGGGAATTCCCCGTAGTTTAGGGGTCTGCAAACCACCCTAGGCTGGGGAAGATTATTGGAGTATGAAAATTTTTGGTGGAATTAAGGCAAAGTCAAGAAAAGGCTTTTGGGGGGGTTTTAAGGGGGATGCCCAAAGCAATGTCCAATGGCCTTTTTGACCGTCTCAGTCTAAGACTGGCCAAAACAGTAACTAATTTCTGGGTGCGTTTTTCAACCCTTGCCATTTTGTTTGTTTGTTTTTTTGGAAATATTATGAGATTCAACCATAAGATCGGGAATGTGTCACAGAAAGGCCGCCAAATATCTCCGAATGCCCCCCTGATACTTCGGCGAGACATCACAGATGAATCCGGGATTCATCGGAGGAAAAAAAATCGCGGAAGCTCCGTGAATGCTGACCGGAGCTTCTCTGCGGATATTTCCCCGGCTTGTTTTCCCGATAAAACATCGAGAACACATCGGGAAAATTTCAATGAATTCTTTTTGCAGTACACCCGAGGCCTCTCGATGACTCCACATGGCTCGCGACGCTATTTCCATCGGGAGTACGTATGCATCCCATCCCCAAGGCAAAAAAAAAAATGCCAAGTGGGACCGAGCCTTAAGCATTGAGCGATATAATGTTATCTTTTACCGGCGCAAAGTCATGTTATTGAATAACTGCTGTGCAATCGTATAATTTTTATTACAATTGCATTTACAGGCCCCGATCAAAAATAAATAAAATAAAAATAACGGTGGGGGAAATGGAAGCGCTGGTGGTGGTGGTGGGGGGGGGGGGCACTGATATTACTGAAAGGGCATTACTTCTTCCAGATAAGAAATACGGGCTTATCTAGTATTTTCATTCACAAACTGGCATAAAATATTTAATAAGGGTTTCCTGAACCCCCACAAAAAGTGACTTGTGATCATTAGTTTTTGACTCAACAGTGTAAAAGACAGTTTTGTCAAAGACTGAGAAAAAAATCAATTTTCATATTAAACATAATCATTTTGTCAAAAATGTGGAAAGGAATAGGTTTGACCTTAATGATATTGGCTGTCAAATTGTCGATCTGGAAGCAGTCTTCACACAGAAATTCTCAGAAAAAAAATTAGGCGCACGTTATAGGGTAGGTGTAGGCCCCTTTTGTGTGTCATTTTTTTGTACATTTTTAGTTTTAGTTGAAACATTTTGGTTTTTCTAAGTGACAAAACAAACAACAGATGTTGATATTTAATATAAACTCTTTAATATCTGTTTTATTTTGCAAATAAATTGTGTATTCTGTGCATTAGTATTCATTGACTTATCAGTAACATTGATCAATAACTGATTACCTAGATTTGATTTGAATTAGTAATCATAATCTACACAAACATTGTCCCAAAATATGGCAGTTAACAATTTTCAAATTCTTTCATTTCTTAATTATATTCATAAATCTAAACTACACATATTTTATAATAATTCTTTTTATTTTATTCGTAAATAATAAGAAAAGTGAACATGATGATGTATAGACCTACTTTTTGTATTTATATATTGAGAGAGTTAGTTAAGAAGAATTTTACTGCTTCGTTAAAATAATACTTACAAGTTATGTAAAAATAGTATAGCTGATGACATTTAGAAACACAACCCATTTCTGATAAAGTTAAATTTACATGGCTAGCGATAGGTATGCATCTTCCCTGCAGAATACCTTTTTAATTTTTTTTCCAAAACAAAATCGGCAATTTTTCATACCTGAAAGTTCATCAACCTGGCAGTTAAATTACCCGAATTTAATTCAAGATTTAAAATTTTAAAGATGTAGAGAAAAGTGAATTTAAAATTTCGTTGATTAGATTTAGTCAAAGTTATTCGTTAAATCAATAATTTCTTTGGGCTCTAGTGAAAATATTTCGATAGCAATTACATTTTGATGTCCAACTTAGTTGTTGTTTTTAGTGGCTAATTTTATACTAATCAATTTTTATGCTTTTCCTAAACATCACCTGTCGAGAATAGTTTTACTGATATAAAGTTTTTGTAATTGCCTATTTTTCTTCAATCATTAGATCGCTCGGCAAACGAGATGTCCTTAGGTATCACTCGACAATAGCCTGTGAATCAGTGAAGGTGTCAATCAATTTGCATACACAGTACCTTAAACACATGCTTATCACTAAGTCATGGATGACTGCCGATTCGGATTACCTACACATTAACAGCAGGGGGCCATAAGACAATAGAAGTCTGGCTGGTCAGGTGGTTATGCGGTTGGTTCAGTATGGGGGCCAACGATGGGGATTTCCTCTAGACAGCTCAAACATTATGTAAATCAATGGATTTTATAGCCTAGAAAAAAATGTATAACCAGGGCAGCTGGGGGGGCCAAGGCCCCCTCGCCCCCCCCCCTGTGAATCCGGGCCTGAAATGGAATATAATATTTCATACTGGCGCAACTTGATTGCATGTTTCTTTAGTGATTTTGAACTATGAGTCTATCTGTATGTATTACGTCTATTCACTCTTGGTGCATATACTCACTTCACTGTATGAACTTATGATATTGTTACCCAGATCTGGTGATGAGACCATGTTGCATGTCACATGGTAATGCAAGCACCTATTTCAGGGATACTGTAGTTTATTTTTAACCGACTTCCTTGAGGTGAGCATCTAAGGAAATAACATTTTCCCCTGCAATGTGACCTACTACACTTGTCAAGTTTATATGTCAGCAGGGCTCACCCTGGCTGTAAAAATGTTTGCGCCAACACATTAGCCAATTGAGAAAAATTAGAGCCAAATATAAGAAGTTGGAGCCAAATCTAATGCAAGTGGATCCAATATACTTTCAACTTTATTGTCTTTATAAACTGGTATGATATATGTACTTGTTATACTTGAACTGTCAAAGACACATTCAATTGGTTCATAATATTTAAAAATAAAAAGAAATAAAAAAAAATATATGGAAATAAAATCACTACAAATACTTTCAGATAATTTTAAATGAAAATTAAATGAATTATATTTACATTTAGTTTTATATTTAAAAAATTTAATTAAAAAAATTTATTAAAAATTAAAAGTATCGATAATAATTATATATCAGAATAGTAATATTGATATTTTGATATATCAAAATAAGCCAACATCAACAAAAGACTTAAAAACAAAATGTGTTCAAGTAAAAAAATTAAATATTTTCAAACAAAATTCATAAATCAAAACCTGAATAAAAATATTTTATGAAAATATCAAGTGAATTAAAAAAAAAAAATAATACAAAAAAGAAACGAAAAAACTTGGGTACATTAAATATTGGGTACGTTTTGGATACATTTTGTCTCGCTCCCTTAGCGATTATTATAGAGTCATTTATATATATATCAGTACTATTATAGAGTCATTTATATATATATCAGTACATCTTTGTATTTTCCTGTTGGAATTAGCGATTATTATCTAGTCATTTATATATATCAGTACATCTATGTATTTTCCTGTTGGAATCTAGCTAGGTACACTGATTAATCAATTTAAATGTTTTAAAAGAAACGAAAGTAATGAACATTGCAGATGTTTTTTGCAAATGGCCGCCATTGTGATGATTACACAATTTCATAACAGTTCCCAATGCAGGTAAAACAAAAGTCAGTAGAGAGTGTGACAAACGTAAACAAGTTATAAGCTGCCAATACCATCCGAGTATTCCACATCTTTGCATAATTAGGAAGCCTTAGAATGTATGTTGATTGGTTAATCCCCCAGCAGGTGCTGGTTACTTTAATAAGTATACAGTGAAGAGCGACCTGTATTTTTGTGCATTATGGAACTTAAACAACCATGGTACTGATTTCTTCTTTGTATGCACCAAGCACATTCGCCAATTAGTAAAATCTTGCGCCAGTTTTATAATTTTGTTGCATTTGGTGCCTTTGGAGACCAACAGCGTGACATCACCAACATAGAGGCAGAGTAGGCAAATCTTTTTTTTTTCCCTATTTCTAGAGTACCAATCATCTTATGACTTAACTTACATGTTGTTAATATAAAAGCCAACAAATTAAGCGCAAATGAACGCACTGCTCTCAGGGGGCCTTAGACCTCGGGGGTCAAGGTCACTTGAAGATCAATGTTACCTGTCTGGTAGAGCTTATCATTGACTTAAGTGCATGCACCTGTGAAGTTTAGAGTCTGTAGGTTAGAAGGACTTCCTAATCTCTACTGAGATCCGCTCCGGTTATTTTTTTCGTATTGGCCTCTGCTGGATCTCTACCCAGGCCTTATATAAAAGCTTCGGGAAATTTACACTGATACCCCTACCTTGTTTCTGCCGTTCAGATCGATTGTTTTAGGATGCACACCTAAAAATCCACGCAGATATACTTAGAAGACATATTTTTCTTTCCATTTCATTCAAAATCATTTTCTTAGCTTACCAATTTCACCAGTTTTACAGCTTCGGACTCACGAAACCTCCAAACTTGCCATTTAAACCGCCATATTGTTTACATGCGAGGGTTGTCACATGACTAATCCGTGATTGGATAACTACAGTTTGGTTAAACTCACGGGTTATGCGGTACAGAGCGATGTGTGGTTTTCTCGATCTATAAGTAAATAGAACGTATTTCACATAAACTTTATTTTGAAAAATCGTTTTATACAGCAAAATTTCTTTGATTTTGCCAGGGCAAAGAGCATTTACCTTTTGTTGTTGGACAGTCGTAGCTGAACCCAGCTGTAGTTTTAACCGGTCCTACTAAAAAACGCCATCCAGGATTATGCGCCATCCAGGATTATGCGCCATCCATGGTTCTATAGCGCCACCCGCTTTATTACTGTTCGTATAGGTATACAATTTCACCAGGGTTCAAAATTAGGCACGCATACTTGCTAATAGCTTGTAGATCTGCCGAATAGCGAGTGGAAATAAAAGTCACTCGCATATTTGAGCAAGTGAATAAAAAAAGAAGCTAAATCATTTACAATCTACTTTTCAATTAACTGTCACATTGTATGTTCCAAATGAAATTTAAAACGAAAAAAAAAAAAAAAAAAAAAACCAAGAGGGCCATGATGGCCCTGAATCGCTCACCTGAGTACCATTGCTTCAACTGATGTCAAGGTTTTTAAACAGACAAGGATTCTGATATAACTTAATCTAAAACATTTTACCCCTGACAATACTACACACCAAATACCTAAGCAATGGGCCATATGGTTTCAGAGAAGACTTGGGCGCAGGGTCATTTATCACCGTAGGGCCAAGACTTTGAAAATCTTTGTAATGAACCATTAGATGCTACTACATACCAAAAATCTTAGCTCTAGGCCTTATTGATTCATAGAAGAAGATTTTTTAAGATTTTCCTATTTAACTCTATGTAAAACAAGTGACCCCTGGTGTGGGGTCATTTATCAACATTGGGCTATGATTTGTACAATCTTGGTAGTGGCCCATAAGATGATGCTACATACCAAATATCTAAGCTCTAGGCCTTATGGATTCATACAAGATGATTTTTTAAGATTTTCCTATATAACTCTGTGTAAAACAAGTGACCCCTGGTGCGGGGTCATTTATCACCATAGGGCTATGATTTGTACAATCTTGGTAGTGGCCCATAAGATGATGCTTCATACCAAATATCTAAGCTCTAGGCCTTATGATTCATAAGAGATTTTTTAAGATTTTCCTATATAACTCTGTGTAAAACAAGTGACCCCTGGTGCGGGGTCATTTATCACCATAGGGCTATGATTTGTACAATCTTGGTAGTGGCCCATAAGATGATGCTACATACCAAATATTTAAGCTCTAGGCCTTATGGATTCATAGAAGAAGATTTTTTAAGATTTTCCTATATAACTCTATGTAAAACAAGTGACCCCTGGTGCGGGGTCATTTATCACCATAGGGCTATGATTTGTACAATCTTGGTAGTGGCCCATAAGATGATGCTACATACCAAAAATCAAAAGGTTAGGCCTTGTGGTTTCGGAGAAGAAGATTTTTTCAAGTTTTTCCTATATTAGCCTATGTGAAATCAAGTGACCCCTGGGGCGGGGCCAATTTTGACCCCAGGGTCATAATTTGTACAATCCTGGTAGAGAGTCATAAGATCATGCTACATACCAAAAATCAAAAGGCTAGGCCTTGTGGTTTCAGAGAAGAAGATTTTTTAAATTTTCATTTTTAAAATCTATTTTTAGCTCCTGTGACCTAATTATGCGATGGACCAGAACCATTTATACAACTTTAGTAGAGCTTCATCCAAGGAACATTCCTGCAAAATATTTTTCAAATTGGCCAAGCCGTTTAGGAGGAGATGTTGTTTGAAGCAATTGTTGACGCCGGACGCACAGACGCACGCACGGACGCACGCACGGACGCACGCACGGACGACGGACGCCGGACAAAAGGCGATCAGAAAAGCTCACCTTGAGCACGTTGTGCTCATGTGAGCTAAAAAAAAACATGAAAAGCGGCCGAAATAACAGTCATATTGTCTGGGCATCTCTATCGTAAACAAATTCGGATTTCTCGGGCATATACGTCAATGTATAATATTACGTTTCGCGGAACACGTGGCTACGATTGGCTGCTTAATTTAGTCTTCGTCTCTGATTCGTTGTTTAAAATAGACCAGTAGAAATCCCATTACCGTCATGCTTTACTGTAGCACGTGAATATTAACAAGGTAAAAAAAATGTCGTAAAAGTCTGTTACAAATTTTTTCAAACGACCGGCGGATAAATCCAATGAAAGTGAAGGTGCCAGTACATCAAAAATACCAAATCTAGGGGAGAGCTCTGAAAAGGCAGTGACTGCAAGCCTGAAAACAGTCAAGAAATGGCAGAAGGAACTAAATGTTGACCTGGAAATCGTTCTGTCCAGCGATTCATCCACTCAAATGGGTTGTAAAACACATAAAATGTTTGCACCAGCTGACAGTGCATCTAAGGTATCTATAACTTCATTTAGATCGATTATCTAGCTTTTTCCCAGAATGGAAAGATCATATGTATCTATAAATATGGTCTTGCCCCTTTCTATCCATTCTGTTTAGCTTGTAAAATCCAATCTTTCATATGGTCTGTGGAGTGGGTGGGGGAATCAATGAAAACTGCCTAGGCTAGGGAGGGGTATCGCCAATTGTTTTTTCGGTATAGGTACTGAAGAGGCCAGTTAGGGGTTTGCTGCTTTTTTAGGACTGCCATGTTTAAGGAAGGCTATTTAAAATTACATGGCCCTTGAAATTATAAATTTAAATTGGTAGGCCATTTGTATTCTAGAAACTAAGTGACTGTTATCATTTTATGACAACACCATTTGGTACCACTGGTCATTTTCTGATTAAATGATTACTTAGTATGATAATAGTATTTCCATATTATCTTCTTTATTACTTCATGGTCCCTGAAAACTATGGTTTTAAAACTTGTGGCTCAATCAAATGCATTAAAACTGACTGGGGATGTAACCTTGGTGTGGATATGATGGACACTCTAATGAGGATTTCTGTTGCCAACATCAGATTCAAAGACTTTGATCCTAGACCAGCAGTCAGGAGATGGTGGCTCAATGGTCAGCGAAGGAAGAGGCCAAACACGGCCCCACATGGCCCAAGAAATTAAATGTTAATTATGAGCTATTAAAACTGTTTCATAAATTTTAGCTAGTCATTTTTCATTTTAGCTAGTGAATAAAAATTGTACAAGCTAATTTTTGCTAGTGGTAAATATCGCTAAAATCGAACCCTGATTTCACCAGTAGCTTTATAATAGCATTTTACATCATATGTGCAAATTTCATTGATATATTTTATTCTTTTGATGTTTAAATCCAGTTTCAAAATTCACTTCAAGATCTCACCGGTGTGCGACTTGACGCCGTCCGGGGTTTGAAGACGCCACCCGTGTTATTTCAAGTTGTATTTGTATGAAATTTCAGAAGTTGCTTTACAATATCATTTTACAACATCTGTGCAAATTTCATTTGGATATTTTATGTTTTTATTGCATATTACCCTTTTTCCTGTTTTCCTCGATCTCACACCGGTAAAGTTTGATACGTTGCTATTATGCGGATACCAAATCCGGATCTAGTGCCTTCGTGTTGTCATCCGTTATATTTTAAATAAATAAAAAAAAATTATAATAAAAAAATAAAGAGACTATAACAGAAAATTTGTTAAATTTATTTTGAAAAAAAATCCCCACCTATACTACGGTGGTCAGACTCAAATAGGAATATCACCGCGCCACCCGGGTTTTTACTACTCCAGTATCATCGCGCCACCTGGGTTTCTATTGGTCATATCAATATGAAAATTCTCACCGGTGAGATCTTGAAGTGAATTTTGAAACTGGATTTAAACATCAAAAAAATAAAATATATCAATGAAATTTGCACATATGATGTAAAATGCTATTATAAAGCTACTGGTGAAATTGTATACCTATACGACCAGTAATAAAGCGGGTGGCGTTATAGAACCCTGGATGGCGCATGGATGGCGCTTTTTAGTAGGACCCGTTTAAACTAATTTGCCACTAGTCACGTGATCAATATTTGCAAAATGTCTGTTTAAAACTATGAGGTGAGCGGTTAGGTATTTTCAGTAAGCTGAGACAATGATGTTGAATGAAATGGAAAGAAAAATATGTCTTCTTACTATATCTGCGTGGATTTTAGGTGTGCATCCTAAAATAATCAATTTGAACGGCCGAAAAGAGGCAGGGGTATGATGTAAATTTCTCAAAGCTTTTATATAAGGCCTGGGTAGAGATCCAGCAGACAAACAAACAGACTAAAAACAATATTCTGCGAGCTATTGATCAGGGCATAAAAATAAAAGAAATGTTATGGTTGACTAACCAGTTTTTGGGGTATAACAAGTTTTCGGGGTATTTTACTTTTACACCGTTTGCGCGTGAGAAAGTGATATGACGAGTTGTTTTCGCTGTCCCATATGATCAAAACAAATGTCAACCATGCTCTAATATTCAAATTAAGACATCATGTGACTTCTTGTGTAAATTCTGGACAATGTTTAATATGCACGCCCATTTCATTAAAATCTTGAACTCGTATCTGATTAGCTATTTTGTAGATCAAACTAATCTGAATTATTTAAATTGACATATTTTCAAACAAAAATCCATTTATATTTTTTATTTAAGTTAATACAACTTATAGGTTTAGTATTTTGCGCAGACAGCAAACTAAATGTTATCAATTACCCGGATAATAAGTCACCTGATGGCTTAATTTGAATAAAAAAAAAGTGGATATTTGTTATGAATTTTAAGGGGTTGGAAAATAGCTTGTGCAAGAAGCTTTTTAAGGTGTGTAAAGTATATGTTTTGTAATGAATATGTGTAAAAATGTTTTAATTATCCATATGTGTCATCAATGGTAACTGTCATTAAAAATGAAAAAATTATCATCGATGGGGGTGGGTGTAAGGTGGGCAGTTTTCCCGGATAAAGTTGCAATTTTTTTCCGACCGTGAATGCCAATCAGAAAAAAATAACCAAATCAGCATCTCAGACGAAATAAAGGCTCTATAAATATCAAATATTAACAGCATTAATTCCCTGAAATGGAATTTTGATGCATATTTAAATAACAGAGTATGTTGAGCTTAATTTAAAAATACCCCTAAAACTTGTTAGTAACTTTTTGTCATCACCGTTGACCTACATCGGAATGAACGCTGCTCTGTTTTGATCGAGATGAATTTAAGATCGCAAATGTGTACAGGGAGTGACAAAATTTATTGTTTCACCCCTTTATTCTAATTAAATGAAAATTTTGATAATATTTGATATGCAAATATAGATCGATCTCGTTAGTACCCCGAAAACTTGTTAGACCATCATATGTCTAGATTTTCACAATAACTCAATATGGGTGCAATTTCTATAATTGAAGGGAGACACGATTTACAACCATTGAATATATTAAGTACACAATTTAACACAGTTCTCAGACCCCGAACTCTATAAATGGATCTACGGAGTCCTTTCAACTGCCATCAAAGACAACCACCTTTTGGTGTATCTGCCTATAATTTTAAGAAGCAATCAAAGATTTTTTTTTCTCTTGCAGGTTCACAAATCGCAGGCAATATCGCGAAAACTCATGACAGTTAAAAAAATAATATAATATTTCATAATGACAAAACAATCTTTTCAAATCTATGATATACTGAGAGCATTTACCATGATTAAGAGTGTTTTGATCGCCGTTAGTCTCTTTTCGGAGTACCCGGTGAGATTTAAAATTGCACGATTCTCCAAAGGTATACAGCATAATACCAAAACGAATCAAATCGATATCGTCATCGGCTAGGTGTAAATGGCGGATCAGCGGGATCCGCAAACTCCACACAGTGATCTCAGATCTCCCTATCTACAACTGTAAGGGGAGGTAACTACTGCGTGGAATTTGCTGGATAACGGATACATACATGCGAGGATCAACCCGTTTTCAATCTGTTTGTTCTGGGCCAGTGGGGGGGGGGGGGGGGGGGGGGGGGGGCAAGAGAAAGAGAGAATACGAAAGACGAAAGAGAGCTGCATTAAAAGTAAAATATACAGTATGCATACTCTATTCAATAATCAGAGGGAACTTAGGATACAATTTTCAGGTCAAATTTGAAAATATATCATGCATGTGGGGGGTCGGGGCTATTCCTGTGAATGGTAGCCATTTATAATACTTCAAATATAGTCAACGATGCATCCATATTTAAGCATTATATATATATATATAAAGGTCTAATTTTTTTCCACCATATATATATATATATATATATATATATGATTTTCATGTGTGTGGTGGTGGAGGGGGGGTGACCTGGATATGATAGAGACCCATACTTGGTCTTATTTTGTAGCTATTACATCCTGCTACATGCCTATACCTGGTCTTATGGGGTCACATTGATTCGGTTTCCATCTATAGTCATCTATATGGGTACGAACGGCTAATTTTTGCATTTAAACAATTTGATATAACTTCTGACCTGGATATGATAGAGACCCATACTTGGTCTTATTATGTAGCTATTGCAACCTGATACATGCCTATACCTGGTCTTATGGGGTCACATTGATTCGGTTTCCATCTATAGTCATCTATATGTGTACGAACGGCTAATTTTTGCATTTAGGACTCTATACTCGTATAACAATTTGATATAACTTCTGACCTGGATATGATAGAGACCCATACTTGGTCTTATTTTGTAGCTATTACATCCTGCTACATGCCTATACCTGGTCTTATGGGGTCACATTGATTCGGTTTCCATCTATAGTCATCTATATGGGTACGAACGGCTAATTTTTGCATTTAGGACTATATACTCGTATAACAATTTGATAAACTTCTGACCTGGATATGATAGAGACCCATACTTGGTCTTATTTTGTAGCTATTCATCCTGTACATGCCTATACCTTTATTTATT
>CM037785.1:38374765-38424765 GCA_021229015.1 Solen grandis
ATCGACTTGATATAATTTTTACTTAAGGCAGTTCGACTCGTTTTTTTTTTTTTTGTTGTTTTTTTTTTTTTGTATTACTCAGTATTTCGTACGTAACATTGTAGAAGCTTTAAATCCTTCCTAATTCGGACATATTTGCTAACACACATAAACATTCCTACAGATTAGAGTGCTGACCCACTACTTATCATTGCATGCTTTTATTCAGCCACATGATAACATGTACATATGTGTATTTATAAAATAACGAAATGTTTTTTTGTTTAAAAACAGAAACTTGTGCCGTTTGATAATTAGGTTTTTAAAAACTTCTTTACTTTATTAGACTTAAACTTTCCGACACTGAAGGTTATACGAAATTATTTCGCCACATTTAGTTCGAATCTAAAATCAATATTTGCTGCCTGGAAAAAAGACGATGGACACTTTGTTGATGAATAAGGTAATAGATATTTTCATGTCAACAGTTATAACGTTTTGTTTGCACATGTATCATAATAAGAGTAATGATAAATGATTGGTTTTATTATTGCAGGTCAACCGGATAATTATGATACGGGTGAAGATTGTGCAACAGTGCCCTTCAGATATTTAAAGGAATCAACCTTCTTAAATGATTGTCCTTGCAGTTTTACGAGACATGGATACATCTGCGAAAAAGAAGATAGTAAGGTTTTGACCAAAATAAGTCATTTATTTTAATTGTTCTTTTTGGTTTTCGGTCTTATTTTATTTCTTTCTTGGTGTTATTTACAATGTAAGGAATAAGGTCAGTAAACATGTTTCGGTGTATATATTATGGAGTAATAGATAACTAGAATAAATTTATGAATATGTCTGTATATCTATTCATAGCACCATTGTTCTGCGAGGATGGATGGATGCATGACACCAGGACAGACAAATGCTATAAACTGGAGTCAAATATTTCTGTATTTGATCTTGCCATCACAAAATGTTTAATCGAGTATAACGCAGTTTTATTAGAAAAACCGTCAGAAAAGGATTCTGATTTCCTCGGAGGTAATTTATTTAATTTGCCTTATTTCTTGCACTTTTACACATGGTTCATGTAATAGCAAAAAAAAAGTATTGTAGACAATTTTTTTTTTAATATTTCACGTAGATAATTACTCTCTAATTATGATTGAATCTTACAGTAACTTCAAAAGTGTTAGCGTGATGCTAATCATGATATGGATTGAACTCATCCCTTAAGTTCAAAACTATCAGAAGTTAAGAATAGCATTTCTGTACATTGTTCAATGATTAGAAGTCTTCTATTGTAAGAATTAACGGAACGGTTATCATATCAGTCGCCTACACAAATCTTTTTATTTGCTAATCGAGAGGAAAATCGTAAAAATATAGTCGCGTTTTTAGTAGAATGACCAAAATACCGGTCAGCATGTCGACATCATTTTTTTATTGACTCATCAACATGTTCATGTAGAACATGTTTTTGTGTTAAACTGGATTTTGTATTTCCGCCGCGGAGTCTTTTTTTTTTTACTGAGAGTCCAACATCATACAATTAGTGATAAAGAAGTGGGATCGGTATGAGTACTAAAAAATATAACTATACAAGTACATGCTGGACCAAAATAGGCATAATGAGCCTACTGCCTCAAATGTGTGAGTCGGACCTCTTGTTAGAGTATCTAGCATAAGGCTTGGTCTTCTTTGTTTCCCGTTCGTTTTGCCATTTTAAAGATTATCTGTGCGTATCCAGTTACAAATTTGGATACTTTTAATTTCATACTTATACAAATAATAAAGGGTTATTAATGATGTATTAGCCAGGTTTTACATTTACAGTAACTGCCGCTTGCTTGCTTTTTTATTTTAGGTACATTTCTTCTAACCTCCCTGCCCAATCTTTCGCTGGAGTCCCTTGTCTCTTTTGTTTCCTATTTACTTTATTTATCTTTTCTTAGCTCTTCTGAGAACGAAATACTCATTATAAACTACAATGATCGTTGAATATCACTCGTCCCTCCGTAAGGCACATTTAGCTTGTGTATGCTATAGTAACCTCATTTTTAACCATCTTTTAACTTATTACCAATGAGTATGCCCTTAATCTCGAGTCCAAATACTTACAAGGTTGATATCAATCCAGTAGTATGGTTGACATCGCCATTGTATCATGAAAATGCCAGATTTAATGCCAAGTTAAGTATATCTAACTATAAATTCTTGAAAGTGCTTAGCTTAGTTCAGCCATGAATTCAAATTAATTTCCGGTAGGTAAAAACCCAGTTATGAGCATAATCTCATTTAATATAATGGATATATCCCGGATTTGCCAAGTTCGATGGACTTAAAATTTCTTTGATATTTGGAATAAAGTAGATTCTTACCGTACATCGTAAATGTAATTGAGGGTTGATTGTTTAGCTCACCTGAGCACGTGTGCTCAGGATGAGCTTTAGGATCGATGAATGTCCGTCGTCCGTCCGTGCGTCCGTCCGTCCGTCCGTCGTCCGTCGTCCACAATGTGTTCGTTTGCACTCTAGCATCTTCATTTTATGAGCAATTATCTTCAAACTTTAAAACAATGTTTATAACCATAAAATCTCGGCCAAGTTCGATTATGGCTGATATCGGAACATTAGGTGAGGAGTTATGCCCCTTTTAAAATTAAAAAAGCCAGATTTCACATTGTTTGCACTCTAGCATCTTCATCTTTTGAGCAATCCCTTCAAACTTATGGCAATGCTTATGACTATAAGGTCTCGATTGAGTTCGATTATGGCTGAGATCAGTTGATTAGGTCAGGAGCTAAGCCCCTTTTAATTTAAAAAAAATGCCAGATTTCACGTTGTTTACACTCTAGCATCTTCATTTTTATAACAATCATTTTCAAACTTTAAGACAATGTTTATGCCCATAATCTCACAATCGGGTTCAATTATAACTGATATTGACTTGTAAATTTAGGAGTTATGCCCATTTCACCATAAAAAAGCTAGATTTTACTTTTACACTCAAGCATCTTTATTTCTTAAGTAATCATCTTTCTCAGGGGAGCGACCAAGGGCCATCTTGGCCCTCTTGTTTACGATGGAATTGCCCACTACATTTCCTTTGGCTTCTGCTATTTCACTTGGCATGTAATGAGAGTCTTTTGTGTCTTCTTCAGTCGCTATCGGTAGAATAAATTGAAAAACGTATGCATTTACTACAGAAAAAAACATGCTTATTACGAATTTCTAGGGACACGGTTCGGTTCATTTTATCCCAAATTCGTTGTATCGATACAACGAAATTTCGTTATAATGCTTGGATATAACGTATATTGTTATAGTTATTGATGCAATTGGTTCAATATTTTGCTGTTTTATAGTAAGGATAACTTAAGTAATAAAAAGCAAACAAAAATGACGTAAGTCGGTTCTTTATATCCGAAATTCGTTGTATCGGAACGGATATTCTTTATATGCTTGGATATAACGTATTTCATTATGGTAATTAATGCAATTGGTTCAATATTTTGCTGTATATACATAAGGATAAATTAAATAATAAGAAAAACACAAAAGAAATGCTGATAAGTTTAATCAATGATGATGAAACTTCTCATCAACGGAAGAAATTTGAAAATCCTGTAACTTTTTTCTTGTCACTCTGTTAATAAAGTTAGATTTTTTTCTGAAGAAATCACTAATTTTAGGTTGCTTGAACTTCAGTAAGGATTTCAAATTTAATAGCAATAGCCTTACGTTTAAAACTCTTCCCATTTTTCATTCAACATAACTTGATAAAATCTGTATGAGTGTAATACACCTTTAAAAAAAATCAGTTTCAGTCAGTTTTCATGGGAATGTTTTTATTCTTACAAAAGAATAATTGTAGCATCGTTTTAGCATGTTTTAATAATTTTCACAGGTAAATATGTAATAAAAAATCAAGCCATTGTTTCTATGCATAACCGAAAGAGGTAATTAACTGCCGAATGCAATAACATGTCGTCTGTTTGTTCTACTGTCAAAAATAAATTAACTAAGGCCGAGCCGATTTGCTTTAAAATATGTATCACGAGACTTCAGAAAAAACTTGTTATAACGTTGTTTTTTGTTTGTTGTTTTTTTACTGTATCCAAACTCGTTCTGACCGTGTGACCGTACATATAAATAAATTATGGTAAAGGTTGAAGGGTGGAGGTCGGGGAATTTATTTCGTAATAAGTGAGCTTCACTGTATACCGTTACCTTATATTTTACATTAGGATAGAAATTCGTCACACACAGTATGAGCAAAATGATGCATTAAACGGTCATTTTATTAACATTTAGTAGAAAAGTATTTGATTCTCTATGCATTAACTTAAAAGTACGGTATCGATAGGGAATTATTTTTGCATTCCGGATGTGAATTATTGTTAAATTTTAAATGTAAACGTATTACCTGTATGACCCAATCAACTACTTACCCCTCATGTTGCAGTGAGCTGTATGAGGTCTTGATTTATGTTCCATTTTATTAATGTAGGAATACCTAGGCAAATAACTTAGCTGCTTTAAATATTTATCTTACTTGCTAGCAATATTTGTGATGATTTATAATATTTAGATATTTTTATTCAAGGATCCATGTATGATAAAAGGGCCCCAGTTTTGGTTACAGATAAACAATGGAATTCTTATGCTTGACTGGATAACAAATATAAGTGATTAAGATAATGTAGAGTCCGTGAGCTTGTCAATCTATCTTTGTTGATAAAATGCAACAGATGACACCATTCATCATGTGATCGTTTTTGTACGACTTAAACCTATGTCCTATGTCCTCGATCTTATCTGCTGACTGTTATCTTTATTTGTCCTGTTATATAATACGAGAATGTTTTCCAATAGGAGGACAGTCTTCATAAACTTTGAAGTCAACGCTGCATTTCTGTTAAAGAAAAAAAAAGGAAATTAAAATAAGGATCAATGGTCTACGAATAGCAAGGCTTATCGTCACTACACATTAAAACTACCTTTAGCACAATTGTTCTACTAAAATGAATGTTATTCGAAAAATATCTAAATGGTACGCTTTTCGCGAAAATATATCGTAAGTAAGTCTGGGTTTTTAATTGCTCTATATATTTCCTGTTTAATTAAATGATGGCTATGATAAGTAGAATACGTAATAGGAATTGTTGGGGTGATGGTTATATTTGTGTTGTTAATGCAGTTGTTCCTTGTGATAATGTATTACAGTTATTCTTCATTCAACGACACGACAGAGGTACTGGTATGAGGATGTCCACCCCAAAAGGCGTATGTTCTTTTAAATATTCGCTTTGAAAAAAAACTAATTTATCATGCACCATCTTTATACATGCGATGTAAATAACTGTCGAAATACGCAAATATATGTTTGCAAATAACGAAAATTTATGTTTGAAACTAATGCAAAAATATATTGGCAAAATCGAAAAATATTTGTTCGCTACATCCAATACATTTTCTTTGTCGTATACGCTCATAATTACCAACTGACAAAATTCTATATTATCGATAAGACCAGCAGTATGTCATGATGTTACTCACATTATAAACTACATGTCCTTTTTTTTTGTTTCAAGAGTGTAAATCCATAGTAGCTGACGAAATTGAAATTCAGACCCAACTTGAATCTTGTTCAGTCGAACTTCCGTTTGTTTGTCAAAAACAAGGTAGGTTAGCCAAAGAGATGAATTTATTTTGTCAAATTATTAACGACTAAATGATACATATTAAATATAACTTTTTCTATGTCGTTAGGGGGAAGCTTCCTTTTATTCATTATTTACATATTCTTAATTCGTTGGCTTCTACCTACGTTCTGTTGCCGCTAACAGTAAACTCCCTTGTGCGGTCATATAATGAATCACGAAACTGCTTTTGAATATATTGACTTCGGGTGCGGAGTGTATTCACAGAGATAAGTTCTACTGGCGTAAAGAAATTCTGTATGAACTAAAACCTATACAAATACTTCCGTTCAGTTTTAAACCTCAAATTTATCTTATATTTTAAAACGTATTTGTAAGGCCCTTGTGTCAGCAAAGCTATGGTTTGAATTTCATACTGATATTGTGCATCATATATTAAATATACATATATATCTTTGTAGTCAGTATGTCGTTATGATGTATGGACATTCATTTTGAGAATGAGTTCTTTTCAATGGGGGATTTCCAATAAATAAACAGACATTAGGTGATATGATTCGACTTACGCTAAAATGAAATCTGAATAGTTATTATTCTAAACATGAAAACGAATGCAAGACCCGATACGGTTGGTACATGTATGTACGCCATAAAAACGGTTGGACTGATTAGAGATTAATATTGTGTTAAAAATCATAAAATATTACTTATCACAATGTTAAAATGTTAGCGTCTGTTTGATTAAAGCTTTATATATTCATTTATAGCCAGCAGAAAATCGATACCCAAAATCGACACTACTTTATCGACCAGCACGACAGAACTGCCCACAGGTTTGACTTTTTCATGTCATCTTATTTTCTGTATTTCTTGCTGTAATTTTAGACAATATTGCAACTTCAAATATCATTTTGAAAAAAAGAATGCTGGTTTTACATTTTTATATATCAGCCAAAAGTAAATGTTTATATAAGCCGTTATTATATAATTCGGCTAACATATGTAATTGCCTGGTAAATAATACTATGAAACAAATATATATATATATATATATATATATATATATATATATATATATCTACAAAGAGCCATTAACTGCATCTTAGATGGTCTCATCATTACACAAATAATTTTAAACTATTTGAAAGCTCTCTTGCGTGACATTTGAACTCGGTGAATGTACATTTTTAAATCTCTGACTCGATGGAAACTAAAAAAGGTCTTATATATTTTCTGTAAATTCTACCCTAAATAATATATTTTAGTAGAAAAAAAAAATATGCTCATCATCGTATGAACCAGGCATTTAATGGCAAGTTATAAGAAGATATCTTTGTTTATTTTTACGTGAAACAAATTTTGCCGTATAAAACCCTTTAATTAGACTACAAGCATAAAGCATCATATAGGTAAAAATATAAAAATGCCCAAAACTTCAAAAGCATATTAACAGAAGTTCTTTTAAATGCCATATTGTTATTCATAATGCGAGAGATCAAATTTAACGAGCTGGATTTTTTTTTTACATCGTTTGGCTTAGATACCATTAATGTGTTCATACTGTATATTGCAGAAGCCGAAAATACCTGGGTGAAAGTCAATAATTTAAAGTGTGTTGTTTTTTAACTCTCCATCATTTTTCTTGGTAAACTTTTCTTTTGGAGTTTCTCACCATTGTTTTTACTGACAAGGTCATTGTAATTAAACATCATATTGATACTTTTATAAAATTTTCATTCGTTCATTTTTCAAATTTAAAGTGTGTATTGTTTTAAAATGTGTTATTTTAATGTGCTAATACACATATTTATGTTTTAAAATACTTTTAACATACAAATAGAATCTTTATCAAAATATCAAGTAAGATTTTACCCTCACAGCCAGATGGAATAAACACACGCACACATAAAACAAATATGTTCATTCATATGCTGTAAATGTTCACATTTTTCATTAGTCTGGTATCTGCTTTATGTTCAGTTACCACAAACCTTTGTTCACTTTATCAAAATGTTGCGAATTGTTTCTATGTTTGCATTCAATACACTTTGATATGATATTGGTGCAAACGATTTTATGACCAACTCTTAACGGTAACTAAACGGAGGTATGTATAACTAAATCACAGCCTACCAACATGAACAGAAAATTAACTTCAACATAACTTATGATGTTTGATAGATGTACTGCATTCACGAACATTTCCAAACGACCTTTGGATCGGTCTGAACTCAATCGAATCTGCAACTGGTTGGCATTGGACAGATGGAAGTCCGCTAGCCTTGTTCTACTGGTTTGATGGTGAGTTTACTATTTATTTGTATACCCGTTTGATAAATACAGTTTATGGTCTGTAATCTTTATTAATGTCAGTGTTTTTTTTTATTTAACCAGAAATCGTTTAAGTATAAACATGTACGTTAATTTGCTTTAGGCTGGTGTCAAAATTTCAATGCTTGACCTGTACTTGTATGATAAAAAAGGTGATAATTCTGATGAACACCGTCATCAGCATGACAGTCGTCGTCGACTTCATCACAATCAGCATCATCATGATCATCATTTTGTCAGTATCTTAATGCCTGCACAGGGAGTAGATGGCGATCAAATAAGGACAAGAACTGTGTTGCCTTATTAACAAATTCAGACGAGAGTTATGGCCGCTGGAAAGAAGCAAACTGTACAGAAAAGAGAGGATATATTTGCAAACGCCGAGGTGAGAATAAGTTTAATAGAATCTGATAAAATCGCATCAAAGATTGACTCAAACTGACCTTTGAATAGCCAATTAAATTGTCGGCTCCAAAATGATTTGGTTAAGCTTTGTAAATTTCTGCAAATTAACGGCAGCGAAAGTATATTTTAATTTTGCGAATATCACCAAGGTATTTCATATTTTCAAAACACGAATTGTTTTGAAACGTGCATTTTGATTGGACAATTTCGACTTTACTATTCAAGTTCGACTCACTGGATTTTGTCAGATCTTTGTAGCGTTGAGTATCGAAGGGACAATTGAGAGATGACTTAAATGAGATTGCGGCCTTACTAGTATTGTGTAGTTTAATTATAAAAACAGATTTTAATGTTATCAGTAAAATAAAAAAAAACTTTACACCGCAAATCTTACATAAATCGATGCACATGATAGTCTCGGTAGTAAAAATATATTTAAATAAAACTGTTGGATTCTCAAATTTCAGCAAATTTTGAATATGCGGTATTTATTTTGAAGAAGTCTTTTACTTAATACCTTTCCTTAATTGCGTGCATTCACAACGAATCAGCCTGTTGTTGACTTCAGGTTCGATATACATTTTGTGTAATAAAGCCCAAAACGAAAAAAGAATAAGAGAATGGGTTATTGTCATATTTTATTCTAATTGACAATACATAACAAATCCTGCTTACCTGATATGATGTATATCAACATACATTACATGTATGTATATTGTAGCATATTCATGTCATTGACATCCATTGTAAAGGGTCAGTCCTGTAATTGCAAATCATCAACATGAATACAAACTATAAAAACAATGATTCACCTGTCCGAAGGCAAAACTCTTTTCATTTTTTTTCAAATGGTATAAAATAAAATATTGTTTCTACATTTCGATCTTGCATTAAACGAAACAAAAATATAAGTTATCAGAAATGAGAATGAATAGACAAATAAAAAAGAGAAATTAAAACGGAGTAAAATTCAGCTAATATACAGCTAAAAAGCTATTATCTTATTTCAAGTAGTAAACATTTTTTTTTCAATTTCTTAAATTTATGTAATTTGAGTTCATATCCTGCGCCTATTGTAGTTTTTTTAATATAGTTTATCCACTGTGAAGACGCAAATCCTATACGCACCAAATTTGACCATCAGCATTTTAATAACCAGGAGAACATAATTCAGAAAAGGCACCCAAGTTGGCATTAAATAAGTTATTCCAACACAATAAGAACTATTGCTGATCCTAAATTCAGTATACTTTAGTTTATTAAATGTATATTGGGAAACAAGGTCTTACTTATTCTAATCTCTTTCGTCGATTCCTCGATTTGACCATAAATTATCATAAATATTCTGTCCTTCAATGGGTTTCGAATCCACAACCTTCGGATTTGCAGTCGGGTATGTTACCACTGGACAACAACGCCTCCAAAACGCCCGAAATTTGTTAACAGTCAGGTATCACTATTCAAAATATGGACGATATGTGACACGATTGCTTTGCTTAATCTCCTGTTAGAGTTCAATGTATATATTACTGTACATCCATTTCATATTTACAAAGGAATATTTCTCATCAAATAAATAAAATCGGAGTGAAAGTCCGGAAAAACAGTCTCGACACTTATAAAGTTATATATTGCGTATTTTTTGCAAAATATATCTTGTTCTGCGAATGCATTATGAATCATGTGATTTCAATATTTGAATACAAATATACTGATATTCATATTTTTAGATGGCAGTGAAAACAAGTTCGACCTTCTGTGTTTTGTAATAGTTCTACTTTTCTGTTTTTCTCCAGATATTTCAGCTACCACTGAGATACCAGCAAAAGACAAAGGTAACTTGATTTTTATCTTAAGATGATATAGTTTAGTGCTCCTTGTGGACTTAGTTGATGTCAGATAACTCATTCTAAGAGCTTTTAAACGGACGTCATATACACATAGTTTTCCTTTTAAAATGATTTCTGGTGCACGCTCACATTTAACTTAGCATAACCTGTCGAAATCAATCAGAAACATGCTAAGTTTTTTAATATGGTAAAGGAATATAATACTAAAATGATATTTTCATTTTCTGATTTGAATTTAGTCATAAAAACGTGGATTTGAATGAATGAATCACATTATGCTACTTCCTTCGCATTGACCCCCCTTCAGAACATAAACGAAAGTAACCGTTATAGAGAAATGAATCAAACCCCATGATGTTTAATACAACCAATATAAAGCTTTGTTTATAATTACAGGGAAATTATACGGTGGATGTGACCAGGGGTGGCGGGCGTTCAGGAATAATTGTTACCTGATCGTGGAGGAACAAGCAAACTGGGATGAATCACGGATATTGTGTCAGGGTTATGATTCCCAACTTGCAAGTATACAGGATCCATTTGAGCAAGCATTCGTGTATAGCCATCTACCACATGGTAAACTGATTTTTCTCTTTCAATGGAATCCTTTACCATTTTTAACTTGCTCTGGAAAGGCATTAAATAATTAAGGATCTCTGCATAATCAATGTTAAAAAAATTATTGATATGGATGCAGCAATACACGAAACAAAAGGTTACAGAACGGTCATCTTAACTCGTTATCACATGAAAGATCTGATCTTTTCTCATATGATTTGATGTTCTAGAATACCGACAAACCGAAATAATACGGGTATGACCCCTGTTTTTCATTATTTATTAGCGTATATATGGATACCGAAATGAGATTGTTAAGATGGTATTAGACATAGTGAATTGTATGTAAATTTATCTGTAATGAAAACTAATTCGTTTACATTTCTCTAAGTTTTGTTGCCAATACTTATATATATATATATATATATATATATATATATATATATATATATATTCCCTCAGAGAGCTACTGTTTTAATATCCACAACAACGATACGGAATGTGCAAAGTGGGCGGAGTGGGGAGAGTGTGATAACAACCCAACATGGATGGCCAGAAATTGTCATAAGGCTTGCCAGATGTGCTTACACAACTGTGATGACAGGTACATCATCGTGCATTATGCCTCAGTCAAAGTACTGATGAGATGTCCGTAATAATAATTAAATCGTATGATGTTGGGTGCTCGAAGACTTTTGCAAAATTTCATACGATACCCGTAGGCAACTCTTACGAGGTTCGCATGGTTTTTCCTCACTCGTAACGTCGCACGAGTTTAGTATGCGTTTCGTACGAGACTCTCAAAAATTGGTAAATTTGAATGTGTATAGTACGATCCAGCGATATCCGCTCAGATCTCTTGCGACTAATTTACGGTCTTATTACTTTAATATTATACGAGGAATTTGACGTTTTAAATTCAGAATTAAAAAGTCAATCGTTTTAAAAGAACAACAACAACAACAAAGCCGTCATGTAGGAGGCTCTTACGAATGATGTGACTGAATGATAACTAAGCTAAGCGATCTTTATGTTTCAATCAATATAAATGCAAATGCTCATACCCTTTTCCTCATATTGACGTATTTTGGCGCCTTTAACCAACAGAGCAGACCTAGATCCGAAACTCCGTCTAGGATCAGGTTCTCATTTGTTTAATCATACGATATTGTAGCTCAAATTCTACACAATCGGCATGGACAAAGAAAAATCAATTGATTTGTATACCACTTTAAGTTCAGCAAATTAGTATGCATCGAGTGAAAATGTGTACATAGATATTAACGGGTATATGATTGATTAAACGTTTTAATCCAGTATACCAGTCTTCTGGTATTAAAAACCAACTTTCTTTTATTCTCGTGCCGAGCCATCATCTATCACTGTACTGCCATTTTTCGATATAAAATGATAGTATCTCTAGGATTAATTTAAATGATAATAACTTAGCTTTGACTTACACCGTATTGCTGCTTATCCTTAATGACTTCTTGTATCGAACCAGTAGAGAGATTAAGGCAAATAACTCAATGGTCCTTTTTAAACATTTTTGAACAATTGGGCCTGATGTCAGAAAGATATATCTGATGTGAAAATATGAGTATTGTCGAGCCGGACTATTGGTCTATAAGATGTGATAATAACATTGTTTCCAGGTACGAGAGTGCAACAAAATGCATGGAATGGGCAAATATAGATGAATGCGATACAAATCCGGCCTGGATGCTTTACAACTGTGCACAGGCGTGTGGCGTTTGTCAGGGTGGTAAGTATGATGTGTGCATAATAAATACAGAACAATGCATTTTTCAAGGGTGTAGAAGTAGAAATATAAACATTTACATTTTACAGTTTGTCTAAGTTTTTTATAATTGTTTCCTTTTGCAGACATTCTATGATTTAAAATATGCTCATTTTATACTATTGATCGATGACTTTCTAAACAATCTTTCCATTTGCACACAAAATATCAATGTGTTATTTTTGCACAGCGGAAAAGGTCGTTCTATGCAAAGAATTATTATCTTTTAGTTGCATTTAGACACTTCAGACACTATACATAAAAATCGAGTGCCAAATTTGAGACAAGATTAAGTCTACTTTGGAAAAGGAAAGACTGTTTTATTTCTCTCTTTACTTTTCTAGATCAACATGAATACATATTTTATAAAAATGAATTTCAACTTAAATTTTTTTATAAGTATCAGTTAAAAATATAATTAACATCAATATCTACAATATTGTTACTTTGCATTATTTTCCCCTGAAGGTGACACCTTCATTAATTTCACTTTGAATTCGTATCAATCAAAATGAAAGATTGAAGTTCTTTGTCTAGTATTATTTGGCTAAATTTACAGGTATAGAATATTGTGTTATGATGAATATATATTTAGTTCTTGTATTATAAATGAAAAAATAAGGTTTGTCAATTGAGTGTGAAACTAGGCTGAGTAACACCATTTGTGTAAGTTTAATATATGATCTAATTTTCATATTTATTTGATCAATGCTTATTTTAAATGGATCATGATTTGTTTACATTTATAAATTATGTATCCTTAAATCAATTTACAATTGTTTACTTCAATTCATATTTGAGCGTTTATACTGAAGAAACTATGCAATGGATATATATGAAAAGCTGTGTATATGATGTCATTTAGTATGGTTCATTTTAATGTCGTTTAATCATTTATATAAACAGTTTGTAGTAGTCATATAATACAATCTGGTTACGGTTATTTTATGCCAAATTCAGTTAAACACTTGTTGTAAAGACACCCATATATCTTATAGCTCAAGTTTTTTAGTCCATTTTTGCTTTTTTAAAGTGTTATTTTGTTTCTCCCATTAATACTTCAGGGAAAATATTTAATGCTATTAAGTCTTTTCATCTTTTCATTCATGTTAAATCTTTGGTGAAGCATCCGTAACCTGCTATCAAGCAAATGAAAAAGTACAAAAAATATATGAAGGAATGTTATGAAAGTAAAGCCTTGTTGTAGAGATGATAAGTCGTAAGCAATATCAAAATGACAAAATAGTCTCCAATTCAGTATTTCATTTATTTTGCCTAGTAAGACAATTTCTGGACAAAACCCTGTTTTGGCGAATACCAATCTGTCATAATATTGTTTTAACATCTTTTGCATTTAAAATAAAATCATTTTAAGAGTATCTTATTTTTCTGTCAATATGTTTCCCTTTGGCCGAAATAATTTTGAAAAACTACATGTTAATATACGAGTTTCCATATTAAAAAAAAATTAACTCAATTTAGCTGTTATTGTCATCATGAAAATGCAAGACAATAATACATTTCAGAGTAACTGATAAAGTAATACTAGTTGCTCAAAAAGTTAGCAAAGTGGACTGTTTGATGAAACATTATGTAACGCAGATGGATAGAGTTTATCAAAGTTGTTTCAATCACGCTGAAATCATTATTTGAGTCAATGTGCCTCTTAAAACATACACTGATACTATAGTCTTAAGTAATTTAGTTTGTGATAATTGAAAAACAGTGATCATCAAACACCAATGCGAAGCAACTATCTTGTTTTAAAAAGCTTAATTTCACATTTTAGATTCCTAAATATCACAACAGCTATATTTCAAAATAAAATATCCTCCTTACTATGTATCTATCTGACAGCCACCTTTGCTAAAAACCTTACACAATATGATTATTTATCTTTTGGCAGCTTAAATCACAACACTAGTCCAACACCATTATAAAATAAAAAGCATTTTTTCTTTACCTTACTTTGAGCGAGTTTACAGTTTAGCAACTAATACTATAATTACCAAATACCAAACCTTAATTAGTTTGTAAAACAGAAATAATTAAGCAATGAAATGTAAATTAAATTCATTCACATCATCTAACTGCCATAAACATCTTACAATTTATTGAAAATGAATAAAGGACAAACAAGTTATTAGTTGTTTTAAAGGTGTATGGTTCCTATGACAATGCAGTTCCAGTTTATAATATAAAGTTGTGTCAGGTGATATATGGGTATGCTTTTCATTGACAAATCAGTAAGAATGTAACCGCAAACGGCACTTTCAGAACCAGTACAACATTGGCAACTATCCGTTACAAATGCAGTAATAATTCGTGTTTAAGAATTAATAAATAGGTAAGAGACCTATTTATAATCCCCCCTCTTGAAGGATCTAGGTTTTTAGGAAATATGTTTCACTACATATATTAAGGCTTCTTTTATACCTTTCGAACGTTCTTGGGTTGGATTATATTTTCATAGTTTGATGTTTCGTGAACACAAAAGTGTTTGATTGACAAACAGACAGACAGACAAAACGTAAACTAAATATCTCCTGCATTTAAGACGATGATGCAAAAGTTGAATAAAAGAAATCACTTTATACCATAATTTCTAACATGGAATAGTTTGATATTTCCTACAGCACCGACTAGAGGTTTCTGGATCGGACTTGAGAAACCCCGGGAACAATATACGTATAGCTGGATTAATGGCGATGAAGTCATATACACCAACTGGGACACTACTCAACCATTGATGACAACAGCACTACGCACCTGTGCCGGAATGTACACACAGGTACTGTTTACATTTAAATAATCTTTTTAAAGAGCATTTATAGTTTTAACAAAGGGTAGCGGAAACACGCGTCATTTGTTTTTTACTTTGGTAGGCTGAAAAGAAATGGCTGTAACACCACGAGTAGTTCATATTTTATTAAAAAATGGTACGTTATATACATAAATAAATATGCATGTTGCTTTGCACAGGTATTGACTGATTAGTGTATTTTATTGTGCTTTTAAACATTTAATTTGGTAAAATATTTTTTCACATTGTAAACTGTTTGCCAAAACAGTTTTGAATTTTATATTATAATATATTTCTATGTTTAGTTATTGTGCTATACTTTTCATGTATATGATTTCTATTATATTTCGTTTATAAGTTTTGACCCCAATAAAACTTTTTTCGGCTATGGTTCTGCTACGTTTTGGACTTATGAGTGTGATTTCACAGATTTTTATTTGTTGGCTATTGTTTCGCTACGTATTGGTCTCCTTGCCTTTTGGAGGGGATGAGTATCTTCTTGGAGGACTGTGTAGTTCAGGGCGTGGCAGTGTTATTGCACATGTTTTCCTTTTTTTCTATATTTTTCCATACTCCGTGTGGATAGGATTTAAGTGTGTATGTTTTGTAAGTGGTAAGTCTCTTATAATTTCAATTTTAGAATAGCTTCTTATTGAAATGTATTTTAGCTTATTATTTGTATATACAGTAAAACCTGCACTAACGGTCACCTGTTTATAACATAATGATCAGTCTGGGGTACTCCCGAAGGAATTCACTATAAATTAACCCTGTATACAACATGGCCCTGTCTAACTCAACTAACGGTCACATAAATCTAGTCCCAAGGCCATCGTATAACGGTCAGCCGCCATTTTCTTGGATTTCTACGACGTGTATATCTTATGGTGATTTGTAATTATCACGGAGTGTAAATTTAACGACACCTTCTCCGCAATCGTAGGGATGTAAACAGATTTCGAATCTCCTATAATTAGGTGTGAAAACACTTAAGAAATGACAGGTAAAGGATAAAGGACATAATTGCTATGGACAATGCAGCACCAACATGTGCCACTGAAATGACCAACTGGGACAGACCTTTAAGTGAACTGCTACAACCAGATAGTGTAAGCAGTGAAATTGAAAATGAAAATGAAACAGACAGTAATTTAATACAACAATATTCACTTGGTGATGTTGAATCGGCAGTAGACATCATAAAAGCTTATGCACTGCAAGTTTGCAATGGACAGTTGTATGATTCAGTCACCAAAATCAATGAAATTACTGATTCCATAAGAATTAAGGAATCCAACAAACAAACAAAAATCACAGACCTTTATGCACATGAAAATAGAACTGGATAAATGCATATATAATAATTAAATATTTAAGTATTCTTATATGTTCCTCACACACTTTATGTGTAACATTTTAAAATACATGTACAGTCTATTTTTTTAACCCCTTATCATTTGAGAGTTCAATATTTAAATTTTAATTTGCATGTTAAATTCAATGTATTTTAATATATTTCATTGATTTAATTTTTTTCTAATTTTAATGTTTCTTTCATGTGTGGAGTATATATGAATATATTGAAATAAAAATGAATAAATCTAAAGCAAAGTTAGTACATGTATCAATATATAGCACCTAATGAATATAAAGGTACAGTATTCCATAACCCTGTGTGTAGTGGTCACCTGTCTATAGTGATCAATTTGCCCCGGTCCCTTTGGTGACCGCTATAGACAGGTTTGACTGTATGTATGATTTTAGATGAAACTGGAATAAATTAGATAATAAAGGTCATGATATAATTGACACTAAGGTGGATGTATCACTGGATCACATTTTGATTCTCAATCTTGACGTGTAAGTTGTATTGTCTAGGTTTGTTAGTAATGTGAATAAATTTTTAAAAGAATGCTCTATTTGTCTAAAACAGTTTATTTATTCTTAATGTTCTCGTGAAATATCTGAGTTACTGCTAGGACATTTGGAGAGTATGTAATTATGGATACATTCACTATGTCGCTTCTCGTATTTGACAATCAGACAGGTTCTCGTGAGAGGAATGAGAAAAATGAGCATTTGCTTTTTCAATATGAGAAAAATGCCTACTTGTTCTATATGTTCTATATATTGATGTAGATCGGTACATGGAATGACGGTTTGTGTGAGGACTTTCTGTCGGGATTTGTATGCAAGAAAGCATCTCAATCAGGCGTGGTTCCTACCTCATCTTCTGACAGATACTGTGAAGGGGTGAGTACACGAAATATGCGGTTTCTGCGCTGCGGTTAACCGTCGATATGACATTTGTTGTTGTTGTTTCAATCGAATAGCACCATCCAGATAATAACAGGCTGGGGAGGACAATGTGTGTATGGAGGTACTTAGATAGAACCACCGACCTATCGCAAGGCAGTATGTATAACAACCATTTATTACGGTATTTTTCCTAGTTCATATAGTTCATGTTTTGACAACTTGGCAGCTTTAATTAGATAGATATGCGTATTGTATCCAAACATTTTTATTTAAAACCTGGGACACAACTATCGACACTATCGACATATTTTTTATGTACACGATGCTTGACATTTACGAATAAATTCTTTTTCAGACCGATTCGTTATTCTTCCGGGGGAATTGTTACACGCTGGTAATGGAGAAGAAAACGTGGCAGGAGGCCCGGCAGTATTGTTCCGAAAAGTTTGACTCTCTCGTTTCAGTTACAAATAGGTTGTTTTATATGCTTTATAGAAACAGTTTTGTTGTAAAATGTGTAGATTATTGCACTGAACTTGAAGTTAAATTTATTAGCTAAATGCAGTTGGCAATTATCCTTTTCATCAATATGTTTTATTTTATGGACCTTCATTTCGTTAACCTTATCTTCCTTTTGTTGTTATCCGACACAAATCAGATCAACATGTTTTCAGATGGGTAAATATAACGGTTAATTTCTGATATACTTCCGGCACCCTCGGGGGTCTGTTTCATTGTCTTTTTGTTTAACACTTACATGTTCTTTTTGTTTTGATTTTGTTTTGTTTTTTGTTATCGTGAGGGGGGAGGCTGAGGTTTGTCGTCCTACCACATTATTCCGGCTATATGAGGATTTTGTCTACATGAGATATCAAGCTGTAGTTTATTGATTAATGACCGAATTCAATCACCAACCAGTTATGCCAGGGCGTGACATCATATCACTTGGCTACGTAATATCGCAGTAAGGCAGCACCATATATATTATTAATGTAGACAAAAATCCTTGGATGACTGAAATATTATCGAACCAAAGAACAAAATAAAACGATAAGGACAAAAAAGCACATACACGAACTGGATTTAATGAAAACTTTTACTCAATATTTATTATTTTAACATAAACAAAGATTTTTTGTTTATTTTATATAGAAGTCAGAATTATAGTTTATAAGTTCTTTATAGGTTACGTGGTCGATGGTTTAATAATGGTTTATGAATGCCGAGAACTATGTTGTTTAGAGAAGATCATCAATGCCAAGCTTATAACAGTTAATTTTGGTTCCCAATTCAGCAGAGTGGCAAATTATCGCGACCAAGAGGTAGTGTATGTGTGTGTTTCTTTTAAAATTTGATCGTCACACCGAAATCAGTTGTGAATGTCAGCTTACATACTTCAATTTTCAGGTCCAAGTTCTAGCGCATGATAGAAATGGTTTTTATGTTTTGCTTTGGTTAACAGGTACATTGACGCTTTCATCAGCAGCTATTCCGTCACTGCCTGGCTTGGTCTTGCCACAAGGGATAGTGGCTTCTCATCCTGGACATGGTTGGATGGGCAAAAAGTGGATTATTTCAACTCATTTGCATCCACTGAAGGTATTTTTGTATCTACCGATTGACTTGTGATAGTAATATAATTATTTGTATTAGTGTCTGTGTTCTGAACTGCGCCATTTCAACACGTACCATGACTCCTTTCCAAGAACATACGGGAAAAGTATGCTACGCTTGATTGTTTCAGATTTACTCATCTTCAATACTTGTTGGTTGTTTAGAAAGGGTTGGAACCAATATACACTCACGATGTATGACAAATATTCAGCGTTTAAAGTGTTACGTGAGAAAATGATGTTTTGGGGGTTCAATGCAGGACCCAAATACAAATATGCCTTTTACAGCTTGCTGTAAAGCTTGGATATGTTTTTAATGAATGCGTCTGGAATTAAAATTTAACCATTTCTCTGATTATATCACACATTTGTTTTAATATCGACTTCCTAACTTAAAATAAAGAAAAGTTCTTAGGCTTATCTGCAACATTTATGCAATCACTGAGTAGATATGCATTATTTCAAAATATTATTGCTTTATGATTCTGAACTCATGTAAAAACTAATAAATGATGAGATCCCTACACACGATTTGGCATTTGTTCCTGAAATAATATAATATTGATTCGATCTAAACCTTAATCAACTATATCTGTAGAAATAAACACTCATTTACGTAAGCAGAAGGTCAAAAGATCATACTTGCTTAACGTTGTATTGCAGGCGAGGGGTGTTACATGTTAGAGAAAGACTCTTGGATCGTACAACCCTGCGATACCACCCAGAATTTCATTTGTCAGGAAGCAAAGGTTACTATGTCTACTCCTGAGCCTACTGGAACCAGTGCTCCGACTAACAGCTGTGCCCCGGGTTGGATTTTTCATGAATCAATGTGCTACTATGTGAGATATATTCTGGTTTTCTGATTTCTTTAAGTGGCATAATCAATGACAGTATGTTTGTTGTTTTTTGTATTTTTTTGTATTTTTTTTTCAAATTACTTCTACTTCAGTTTTCATTTCTTATTAAATAAACGGTATGTGACACATAATGTAAACATTTTAGTCAAAGACTTCAGTAGTGTATGATGCAATGAATACTTATTTTAACAAAATGTTTTATTCGTCGATTGTCTCGAACGTATCCGGTAATTATCGCAATCGATGAATAGAAACTATGTATTAATTAAAAAAATTTATATATATATATATATATATATATAGTAGCACATTGATTCATGAAAAATATATATATATATATATAAAGTTCAGTTGTAAAATGATGTTTTTTGCAATATCAGTAATACAGTGGATACAGTGGAAACATTTAAAAAATCAATTACACATATACACATGTCTAAGAAAATTTACTTATTTCCCTAAAATATTAATTTATTTCCTAATGGAAATTAATTATCTAAATCGGATGCAAAATAAAAAGATAAAACAAAAACATGTTGCTTTTTTCATAATTTAAAACAATTTTAACGCTTGAATTTAAAAAAAAAAAAAAAAAAAAAAAATAAAAGTAAATGCTTGGTATATATAGGTGCCTTTATATCAATTTTGTTATATATCATTAAGTTTCATATAAAATAAATGCTTTTAATTTTAGTTTTCATTTATTTTCGTTTATTTCCGTGTGTGTTTTACCTTACGGCATCATCCGGTTTATTCTTTTCGTAATCAAACAATATATCAAAGCATTCACATTTGTTCTCATGTGTATGAATATCATTATTATACGATTATTGGTTCAGGAAAGATAATATTACAGATTTCTAGTGAAGACGAAAGAACAAGCAGGAATCATGCACAAAGTAGATGCTCATGGTATGGAGCCTCATTAGCGACTCTAAAGGATAAAAATGAACAACAATTCATAACCGCTCTAGTTGCGCTAACGTGAGTTACGGTTATGTTTCTTCAGTAAATCATCTTCTCTCTCTCTCTCTCTCTCTCTCTAAGTCATGAAAAAAACGCTCACTTCGAATAGTGAAGATTTATTTTGAAGGAAACATGCAGTATTTAATTTAATGGTTAATCATAAGGCACTGTCTTAGAAAGGTATTAGAACCCTTAGGTGAAATGCAATCGTATGTTTTTATTATATCGACTCTAAAATGATTGTTCGATGTCAAAGGTCAGAAAAGCATATATATATTTTATAATAATTATATTCAAGTTTCAATAGTCATTGTGTCGAAAACGGGATTTTCATTCAGATAATATTTATCTCGCCACTTACCAGTTTCATCTTAATATCAATCAATTACTTCTTGAATTATTCTTCAATATTATCTGCGTTTCACACATTGAGATTTTCCTCAAATCCGAATAATACAAAAGAACACATTCTTTTAGTTACGTGGCAGTATCTCTTCGTACATGCTGTACTAATTTCTTAGCATACTATTACAGAAAACAAGTTCAAATTATGGAATATTTTGAATATTTAATAATATATAGAACAATTTATTTGCTGTTGAATGCCACCAATCAAGTGTCTCTAGGAAAGTGATAATAGGCGTACTTTGCCACTAGCTGTTGAATGCCACCAATCAAGTGTCTCTAGGAAAGTGATAATAGGCGTACTTTGCCACTAGCTCATGACACGGGAACATATGTAAATTTGCCGTATGTTTTCAACAGGAACAATGATATATCGACCTGGATTGACAGTGCACCCATGTTCTACAATGGATCGGAAAGTATTGAGTCATTATACCCTTATCGTTTTTTATTTCCTATACTGACCCGTCAGATATATCTTAATGTGAATCCATCTGTCTGTATGACGGACTAACATGAAACACACTTCTTAGATATAAGCGAAATTATCTTTTATTTGTTATTTGTTTAACTTAATGACCATTTTCTTAAATATAATATTATGGTAATTTTTCAGTTGAATGCGATCCATAGTAATTTAATACTAGTGTCTTAATAACGATTCTTATTATTGTGAAAAATACCCAATTAGTATATGATAATTCTATCAAAAAATTACTTTAAAGGATTGGTCATATATATATAACTGAGACATTCAATGTAGGGACATATTGACGTTCATTAATGCATTGCTGTTATAAAAAAAGTAATATTGAGAGTTGCGTATTACCTCAAATCTGTATTTAGTATCTTATCTTACCACAGAGAATATCATTCATAACATGTACTTAGTAAGGCATGTTTGGATAAATTGGATAATACAGTTTTACAAGTTTGTTTCAATTAATTTTTTTATAATTCTGTGCCCTTTCCTAAATACTCTCTGCAAACTCTGCCACCTTATTTTAGAATTTAGACTTCTTATACATATAATGTTGTTATACATATAAATGTTTTTTAATATCAATGCAAATATAGCCAAATTATTCGAAAGATGATATTAATGTTATTTTTTGTTTTCATTATTATTTTTATAAATTAAAAAAAATATAAATTTTTGATTTGGCGAAATCCTATTTTTCCCCTTTAATTGCATAGCTTGCACACGGATAAAGTACTTCTCAACAATCTTACGGAGAATGGTTAATCTAAAATATTATTTTGTAATGACATAGCAGGTACGGAAAATTTTGGAACGTGTACAAAATGGTAAAACATATCTGTATTGTAAAAAAGATGTGTAAGGGTCAAGTTCTTTTTTTTTTTACTTTAAAGGACTTTATATTGGAGATGATCACAATAAAAACAGGTAACAATCCTCTGACTTGCGTCGAGTCTGTTTTAAATGGTTAACAATGGAGTGAAATGGGTAAAGAAGTTCAGTAAGAAATAAACTATTCACCATTCTTTCACCTTTAACAGTCAGCTCTGGTGAATGTTGGTAAATGGTGTGCAATGTGTCTATATCCTTTATTATAACAAACAAACCAACATTAAATCATTAAATAACAAGACATATGTTTTAGATATAACACTTATTGAACTGATCCCGAAAATTCGTTAATTTACTCATAAACGCATGTTAGATATTCTATTTTTTATAATCTACCAAGCTCCAGTGTACTAGTCTCTTTTCCTTTCTTCGGTCGCCAAAAACGTTCCCGGTGAGTCAGGTTGTATTGCCATTCAAAACCAAGATATAACTCCTGAGCCCTGCTTTAATGAGCTACGCTACATATGTGAAATACCAGCAGGTCAGTCGCTTTAATATTTTATGATAAAGAACACACACATGTTACTATCTCGAAGAATATATTTGAATTCATCAAATATATTGCCTTGAATATCGAGTGTTTTGATTATATCTTATTATATAAAATGTTTTTAATTCTGGCAATTTTCAATTTCATAATAAATCTTTTGTTTATAGTTTTATGATTGTGCTTGTTTATATTAAAATATATTTTCAAGACCTTACAAATTTTTAAGTGCTCGTCCAGCTCTGGAATCTACCAAGATGCTTTGTCGTTAAGCCATTACCAAAGCAGTTTGAAAATCTGTTGATATAATGGAAGGAACAACCACTACATATTTCTCATATATTTGAAAGTCCCCTAATTACTGAATTATGTCAAGGGACGTTTATCACAAGCACATAAATAACCAATAAACATCAAGATTGATTCGATATATACTTTATATGATTTCTTTTTACGACTAAACAAATTCGATCATGGAATTGAAAATGAGTACCCGATTCTATCTCTGGAGTTTTCTTCCATTCATTATTTTCGGGTTTACAATATTCTCCACTATACGTCCATTCCAATTTTTGAGCCTGATCAATCTCCTCGATTTTTATCATTCCATTTTATATCTTGTGTGTGCAATGCCTTTGATGCAAATATAACAAGTAGCATTTCGTCTGCAATGGTATATTTCAAACAAATTTTAAAGCCAAATTTTGTGTTGTATATACAGGAATAACCCCCGTCCATGTCGACATACTAGCCTCAACACCAGGTTTGTATATACTGTGTTTTATGACCCCATTTTATGTTTGTTCTGCGTATTATTACAGTCAACCGGTCCTACGGATCAAAAATATCAACTTGAAGGCCATTACCTTTTGGATATTAGAGATTAGTACGTATTAAAGGTTCAAATTTAATGTTTGAATGATATTGCTTAGCATCAACGGTATGGCCTGTGGCCTTCCCAAATGTGTCATATATGCATGGGAATGACGTCTACGCCACTAAAAATAAACACGACGTCACAGTTGGTGTACTAATAAAGCATATAGAATCAATTACAAGATTGTTTGTACCAGTACACTGCAGGTAATATATAAAATAATATTAACTTTCCAACTAATTACATTGTACATTCAGAGAAATTGTAAGAATAGTAAATGACAATATTTATATTATTATATTTATATAATTTATATATTATATAATATTAATGAAATAATGTAAATTTGCAAAGTATACCAACTGCATATTTCAGAGGTAGTTTCCATTAATTATCAACCTTACAGATTGATCTAAGATGTGACCATTTAATTCACAATATTCAGCAATATTAGGATATATATATTATTGTTTATAATATTTTATACTCGAAAAACATTTCAACAAATATTTGAAAAATATCATATATCATTATTATTATTTCATAAAGTTTGAAATGAACATGGGTATCTTGAAAATTCGTCGTTAATTAGAAGATAAAAATTGGTTTACATGAATACAATTTTTTACAATATATAGCATTGCCATTTACCTTGTCTGGCTAAGAAATCGCCGAAGTTATTTTCGATATAGTACTTATTTGCTTATCGAGATTATTGATTTGAAGAATGGTGATTTCGAAATGAACTTTCTAAAATGCATCTCGTTCGTTATCAGCATTTGTGTTCTTTTCAATACAAACATATAAAAAGGAAACACTTGTTTTTAAAATGCAGATGGAGTATTTCGATTTTACGATGCAAATTATATATATATATTCAAGTAAGTCATTTCATATAAAGAAAGTATCTTCCAAAAATGTTAAATAAAACAAAAGTTGTTTTTTTCTGCATGTGTTTAAAAAGAACTTTTAACATTTCCAATAAATAATGTTTTGCTCCTTGCTGAATGATAATTCTCAAAGCTGTATAAATGATCAGTTTGCATTACCTATTATCATTATGAAAATTGCTTTGGATAGCGTAACATTCAAGCATTTTTCTATAGATGTGATAATGTCTGGTGCCCTGTTTTCAGCTCTTTGAACCCTAAGATTTATGTATTGTCTCGAAAAGCATATCATCTAGACATCTTGATCTGGTCCTATTTAACATAATAAACGAGTTTTGGTTTATTTCGCGACCTTGCCTGAACAATAATATACATTTGTATAAAGATATATATTTGAAGTATAATTTGGGAAAAATTCTTAATTTTGTGTTGATAATTTACAATGTTTGAATTTTATGTTACAATAATAAGAATATCGGTTAAAATATATCAAACGTTTAGAAACGTATCGCAGAAATCAGTCGTTTATATATATATATATATATATATATATATATATATATATATTGTTTTGTAGTTTGCAATGGCAGTTCGGAAAGATATACTTGGTATCTGCATGACGGGCACTGTTATCATATTGGAAATACAACAACAAGTGCTACAACAGCCGACATTGTGTGTAGGCTGCAAGGGGCTTCACTCGCAAGTATACATTCTAAGGAAGAGATAGCATTTCTACAACGCTTGGTAAGCCTGATTTCATTTCATGATTTAGCTCAGTGTAGCAAACGGAATTGGCAAAATACAGAAATTCTAGTTCAATGTGCAAACACTGAATGATCTTGTCAACTTTGTTATGTAAATGTGTTGGTACTAAATCTTGCATAGGGCTATAAGGATGAAAAGGTATACATCTTGTATAATTTATAAAGATAAGTAGGCATAAATATTTCATAGTTTTATAAGATAAAAATGTGTAAATCTTAAATAGTGTCACAAACATATAGAAGTGTCAATATTGCAGAGCGAATTCATTCTGGATTTTATTGACCTTACTCAATTTACAACTGCATTGTTTAATCCGTAGTAGTGGAAAGAACATTTACTGTTCATCAGTGAAGTCCATTCTCTTTTGATAACATAATCTCTTGTGCCAAACAATCATTATTTTGCTAAAACAGCGAAACATTACTTCGCATTACAAAATTTAGCAAAGTAGAAATTGATATTTTTCTTTGCTACTATAATTATAAACATAATTATAACAGTTCGTCGATGCAAAATGATGTTTCATTTTTACGAAACTGTGCTTTGTTATAAAGAATTGAAATAAGTATCTCAATTTTATTTTGAATATATTGAAGTCTATCAATTTTATTTTGAATATATTGTTATAAGTATTGGCAATTGCTTCAATCCTGTCAAGCCTAGATATCTAATACCGAAACTTAAAAATTATTATTGTATTGTCAGTATATGAAAATTGGATGAACTTTGGTGGTTTGATCTTATATAACATAACTTAATGCATGTGTTCATGTGAGTATGTGTGTTGTCTATCTTGTTATCATATAACAAATATGAATTTAACATGCCAACGATACTATTTAAGGTTTATCGTGAAGCGTGGATTGGTCTAGAGTTAGATGTTGTTTCCAGTAAATGGGAGTAAGTATTCAATATTACATCAGCCTATCTTAGTGGCTTCCCGCGTAGATGGTATATTGATACCTATTTTAGATGACTTCTTATAATTTTGCCAGGCACAACCACTGTGCGAACGTCTATTGACATTACTCAATATTTTCGAGATTTTGATTCAACATAATAGTAGTGCAAAGTTACACATGAACTTTACTTGGGGTATTTACTTTCGTTACAGGTGGACGGATGGTACTAAATTCGATTTTGTCAGAGAGATCAAAAACAACGTGAATGATTCATTTAGTGATGAACAGTGCGCATTTCTGACGAGAGGTATTTTAACATCGCTGAAGCATTTGTCGTCATTAGCAGTTGTAGCGATAATGGCTGTGGTAGATTTTATAATGTTACAGTTTCTCTTTCTCTTAAACCACAGTCATGTTGAACGATCTGAAAAGTTGAATTATATTTTGTATTAAGAATAGTGGTTCTTACAGGCATATTTTAAAAGTTAATTGAAATAATGGATATGATTCAATATGCGCAATTTCGTTTTTTACAGGTGGAATATTTAAGCAGAAAGGTTGCGAGGAAGACTTTTATCGCATATGCAAGAAACCTTTGATTGATATGAACGAAACAGTTTCACAAGTGTTTAATGAAACTGACGGATGTCCCCCGGATTTCATTCTTTTCCGTAAGTTTTTATACATGATTCGAAACATTGATGAACTTATTTGTGCTATATGCTTGCAGACACTGAGGCTGAAATTTAGTAGTTGCAGAATGAGTAAAACTCGGGTATGCAATTATTCCTTTTTTAACGGAATAATAGCAAACAAAATCAAAAATAAATCAATTTTATGCGATTTCGGGGGCAATTATGCCGTTTTGACACATCTACATAATTCTTGTTTTGTGTTAAAATCATGGTTTAGCACTGGTCACAACTGCTTTGCGATATTGGCTCCATCAGCATGCGATCGATGATTGCAACTGACGGCAGAAGCTAAACTTGCAATGTTTACGAGCAGATACTCGACAGGACAAAAACATCTGTATAACAATTCAAGAGGACCCGAACCGCGTCAAAAGACTCCGAAAATGATGTACAGTTGGCTGAGTTCAAAGGGGCCAAAGAAACCCGACAGATTTCCCCGCTCGTGGCAAAAGAGCACCTTATGACTGAGAGGCTAAAGTACGGTGCTACCAAACGTACACTGATTTAAAGAACAAAATAAGTTTAAGGTTAATAAGTTTGAAACCGATATAGTGTGATTTTGCTACTTCACATTGTTGTTTTGTTGAGCCGAGTTGCTTTCCTATGCAGAGGCTTATATGCAAAGGCTTATAGAAATTGAAAGAATATTCCCCTACTTTCTTTCTCCTGCGGACATTTTCATAGTCGCATTTAATCGAACCCAGGACTTCTTCTGTCCCATTGACTCGGGTAGATCGCAGCAGCAAGTGCAGCAGTAGCGTAATGCTCTGCAGTTGTATCACCATCTCCATTATCTGGAGAGAGGGTAGGCCGATATCTTCAAAAGGAGGTTGAGGACAAATGATTTTTATACATGTATACAGTTCTCTATTGGTACCACTTTACAGTAATTTGCTACTGTCGTGTAATCGTCGTAGGCATACTGACTTACAATAGGAATCCATTCATCAACAAGCTGTTGTTTTCGCAGATCGCCTCCTAACTTATCAGACGCCTGTCAGTTGTTATAAATTTTAAACCCATTCAGTGAATATCACTCATTTATCGCTTACCGCTTTTGGTCTGATCGACCGACCAGTGACTGTCAACCGTTGCCTCCGAATATTCGACTGTACTATTAATAAGTCTCGGGGTTGTTGCATGCCACCTTTTGTTGTAGTCCCCGACAGATCGAACATTATTGTGACCAGTGCTTAATGAACAAAACAAGAAAAACACCATTTTTTAAAATTTTTTTTTAAATATATTTAAATCTTTAATCTTAAATACAATAAATTGATATAAAATTAATTACTGAAATCCTTTTTATTTGTTTTCTTAATCGATAGTTTACCTCTATATTCGAATTGGTGGTAAATTTTATTAAACATTGCTGTATATTTGGTTGATATATTTGAGATATTAATTATCATTTCCAGTTGAGTTCCGAAACACAAGTTTATTGAATAATATACAACCAACTAGTGTACATTTGTACATTTAAAATCTTACCGAAGCGAAGAAGTGTAATATACTTAATGAATACACGTGAAAATGATATGCTACAAATTAACAGCCTTTATACTAACAATGTCAAAAAATTGACTTGACTATTTGAATTAACCATCGCTTCGACAGTATTTCAATCATATAGCGACGTCCAGCTAATTACAGGTAGAGGAAGACACCGAATTCACGGAGGCATCCTAGTAGAATCACCAACCTACCGCAAGCAAGCTGGAAGGCTTTCTCACATGAAAATCCGAATGACCCTGCCGGGTTTCGAACCAACGCGGTGAGGGTCGAGTGAGTGTTATTGTCAGCGACTTTACCCTCTCAGCCACGGAGGCCCCTACTAAAAAAAATGAACAAATCTTCATTAAAAACTTGATTCAAACTCATCTTTTTTTACACATTTATTTATATCTTGCAGAGAACAAGTGTTATTTTATTAGCAAGATCCGGGTCGACTGGTTTGAAGCCGATTTAAAATGTAGAAAGATGCACAGCCGGCTGGCCACCATCATCTCAGACCAGGAGCAAGGTATGTCTATATCAGCCATAAAGTATGCATGTTCTTCGCTTAGAACAAATTAATCGGGACTATCTGGACTTGTTTCACTTCCTTGAATCAGTGGTTTGTGTTTTTACTGCGTTCGTATTTCAGTAATATAGCAACGTTCAGCTCGGATGCACAGAACCAACGATCTACTGCAAGCCAGCTGAAAAGTTTCCACACATGAAATATTTTATCCTTTCGAGATTTGAACACATTGCGGTGAGGGTCTGAGTGGTTTTGAGTTAATATCTGCTAGATATGCCAATAGCTTTGATAGCATTATTTGATATGTTAAGTTTATTGTAATGCTTCGACTTTGTCAAATTACGGACCCATATAGATCAAATGAGTGTTTGACGTTAAGGTAGTGAGTTTTCCACTACACATCATAAGCCTTTTGCACGTTGCTCCCTATACCATAAAAAACTGGGGAAAAATGGGACTGATAAAATAAATGAATGATAACATACGTGTACAGGGTAATAGGAATAAATTAGGTATCGACTAAACAAGTCAGACTTTGATGCCTGCTAAACTTACTTTTGTTCCTTTCTTTATGCATCAAAGAATGACAAATGTAATTGTATTTATGATAAATTTGTTTGAATTTGTCCCTCAATCAAGAATTTATAGATGCCGTGACAATGATGAATGCGAAGGGAGACTGGCGGTCCAAAGGTCGGTCATTGGCTTGGTCTAAAGAACGGAAAATGGGTCGATGGCACAAATCAACAGTACGACAATTGGGTTTTGCTAGACCTGCAAATGTCAGTAAGGCTAGTGGTACGTTTCATTCATATTCAGTAAGGAGAACATATATGTAGTGACAACATTACGTTAAAACTCAGCTCTTGATATCCATTCAACTATGTTAAACATTCATACAAAATACGCTAACTAATAAATTAGTACGAACGTTGCCATGGTGGTTTGTTTTGTTTCATTTTGTCTAGCACACATTAACACCTTCAAGCGAATATGATCTCTAGATGTTAAACTACTATGTAATAATAAACAAGGAAATGACTGCTATTCTCTGTTCGTTATATATGTATGGATTTTTTTAAAAAGCGTATGCTACAGTTTTTTTTTTTTTTTTTTTTTTTTTTTTTTTTGTTGTTGTTTTTTGTGTAAAAATGCGCTGAATACGCAAAAGGAAAAGCAAACATAATATCTCACCGTGCACGTTTTTATCCTACGTTTGTAAATCATTGCTAACCGTTTTTGTATAACTAATATATACACCCCTGATTAAAAGATTCAATAAATAAAATCGTACAAATAGAAGACGCACATACTTATTCATAAAAGTTCAAGTTATCTAATTGAATTGTCTAAATATCCTCAAGCGCCTTATTTTGATCAAAAATAGGGGAAATAGATTTTTGGAAAAAGTAGAGTAAAATAAGGCTTCCTTTTCAATCACACATGATAGTTACAGATAATCCTTCAATATTACTTTACATTCATTCTTCATCTTGTAAATACTTAATGGATGCTTGATCAAAACATTTACAAGTCAGCGAGTTCATTTAGAAGATACTGGGATGTTTCTATGGAAACAGTCTTATGTTAAACAAGAAAATGAATATTTTAAACATACTTTATTAATTTCAAACCAATATTCTACATATATTTGAATAGGGAATTTATTTGAGAATGAGCCAGCCTTCGCACTTGTTGCCTGAACTGTTTTAAAGATATGAATTTGTTTTCCTTTTTTAATTCTATTATTTATTTTTTATTTTTTTATTTTTTTTTTTTTATTTTTTTTCGAAATATAATAATTGTACATTAAATTTGTTTCAGGACTATTGTGGATTTAATCTTCAAACGCAATGGCATGGGGTCGATTGTCGTACTCTGAGGCCTTTCGTATGTTCAAGATACAAATGTAAGAGTTAATTTTAAACAGGGCATATACGTTTATTGTAAAATCTTTTGAACTATCTGAGGCTCTCAATAGCTCTCATCATTGGACTAGTATTTTGCGCCAGGGAATTATATCAAACATACGAACACACAAACGTCGTATCCGCAATTATGTACTGTACATGCACGCTATAACTGGTGCAAGGCACCGTTTAGTTTTTCGCTTCGGTAGCCAGATTTCAAGCATTCCCCGGCTCGGACATCTATTTCTTTTAAATTGAACTTCTATATATTAATGTTTCTTAAATATCAAACAGTAGCACTACAAATGATTGCCCCGGTATGAGAATGATTTACATGGTGTAAAGTCATGCTCAATTACCTTAGCTACAATTTGGCAGCATCATTCTCAAATTAGGAAGGACTAAAGTGGGCGCAACAACCAAAATCTCAAAAGATAAGGAAATATATTTTTAAGATGATGGCATTCTCAATTACTTATGTTTAATAAAAAGGAATGCTTCTATGTGTGAAAAAAACAACATATTATTGATTAAGATGTATTGTAATTGTATTCATACATTATAAAAGTGTTAATGAATACATCATGAAACCAAATAGCAAAGCCATTAGTATAAGTATCAATCCTGTGATTTGTCCAATTCTGATCTGAATTAGAAATGATAGCTTTTCTTTAATGCATAATTATTTTTTACGAATGAGACCGAGTACATGTACTTGTTAATATCAAGAATTAAATTGTGTTGCACATTACAATATTTAGAGCACATTTATCAAATTATTCATTTATGCAAACAAATCCAATAAATGCACTCTAACTACATGTATAAAGAAGGTGGGTAAATTGCAAATATACTTTTAAATTTGTTTTGACTCCCTTTTCTTGCAAACAGCACCGAAGTTTACAAGGACAGATGCTGACTGCCCGGAGGGATTCGATTTGATAGAGAACTTTTGCTATAAAATAACACCCTCCCAGCAATCATGGAATGAAAGCCTAAACATTTGCGGAAAGCAAAGTTCCAAGCTTCTAGAAATATATGACGATAGTTATTCCAAGATATCAGATATTTTACAACTTTTTGTTGGAAAGGCGTTCTGGGTTGGTGGAACATTTAGCCCGGTGAGTCCAAGTTTAAGGCGAATATAACATATTACATTAATGAAATGTTCAGTTTTTTGGGTTTTTTTTTTTTGTTGTTGTTGTTTTTTTTTTGTTTTTTTTTTGTTGTTGTTTTGTACAGTAGCATGTTTTATCTTATACGCGTTTCTGGAATGCTTCGTAGATGCAATATTTCTTTCAGCAGATTTGAATATTCCCACGATTTAAACTTGATAAGTTGTTATCAAATATATGTATAAGCCTCCAGGTCTGCGGGGTGAAGGTAACGATGACCAGTTAGTGAACCAGTCAACGTCCAATACGGTTAGTTTAATATCGTGTTTAAATACAAGTTATGCTTTCCATACAGATTCTGGACTGTTCTCTGGTATTTTGCCTAGCTATATATAAGGGAAACGGCGCTCTCCACAGGAAAAAGATACAATTTTGGTCAAGTTTGTTTAAATCCGTTAGGTAGTGCAATTTGGACTTATCTTCAAAGTCGGTGTATTGTATTTTAAACTTCTTTTGTGTATTAATTGAAGAGCTGGTGATTAGAGAACATATATGTATACTGATTAATTGTTACACGTATCACTTTGAAAGAACTGTAAGCAAAGCTGAGAACCATACATATGAACAAATGAAATAACGCACCTGGCTTGAGAATCATTTAATAGTGCCACAATAGTATAACCTCCACGTTTGGCGCTAAATAGGTCACATTAACATAAATCAGGAAATTCATGATAGCAAACTTGCGGATCTAATGGAAAATATGTAATTTTTCTTTTCTCTCGTGATTTCGTTTTGCATTTTTGCAGATAAAAGGGCTTACCTGGAATGATGGCAGAAAGTTTAACACTACAATTGAATGGAGTTCTTCAATGACGACGGGGTCTTGTGTATACCTGGATCCCAAAAAAGGTTTACGCGCAAAGGACTGTAGCACGGCATTGCCTGCCGTATGTTTTGTGTGGTCGGGTAGATCCAGTGACGTCACAACAGGTCAGATCTGATACTCGCGATTTGATTTATATTTGTGTCAAAGTATGTTATAACTTTCGGCATTATACTATGTATTTATATACCCTTTATCAATGTAAAGTAATGCATGATTATATCATAACTACCATCTGTTACTAACGTTTCAAATGATAACATTCCATTAGATCTATCATACATATTACATACTGATAGTTACGGGGTCTATATACAAATATATAGGGTTGATTCCAATGTAATAGCTAACAGTGAGAATTGAAGCAGTTTTGTTCCTTCGAAGAAACGAAAAGTGAAAAGGATTCTTTCCCGTTAGGTACCACGAGTTCCGAAACGACCTCCGTACTGGCTTTTGAGTGTAGACAAGACGCGTGGCTCTACCACAATTATTGTTACGTCGTGGAGACCCGAGAAAGATTAAACTTTCGGAATGCAGACATTGCATGCCGGAAGCTTCGTATGACTTTGACAAGCATCAACAGTGTCGAAGAGAACAGAGCGCTAGTGAAATATATAGATGGGAACACGGAGATGTTACACGAATATTACATAGGAATTCAGCGTCATAAGAACAAGTCAAGTAGGTATTCCATCTCCTAGCTCCGGATGTTCCATACTGGGAGTAAATTGCGTTTACAGTTTGTTCTTTGTTTTCCATCTTAACATGATTTTTTGTTTGATGACTTTGACTGAACGTTCTACTGAAAGTTATACGTTATATTCGGACTGTTGCCTACTTTAGACATACATAGTTCCGCCCCACTGCCATATCACACTGTAGACAATCTGAATGATACCACACTAAATCCATCCGGACACACAGCCTACTGGTACTTGAACTAATCTTAGGTGCTCAAGGATAAGCATTGGGGAGATTTAACATTGCCATTGTAATGACTTTGGAATATCGGGGACAAAAATCGAACTCGAAACCTTCACTTCACGGTTTAACTGAAGCTTAAAATCATTTAATTGTATATTTGCAATTCCAAAAATGTATTCAACGTCAATGGACGCATTTGATATGATACCTCTTCTGTTTCACAATAATATTTGACATGTATGGTGACCGTTCAGAGGTTCGTCAATGCAGTTTGTTTATATGTTATATATAAAAATAAGAGCAGTGCCTCTCAAGGCGCACAGATATCTCATTTGGTCATAGATATGTTTATAACCGTGTAATTAAGTCGTTAGTGTTCATGGTGATGATGAAAACTATATGTAAATAATAGAATGGATCTTCAAATGTTTATTTCCACCGATGTATGAATTAAATTGGTACTATCTAACGTGGTCGGTGAAGTTGCTCAGAACCCATCCACTTTTAATTGCCCCGGTATAGTTCATACACCGGTAGACCATAAAAATTCGTAGTTCCGATTAACATTTCAAATGTGATTCAGACACCGATAAACTATCGACTCTTACATTGATATATATACAAGTGTATGTGCGGAGTCTCGATAATACGTGCGGAATACTCTTGTAATTGCATTCTTTCTTCTGTATATATATTCCATATTGTACAAGTCAAATTTTCGTTTCCATTTCAAGTTGTCTGGCTAGACGGCAGCAGAATGACATACGACAACTATTACAAATCATGGGATACATTCTCCTCCCGCTGTAGCGCCCTCTCTACTGCCGACACAATGTGGTATCCTAAAACATGCAAGGAAAGGCTTGGCTACATATGCAAAGGAGTGCCAGGTACGATTAACATCGTGGTCTGGTTTTTAGTTATATTTATGCATTCGTCTGGCCCAAGCAATTTCTATAAACTACCCACAGTCTCGCTATGAACTTTTTTTTTTTTTTCAAACAATCTTTTGTCATTTATATGATTGACTACTTTCAAAGTTTACATTTCCATATAAATCTTTAATTACCTGTTCATGATAAGATTATATTTTTATGAATCACATATAATCTGTGGTATATTTTGCAACGTCCCTTTTAGATTAACTGCAAGTGTATAGCTGCCATTATGAAACCTCAGCTAGTCAATACTAGTTTTAAAAATACCATTTTTGCATTTTTCATTTGTACAGACCGGCTTGTACCTGTCTATACCACAAGACAAAGAAAGTCTCAAGACACTACCCCGTCGCGTCGGATACCCATCAGATCTCGTGGAGCACATCGCATTGAAGGTTTGAATACTTTCACATGTTATAGCGAATTCAAGACATTTGTAGCAGTAACACAAAATATTACAATAGGCTGTATAGTATTCAGTCTTAAAGATATATCTCAGTTCGTTGTGGGGCCTCCGTGGCCGAGAGGGTAAAGTCGCTGACTCACTCAGTCCCTCACCGCGTGGGTTCGAATCCCGGAAGGGTCATTTGGATTTTCATGTGAGGAAGCCTTCCAGCTGGCTTGCGGTAGGTCGGTGGTTCTATCCGAATGCTTCCGTGCATTCGGGGTCTTCCTCCAACTGTAATTAGCTGGACGTCGCTATATGACTGAAATGCTGTCGAAGCGACGGTAATTTCAAATAGTCAAGTCAAGTCATTTCGTGGTATTTTGATTAATTTCGAATAATTAATATGCTTTTTTGTCTCTCTGTGTGACTTTTTATCCTATAGAAACACGTAATATCATTCATTTAAGCATTGGAAATTGCTTTTTTCGGTAAATTTAAAGAAAAAAAACTCGATTACGGCAGGCAAAACTGCAAATTTATAAGCCCACCTTTAAGTTGGTCCTACTAAAATTAAAACCTACAGAGAACTACTCAGAACTACTAAGGCCTATTGGAATAAAACTAAGGCGTAAATTAGGAAGTATATTTATTGAAATGTCTTATTTACCAAATATTTACTGGAGAAGCATATGGTTCAATTTTCAACACCTTGACTGCTATATGAGTTTTGTCTGGCTCTTCTTTGTGTTTACTTCCGGTTATGTTTAAATTGACTCTTATTTCTTTATTGTTCTATGCTAATATATTTTATTGTCACTCGCTGTTCCAGATCGTTACGTGCTTTTGACTTCATAACTTTCTCAACCATTTATTTACTATGCAATTTTAAAGGAAAGCTGAAAGAAAGCCTTTGTTCCAATTAACTGATATAAACATTTAAAGAGTCTAAAATGTGCAAGAAAATAATAACGATGTGTTTTCGGCATATACAAGAACATCCGTACTTCAGGCAAAAGCTAAGATGCAGGAACCTCTGTCTATATAACAAATTGGGATATTCATAATATATGCATTATATGTGCATAAATCATTTAATTCAGAAGATATTGTATCACGAAATGCCAAATATCTTTTATTTCCCCATTTATTTCGCTAACATAGATTTGGTTTAACGTCAACACATCAATAATCATTATAGAACTTGACATGAGGTAGATATATTATGCCTCACTACGATATAACGTCGTAGACATGTGGTAGATATAGTGCTGTCTCACTACGATATAACGTCGTAGACATGTGGTAGATATAGTGCTGTCTCACTACGATATCACGCCGTAGACATGTGGTAGATATAGTGATGCCTCACTGAGATATCACGTCGTAGATATGTGGTAGATATAGTGATGTCTCACTACGATATCACGCCGTAGACATGTGGTAGATATAGTGATGCCTCACTGAGATATCACGTCGTAGACATGTGGTAGATATAGTGCTGCCTCACTACGATATCACGCCGTAGACATGTGGCAGATATAGTGATGCCTCACTGAGATATCACGTCGTAGACATGTGGCAGATATAGTGATGCCTCACTACGATATAACGTCGTAGACATGTGGCCGATATAGATATATGGCCGATATAGTGATGCCTCACTGAGATATCACGTCGTAGATATGTGGCAGATATAGTGCTGCCTCACTGCGATATCACGTCGTAGATATGTGGCAGATATAGTGCTGTCTCACTACGATATCACGTCGTAGATATGTGGCAGATATAGTGCTGCCTCACTGAGATATCACGTCGTAGACATGTGGCCGATATAGTGATCCCTCACTGAGATATCACGTCGTAGACATGTGGCCGATATAGTGATGCCTCACTGAGATATCACGTCGTAGATATGTGGCAGATATAGTGCTGCCTCACTGAGATATCACGTCGTAGACATGTGGCCGATATAGTGATGCCTCACTGAGATATCACGTCGTAGATATGTGGCCGATATAGTGATGCCTTACTGAGATATCACGTCGTAGACATGTGGCCTATATAGTGATGCCTCACTGAGATATCACGTCGTAGACATGTGGCCGATATAGTGCTGCCTCACTGAGATATCACGTCGTAGACATGTGGCAGATATAGTGCTGCCTCACTACGATATCACGTCGTGGCCTGATAACCCACCCAATCACATTGTCTTGACACAAGACAAATCATATCTGGAACTACTTTTTTATGCTGAGCGTCAGGCACAATATAATTTAACGAATTTAGTTTGGCGCGGCCGGGGATCGAGTCAACGACCAAACAATTCCATGGCTGACGCTAACTATTCAGCCACCTAGACTGGTCAATATACTGTACTCATAAATCCTTAATCATAAAAACACATCTAAAATCGCGATCAGATGGCATATCAATGAGTTGTGTTCTTATTAATTATGATCACTTATTGGTGGCTATATTATATATTTTGTCCATTACATGTTCCATGTCCTATACAATGTAAAAAAGTATTTATCCTCGAATAGTAGCCTTTACATAAAGGTTGTCTTAATTTTTAGTGGTCTCCTAATGAAGTTTCACCTTAAATGTATTTTCAGAGAAGAAAGACAGTGTCCTGACGGCGGGTCAGATTGCTGGCACTGTCATTGGCTGTCTTGCAGCGATCTTCATCCTAGCAATCATTATACACGTGGCCCGGCCGTTCGTCGTGAAGAAAGTTATGTACCCCGTCGATGGACAGTCACTGGGTTTCGATAATGCTCTTTTTCAGAGGAACAGTGATACGGTGTCCATTAACTAACTGAAACTAGCATTTATTTGTATCATATGAAGTGAATTTTAATAATTTGTATTGTAAAGTTAAAGTGTGGAATTGTTGATATTTTGGTGCGACATTTTACTTATTTAGTATAATCTTATTTACTACTCGTAGATAGATTCTAACTTAACTTCTTTCGTAAAAAAATGATGAACGTGTTTTATATAGCATTTCAGCTTTATTAGTCTTACAAAATATGTTCACATAACAGACCTCCAGGCCAGCTTCAGACCTTCAGCTGTCAAGTGACATGGGCGTGTGGTAGTATCTTACAATGATCCCGATAATTGGTAGATATTTGGTAAAGATTCCATAACTCTTAGTTCAGGTCCAGCCCACGTACTGTAGTGAAAATTTATTTCAGTTGTAAAAATAATGTTACCCAATCGACATTGAAGATTACTGCTGTTCAGAATAATCACCGTACTATTTTACATGCGATGCAAAACTCGCCCACCCTGCCATGTTACACGTTTGTTTAGATGTCTCATAAGACTGGAAGTTCATTATATTGCATTCAGATCTTATTATTTGAGATTTTTTTAGTAACTGATCGATGGTTTTAGTTTAACGGTCGATCTTAAACTTGAGAAAACATGTAGTTTTCCTCGAACTTTTGCCGAATCCTATGTTTCGGATCTCTTAGTTTTATGTGAAGTCTGTTTAGAAAGGCGTAGTTGTCATATTTCCGCTTCCGGTGTTATTTTGTTGTAATTGCATATGATGAAGTTGTAGCTGGTTGGTGTCGAGGCCATTATTCCCATTAATGATCGAGGTGTTTTAGTCTTAGAATAATTTGCACACGTATTGTTACTGTATAAATGTTTATTTTGCTAAATGTATTGTTCATGCAAAAGAGTGTACAATAAACGTCATAGTTTGTTTTACCATAGGCTGTAATTCTAGAAGTGTATAATTTGAAATACATGTTGAAATGTGGTGTGTTATAGATTTTGTACACAGGAACAATTTATTGATTTAATCGTTTGTATATTGAACATTATATGTAAATAAATATTTTTTAGAATAAGATATACATCTTTATGTCCTTTCGTCGTTTCACCTACTCATCCTAAATAGTTGTTGTTGTTTTTGGATATCATAATCCCTTCCGATCTATCGCATATCATATGGAAGGAATGCTAAATAAAAGTATAGATATAGATACCAGTAAATGCAAATCATATACTGTACATTGATGAGGACAATTAGTGATAAGTAGACAGCCAAGGAGCGTGGGTGACTGTCCCCGGTGATCGAGATATTAGAAGGTCCGCCTCGGGAGCGGGGTCACAAGCTGCGACATACGAAAGTCGTAAAAACTGGTACTGAATTAGTTCCATTACTTAGCGCTCAGTATATAAGGATAGTTTGAGGACGGGTTGGCCCGGTGTCAGGATAATGTGACTGAGTGTTGTATTATGCTACATGTCTACGGTGTAATACTGCAGCAACATATCTGTCTCAAGTGGACGTAGTCTTCACATGACTGAAACACTGTCGATGGGACGTTAGGTCCAAGAAACAAACATACATGGAGAATGAGCTGTGATATTTATACCAGTGCCAAGAATGATCAGGAAACGGACAAGGTTTTAGTCCTTGATGTTTAAGTCATAAATATGCATTTAATGATATAGCGTATAAGTGTTGGTTTCAGTGGAATATCTTTTTTATCTATCCCGTGGGGAGCAAAATCAATATTTTCACGAATGGTGGAGATTTTCCTCCTAAAGAGAGGAATTAAAAATATCATTTCACTGATACATTTCTTTTTTCTTTTTATTTAATGTTCTTTTGGACGCTTTCCTCATTGTAAATGTGTTTATCATAGATTTTACTCTGTGGGGAGCACTTAATTCCTATAATCGCTATTCGGTCTAAACACCGTCCAATAAATGAACACAAAGTGTCTATGAATATTTCTTCCAAGCATTTCTTGAAAAATAATTTATTTCAATGTTGAAATCAAATGAAATTTCGTGAAAAATTTACGAAAGTGATTTTTTTTAGTAATCCCGGAACCACCTTAGTATTTCGGATAAAGCCATTTTTAATAATAACATATAATAATGGAGTAATCGATGTTTAATTGTATATGCAAACAAAGTGTAAAGTTTTCATTTTGGGTCATTGTTATAGGGACGGTGGAGGTTATCCACATAAATGACCTTGAAATCACAGTAAATATAAAATAGACTTTTGTAGGTAAAGATTATGAGTTAATATTTTCACTTATTAATTATAGATAGATTAGTTCCATTCATCCATCCATCTGCTTACCCATTCATCCTTCCATCACCCTTTCTTTCATTTCATCAATCTATCCATCTACTTACCCATAGACAAGGGCAAATGAAAATCTGAACCAACATTATAAACAAAACCTTATCTCAGCTAACCTCAGCATACTCACCCAGTTCATCTTGGCGTCCAAAATGCCTTTTGCAGTCCCATTGGTGTCATCATCGCCGTCAAAATTCCCTGAGTAGATAAAAGTTATTAAAGGGTACCAAATCAGGGGAATGCGGATGATTAAGTTTTCATCTCCGTTTCTCTTTAATTTTTCCCTAGCTTGAACTATGCGACCCATTTTTAATACCAGAATGTGAAGGACATGTGTTCGAACTCGTGTTCGTTCATGTGCTTTTTTTTTTTTGCTTTTTTTTTTATTATTATTATTTTTTTTTTTTTTTTTTTTTTGCATGCATGCAGGGTGGTTAGAGTCGAGGCGGCTATTGTATTAAGTATAATCTTAATCTTGCATAAAGTATTTTTTATGAAAGTTTAACTGTGTGGTATTATTCATAATTTTGAAAATTTAAACTTTTCAATTTCGCACACAATGCTTGAAAAGCGAAACTGGACTTTTGTCTGTATACTAGACTTCATCAGGAGAATGACTCTACTGGGGATTAACACCGGCCGAGGACAAGCGATGTTAATGTTGAATCCCAGATGTGCTACAGGTTATGCCGCCCCTCGTCTCGGTTGAGGGATGGTTTAATAGCACGGATGTATATGGCCTCTTTTACTCCCCCTTCAAACCAAGACGGGTCCCTGTCAAGGATTTTGACTATGTCCATATTCACTGAATATCCTGGATTGTCTATGTGTATGTGTCGCATTACCTCACTTGTACTGGAACTTGGTCTGCGATGTTCACTAAAACGAGCCTTGAGTGTACGTTCTGTTTCGCCGATTTAATCTTTGCCACATGCTGCGCCGCGCCAGAACGATTTAATTTCATTAATGCTTACTAAAAACACTAACCTATTCTTAAGAAGTCCTTAATTAATAAGAAAGTGTACTTCCGGTCCCAAGAGAGCCTCTGTTTAATGTTGTTGGTGGTGTCGACGAACGGACGCTATTTTGTCAGAATGTACATCATTAATTTCAATCGGAAGAATCGCATTGTTCGAGTATCAGAATAACGATGTCGTCGCCATAATTATTATCATAGTTTTTACGGTTGTTGCTGTTCATATTACTTGTATCATTCAATTCTATTTAACATCCATGATATACGAGATTAAAAAATCTTTTTTTTTAATATTATTATTAAAAAGTGGCGTTGATTGAAGTTATTGAAAATATAGAAACGGTTATATGATGTATGAATTATTTCCTTATAATGTCTCACAGATAAAAGTGATTTCGTTTTCTAAAGCCTATTATCTTACTTTGCTATTTTTTAATAATCCTGACATGTACGAGACATGTAATGATCCAGACTCGTACATATCGTATTTATTTGTCCATTCTTCTCTCCGTCTGCATACGTCAGGGCCCAAGGAAGGGGGATCGGTACACAGTCGTCACTGTCCCTGTCAAACCTATCATGTTCACTTTGTACATCTGTCAGGTAAGTGCCCCATAATCTTTCCACGTGACAGCCGGTCTGTCAACGCACGTGACAGATATGCTATTTATAGACATTCCGTATTTGAAAACCGTCAGTGAGTAAAGTGTATGAATTATGTATTCCATGCATGTATTTGCGAATCGTGAGACGATTTTGTCGTTTCTAACGATCATAATTTGCATAGCTGAAGTTGATATTATTTTCCATCCATATGACCTTTTTGAACTTGATAAAAGAAGACAAATGAAGATCTAATTCCGCTAATTTAAAACTGCTGATATAGTTTAAAAATAACGTTCAGAATAGTTTCACCTATGCAATAAATGTAAAGTTATTTTATTTTTCTACATACATCACATCTATATCGGTACAAAAGTACTTATAAATATCACTATTTATTACATGTTTAGGCAAATTTAAGAATAAATCTCTTCCTTTACACAAGATAAATATATCAGCAAGTAGTAGTAAAAGTAGTAGTATTAAGTAGAACAAGAATTTTAACAATACAACATATGCCTTGGATCAACTGTTGGTCTAGAAGGATAGTACAACCATTTCATAAACTATAGTTAAGAGCATTTTGTTACAGGTTACATTTCTGTGTATGTAATCAGATGTACACTTGCCAGCGTATTGATATAAAAAGGATAATTGTTGTTTTCAGTGGTATATTATTTCTAAATTCATCGAGTAACGAGTAATTCATATGATGAACTAAAGTTGATATTTAATTCCTTTCCTATCATCTTGGGGGTTCCATAAACGGAAAAAGTAGTCCCGCTACAAAACAGCTAAAATGATAAAATGGTCATGTTCACTGCTAAATGAGTGTATCACTGATGTCTATTGTATCTTTCTTGTGCTGAATTGTTTTCAGGAGGATTATAAACTGCATTACGAATGATTCCATTAGGTCTTCAAATGTCATAAAAATAAGCCTTTTGTATAGAGAAGTTTTAGTTATTTTGTAAATAATATCTGTCCATATGTTACGACTATCAATTGTCACATAATTTAAAATCTTCTCCATTATAATAAACTTTCTTAATTAAATCCAGTTAATAGTTAAACATATTTCATTGCAATCATACATACATACAATGTTTACACGAAATTAGAGATTTAACTAATAATACAGTATTGTATTTATATTGAATTGCAAAAGGATCGGGCCACAAGTTATAACAATATTAGCGGTCGGCCCTCTCCTAATAAATTAAATTGTATCAAAGTGGACTATCTTGAAAAGTATTACTTTATTCATGTGACTAAACATTTTGTTAATAACTATAAATTACAATTTACACAAAAAGAATAATAAAGAAATTTCATTGATTAGATCTAATTGAAAAAAGGAGAGAAGGAATGAGATAATATAGGAAAAAGGAAAAACAATTAACGAAAATTAATATATAAAAAAGAGATAGAGAAAAAGAACAATATTTTAAGGAAAATAAATAATACAAAAAAGGATTGCTGATGCTGATTTCCTTACAACACTATTTAGCTATAGAAACCGCCTGAAATACTTTTACCCCAAACACATTCAGAACAAAACAAAATTCGTAAATACAACATGAGGGCAAATAATTAAATACATGTATCGTTATTTCTACCTATGATCATCAATATAATAAGCATCAATAATACATAGAAATGAACAAAGAAAGGGAAATCAGTTTCAAGTTTTACAAATATTAACCAATGAGGTGTGTATATAGATTGTATATTAGTTGTTAAATCTTTTAGTTGACATTATGAATTGATGAACATGATGAAAGACAATCGTGTTTTCTTTTTCAGTTTTATTTCAAATTTTGGTTTAAGTGGATGAAAACTACGTGTATCCATATATAATTTACGCCTCTGGCTCTTGTACCGAGGACAGCGAAAGAAAAAATGCTCGGCATCTTCATTAAAGTATCCACAATCGCATCTAGGGTTATCACGTAAATGATTAAGAAATCTTCATTTAGATTACTACATCTGTTTCTTATTCGCGCATGATGAATCTGTAAAAATCTAGTACCAGTTATAAAATAGGAAGGAACATTGTATGGTTTGAATATCGTTTTTATTTTATTTTTTAATGATAGCAATGAATGTGATTCTCGGATGTTAAGATCCAGTTAAAGATGATGATTTCATAGTATATATAGTATATGTATGTACATAATTCAATAGCATGAAGCGAAAGTTCGATATTTGAAGTTTGATTTACAGAAGATATTACTGTTTATAATATTGTAATATACTTATCTTCCAAAAATGGAATACAAGTATATATATTCTACTTAACATACTATTAAGTGATACAATGATTAATCATTCATTATTGTATGTTTTCTCAAAATTTACCACTACAGGTGACATAGTTCATGTTTTAAGTATATAAGTATGTATGAAAAGTTGTTGTTGTTGTTGCTGTTGTTCAGTTGTTTTTTTAATTTGCATACAGATCAAAACAAATTTTTGAATTATTTTCGCGAACAGATAACCATTTTGCAACGTCTTTTATTCGGCTTACGACATTGTAAAAGGATACTATTTTTTATGATAATTGATTGAACCTCTTCGCATTTGTTTTCAAGATATGGTTTAAAGGTAAAACTGTATTTCTATTGTAAAAGATTACAAGAAGAATGAAAAAATGTCGGTTTCGTCGCCATTGAAATACATACGAGTGTATGCAGTTATTAGTGTCATTGTGATAACGAGTGTATGCAGTTATTAGCGTCATAGTGATAACGAGTGTATGCAGTTATTAGCGTCATTGTGATAACGAGTGTATGCAGTTATTAGCGCCATTGTGATAACGAGTGTATGCAGTTATTAATGTCATTGTGATAACGAGTGTATGCAGTTATTAGTGTAGTAAATGAAAACCTTTATAAACTCTGAGCAAAAGAGCCTCAAACTCGATGGATGTTTTGTTTGCATCTGCACTGAAGTTTATTTTAAGCATTTTTGAAGGACCATGATTATAATTCAATGATGGATGGATTGCCTTAAATACTGTTAAATACATTTCTCTTAATTGATACAAACAAATGTGTTTCTCTCTCTAGTTTATCTCACAAAGGTGTCAATGGGTTGTTTTATTGCAGAATATCTTTATCGCCTTATAAAAATGTAATAAAGCGTAAGATAATGGCGCTCTCGTTGACATTTATTGACGTCACAATATAAAGACCATGACTTCTTTTGAAAAACACATAACACTTACACATTTCATTATAATAATGATACCATAATAAGAATGTTTTCTTTTTCACGTACCTTAGATTTGTTTTGTACGATGGCCTGATAATATTATTAAAGATTATACAATGCTGCATTTATGATATTAATCATACAAAATGGTAAGTATATATATTATTCTTTATACTGCTACATTTCATAATCACAACACATAAGCCTTGTCTGTATTAGAACTATTTTGAAAAAATATAATCATTTGAATTTAATCGGTGTTATGCTAATTTTTTTGATAAATAGATTTCAATTATAGTCTTAAAATGTCATTTTATTCTCTATTTTTCCTTGTTTCAGGTTTTAAGATTTTTACAATGCTCGACTTAGCAGTATAAGAGCTAGTCACACACACACGCACACTTCATCGTGAAAAATGGGGAAAAAAAGAGAGAGAGAAGAATGTTTTCTTCAACAAACTTATTTATTTATTTCAATACAGTTGATAAGTTATCAGCTAAAGCCAGTCACTTTTATTTCTTTATTAAGTATATACCATTGACTGCAAAACAATAGTATACGGAAAAAGAACAGGATATGCTCATTCTTTCCAAAATAAAGAAAATTTGAATTGAGAATACATATCATAATAATTGATGTTAATAGTTTTGTGCTCAGGAGATGTATTATAAGATTTACTATTCACAAAATTTGTTTTGACCAATTAACTTTTTTGAATGCACGTATTTTCAGGAAAGAAAAATGATTAATGAATATTTTCTGGTAAATAATAACAAAAACTAACAAAAATAGTTTCAACCTTTTTTTTAATATTTTCTTTTACTTATTTTTTTATTTTATTTTATTTTTTGTATTTTGACATTTTTATTTACATTTGTTTACATCACATCGACATTCTAGGATTGGCAATTAGCAACTCTGGTCAGTGTGTCCGTCATTTGAGGTCAGTTTCTGGCCATTAGTCATCTGGCCATCATCGATCAGTCATTGGCTGGCAGTGCAGCGTGAGATACTGAAACCACTTTGACATAAATAGTGCTGGTTTATCGCTCACTGTACTAATGTAGACTCAAATAGTTTCGTAACACTTGTCAACCTTGGTCTCATAGGTGTTACTGTATAATGAGTTTAGTCATAAACAATGGTTACAACGTTCAGCGAGTCAGGCAAACATCAGCGTAATAGGTTGTGACGGTTCTTTTTTTTTTTTAATAACAAACCCAACAAGATTCCCAGAATTGTAAATGTAAAATGAGGACCGTCCGTGTTCCCTTAATTGTGACCCCTGTCGGTGTTTACCACTGCTATTGTCGTTATTTTGAATGCGTTGAAAACGAAACAATTATGTTTGTTTGTTTGTTTATTTGGTTTAACGTGTCGTCGACAATTTTAGTCATTTGGATATAGTACTGCCACACTGAAATATCACGCCATAGACACGTGGTACCACACCCAGTCACATTATCCTGACACCGACTAAACTATAAACATACCATTTGATTCTATTTATTAACAGCAAATATTGAGGACAAAAATATATAAATAAAGATATAAATGGTGACTGGATTGAAATATCGTGATAAGTATTACATTATGTAAAGTCAGTTATATTAAGGATTACATCCATCCTCGAATATAAGCCGAGTAGTCAGAGAGCTCGTTCGAGAGATCACGGGTTCGAATTTGGGTCGGAACATACCACAGATGTAAAAATGGTATTGCTAAGTGCTGAACATATGGGGATAATTCTATAACTGGTCGGTCTTGTAGCAGGATAATATGACTTGATATTTTATAATAACACTTGCTTACGGCTTGAAATCAAAGTGTAGAAATGCTAGATTTGTCTCATATAGACTAATTCCATACCAAAAATGATTGAAGTACTGTCGGCGAGACAAGCAAACAAACGAGCATACAAATTTCAGTCAAAAATGATAGCTGTGACCTGACGTTGTATTGGAAATATATCCACCAATTTATGTGCCCACGAAATGATATTAAATGTAGACACGTTGAATTTTAGTGTCAGCGAACTTTAATTATTTTATAAATGCGTTGTCTATTTTTCTTAAACGTCACAAGTGTAATGTGATATTTGTTTCGTTCTCTTTTCTTGCATTTTTTTTAAAATAAATTAAAATGTTACTGACATCATGGTAGTCTTAGAAATATTTCAAATTAATATATTTTTACATGTATATTTTAACCGTATTACGTCGTGATTAAATTGTCACTTTGCTTGTGTTTCAGTATTTCCACGTTAACTGGTTCTATAAATTATCTTACTTATACATTGTACGCACACGGAGACGAAATTGTTATGCTTCTTAGAATGTAAGCTGACCTACTGAAAGGAAGTGCAATTATAATGGAAACCAGTGGTGTAATATCCCTTTAAATTATTTGTCTGTCTGTCTGTCTGTCTGTCTGTCTGTCTCTCTCTCAAACACACACAAATCATAATGTTTATTCTATTGTTAGAAAGTCTGTTTAATTAAGGCATAGACAAACATAATAGAAAATGGTGTTTCATATAACCTTTAACGTCGCTTCTTTCTTTTATTTTAGCACTTCAACTATAATCACGATCTTTACCTGTCTTTATGTTTCAACCTACAAAGCTGTTTAAACAATGTTCAAATTAACAATGGGTCCCTTATAGCCGACCCCATAGCGTGGCTACCTCTGACTTTAATATGCATTCAATTTGCAACTGTCACATTTGTTTGATTTAAATTGAGGAACTTTAAGATAGCGCTGATACAAATGTAGAGCAAATGTAGAAGAAAAAAAAACACGGTTTATTGTGATGGGCATAAAATGCAAGTATATTCTCTTATATCTGAATTTAACGTCAGTATTTGACAAATATACTTGAGCACTGGTTTTGTCGGCTGGGACATCGAGTCACGATATTAATCACACAAAAACTTCTATAACTGGACGATGTTCTCACCCCCTCCCCCCATAAAAAATGAGATCATTAAGTGTTTTTCTTTTATATCGATTCGATTTAAAACACGTATTAAGCAGCATAAAAAGTATATAATGATAGCTTTTGTAGATACAAAACCTGGAGCTTTCATTAAACATGCGCCTATTTCGAATAGCCCCGTCGAACCTCTCTCTCTTCGCCTTGACGTTACTTTACGTCGGCGTGCGTGCACACTGCCTATAAAACCCGGACAACGGGTTGTGATCGTCAGTCTCAGTGCTCAACAGCGCATCTCGTGGGTACCCTAAGTTGGATTTGAAGGACTAGAACTCGTAACTCCATCATGATCAAGTTGGTTGTTTTATCTGCCTTGGTTGCCGTAGTGGGTAAGTATTCTGACATTAATTGGCCTCTGTTGTTTCTTTTCCCTTTGTTCTTTTTAACATTTCTTTGAGTGTGAAATTTTGCAAAATGATGTCCATGCGCCAGATTTTATTCATTGTGTACCAAAATGTAACCACTTAAGGGATAATCCTAGTTGTGCTTGTGTTTGTGTGTGTGTTGTGTGTGGGGGGGGGGGATCTTGAAGATGCAGAGCAATTTTATTTAGGTGTCCACTTTTTATTAATCAAAGATATATCATGTTTCGCGCAACCAGAAATTTCGATCCATTAAATTTACAACTTAAGTTATTTGGGAGCAATATGATTTCGCCAGAGGAACACATAGTTGTAGTTGAAGTACTATTGTACTATTGCTGATATTGTTATATAGCACTGTGTGTCATTTGATACTTTAAATAAAATTTAATGTATGTTAACTCCTAGGTTCGGGTTATCTCTGTATGGACATATGCTACATATACCATATAGTATTAAGTTCCTGTGTTTGTGCCCTGTTGCCTATGCTGTCCTGGGGGGTACGTCTGGAGTAGCCACACGCAGGGGAATTCTAATCACCTTCTTCATATATTAATATATTGATCAATATGTATGTCATTGATATCTCTACTTTAAGTCTTCTTTTCCTTACATTTATGTTTGTATTTTGTTTTTCTGTCCATCTGTACATATATTATGTTAATTCTGTAATGAATTGTGTAAAATTTAGGGGAAGGATTGTCACTAAGTTGTTAGAACTCGTGGTCCAACCCCATTTCATAATTTCGAAATAAAATATGTTTAAACCAAAATGTAAAGATAAACATACGACTTTGAAAATAGGAGATGAAAATACACCGATTTTTAACAAATTAAGCCCTATTCTGGGACTTCTCATTCATTTTGTGAGTTAACTTTGTACAATTTGTAAAGTTGTAAATAAATATATGTAGCCCAAATTCATAATCACTATTTCTAACACTACTTGTCAGCACTGTACATTATTTTATACTCGAACGTCTTCTACTTTAGACGCTTATATGAACACTTTACCAGTTCATTCAAAGACCCGTGTTAATAATGTTCCAA
>CM037785.1:38424865-38454692 GCA_021229015.1 Solen grandis
AATTGGCCCCGTCCAAGGGGTCACTTGATTTTACATAGGTTTATAAAGGAAAATCTTGAAAAATCTTCTTATCAGAAACCACAAGGACTGGAGCTTAGATATTTGGTATGTAGCATTGTCTAGTGGATGTCTACAAAAATTGTACAAATCATGACCCTGGGGTCAAAATTGGCCCCGCCCCTGGGGCCACTTAATTTTATACAAGAAAATCTAGAAAAATCTTCTTGTCAGAAACCACAAGGCCTAGAGCTTAGATATTTGGTGTGTAGCATTGTCTAGTAGATGTCTACCAATATTGTACAAATCATGACCCTTGGGTCAAAATTGGCCCCGCCTCTTTACATAGGCTATATCATATAGGAAAACTTCTTGTCAGAAACCACAAGGCCTGGAGCTTAGATGTTTGGTGTGTAGCATTGTCTAGTGGATTTCAACCAAGATTGTACAAATCATGACCCTGGGGTCAAAATTGGCCCTGCTTCAGGGGCCACTTGATTTACCAAAGGTCAGGTCTATTGCATAATTAGGTCACGGAATCAAAAAGTAGATTTTGAATTCATTTTTAGCTCACCTGAGCACAACGTGCTCAAGGTGAGCTTTTCTGATCCCCTTTTGTCCGGCGTCCGTCGTCCGTGCATGCGTGCGTGCGTGCGTCTGGCGTCAACAATTGCTTCAAACAACATCTCCTCCTAAACGGCTTGGCCAATTTGAAAAATATTTTGCAGGAATGTTCCTTGGATGAAGCTCTACTAAAGTTGTATAAATGGTTCTGGTCCATTGCATAATTAGGTCACAGGAGCTAAAAATAGATTTTAAAAATGAAAATTTAAAAAATCTTCTTCTCTGAAACCACAAGGCCTAGCCTTTTGATTTTTGGTATGTAGCATGATCTTATGACTCTCTACCAAGATTGTACAAATTATGACCCTGGGGTCAAAATTGGCCCCGCCCCAGGGGTCACTTGATTTCACATAGGCTAATATAGGAAAAACTTGAAAAAATCTTCTTCTCCGAAACCACAAGGCCTAGCCTTTTGATTTTTGTTATGTAGCATGATCTTATGACTCTCTACCAAGATTGTACAAATTATGACCCTGGGGTCAAAATTGGCCCCGCCCAAGGGGTCACTTGATTTCACATAGGCTAATATAGGAAAAACTTGAAAAAATCTTCTTCTCAGAAACCACAAGGCCTAGCCTTTTGATTTTTGGTATGTAGCATGATCTTATGACTCTCTACCAAGATTGTACAATCATGACCCTGGGGTCAAAATTGGCCCCGACCCAGGGGTCACTTGATTTAACATAGGCTAATATAGGAAAAACTTGAAAAATCTTCTTCTCAGAAACCACAAGGCCTGGGGTTTAGATATTTGGTGTGCAGCATTGTCTAGTAGATCACAACCAAGTTTGTTCAAATCATGGCCCTGGGATCAAATTTGGCCCCACCAAGGGGTCACCTGATTTTACATAGAAAAAAAAAAATCTTCTTCTCTGAAACCACAAGGCCTAGCCTTTTGATTTTTAATATGTAGCATGATCTTATGACTCTCTACCAAGATTGTTCAAATTATGACCCTGGGGTCAAAATTGGCCCCGCCCCAGGGGTCACTTGATTTAACATAGGCTAATATAGAAAAAAAAAAAAAATCTTCTTCTCAGACACCACAAAGCATAGAGTTTAGATATTTGGTGTGTAGCATTTCTAGTCGCTTCTTACCAAGTTTGTTCAAATCATGACGCTGGGGTCAAAATTGGCCCTGCTCCAGGGATCACTTGATTTTACATAGACTTATATTGGAAAAAAAACTAGAAAAATCTTCAAGGTCTGGAGTTTATATATTTGGTATGTAACATGGGCTAATAGACCTCTACCAAGTAGAGTGTGGTAGTGTGTAGCATTGTCTAGTCGATTCTTACCAACTTTGTTCAAATCATGACCCTGGGGTCAAAATTGGCTCTGCCCCAGGGGTCACTTGATTTTACATAGCCTAATGATACCAGGTGAGCGATCCAGGGCCATCATGGCCCTCTTGTATATATATATATTTTAAGCCACGGCCAGTAATTTCTAAGCAATATTATCCATGAAAATGTAATCTCCATATTATCCAATGAGCAACGCAGTATCGACAAAGGCTTAGTTATATTAAAAATTGGACATGAAAAATTATAAGTAATCAAAACTATATCAGTGATTGACACTGCATGCGAGTGTACAAAGAAAGATGTATACATATATATCGTCGAAAACGGAGACATATATTTAACCCTTTCCCTCATAGAGGAAACCATGAAATGACCTATGCGAACAACATAAAATCAGATCAGCCTGCGAGTAACTCGCATGCTGATCAGGTTTTATGCTGTTCGCTGCTTCTCATTGGTCTGGAAATGAGGACTTTATAATTAAATTTGGTAAGGTTTAACTGTGGTTTTCTGCTGATCAGGCTTAATGTGGTACCTATTGAGTGCGTCAAAATGAGTCTACATGAGGGAAAGGGTTAAGACTATATAAGCACTCTTTGATATCTACATTTTCCTGCAGAAATGTGTCATTTATAATTGAACAAATCGATACCAACTACAGAGATACAAAACCTTGATACAAAATTGTCAGTTTGCTGGCATTACAAAATAAAGAAAGATCGTGTTTTCCTCTTGAAGTTTCTCCTTCTATGAACTTATTTATTATACTTAAGGTTGTAAAATTAATACCTAAACCTAAAGTTTGTTCTTTGAAAAAAATTTTATACAAGTTTTAGCCTACCAAAAGTTCCTTCCAGTGCATTTCTTAACATTGAGGTATATGATGAAAGCTGGTTTAGGTTGACAAAAATTTTTATCTTGGATAAAACATTTATTGGAAAGTTAGTGATGGTTGAAAAAAAAATATGTCAGTGTACATGTAATTTAGTAGAAAATTAGTTGTTTCAAGATCAGTCTTAATATAATATATTCACATTTAAAAATCACCCTCACGAAAAAGATACAAGTGAAAATTCCACCCTGTTAGGGCCCTGGCTCCAGTTCCCCGAAATGACAGTGGGCTCTGCAGGCTGTTAAATGCTTTCCTTATTATGTTAACTTCTATATCAAGCAACAACAGATAGTCAGCCACACTCCTACACATAGGCAAGTCCATTTAGAATAAAGGACGACCCCATTGTCCAGAGTAAAACACTTGAATAGACTAAAGCATTGTAGCCTGACACCCTTCCATAAACAGGCAATGAGAGAGCCTGTTAGCAGACCTTTTTTTATCTACACTCCTGTTAAAATTAAGGTCATGACCCAAAGGTTTGTTACGAAACATTTGTAATGAATGAATGAAAATATGAATGAAGGCGTCTTTCCCTGCAATTTCAAGACTGTAACCCCTGAATAAAATTGTCATCGCCATGGATACGTGTTTCGTACCTTACACGTGATCTAAAAGCTCATATGGCCGATTGAATGGTGGTTTGAGGTATTACAGAAATTCACGTTGGTACATGTAACCGTCTCATCATAAGATTTCTGAATGACACATAGTACTGAGCGGGCAAACTTATTTTTAGATGGTAGTCCTATATCCCGCAAGTAACGTGGAACGACTATAGATGTTTATTCACATGGGAAGGAACAATTATTATTTGTTATTGCATGAATAACAATCATTTTTATTTTGTCTCAAAAAGCAAAGTGGTTTCCTAAAGACAGTAGACGATCCACAGATTCTCAGGTTGAGGAATGTGATGGAGGAGGACGAGGGATGGTACTCGTGTGTGGTCACCAACAATGTCGGCATGAACTACAAGAGTGCATATCTCACAGTGCTCACTGGTATGTATGTACTTAAATTACAAAAGTGCATATATCACAGTGTTCCCTGGTATAGATACCTAAGGTGGCAGGGGATACCTGCGAATTTTGGCCCCTGTGGAAGGATTCAGCTGACGTGTAAATAATGCAGTTATGCACCTAATCCCCCGCCACTGTTTGAGAGGCGTGACAACCAGTACAAAAATTAGCATGTCATGCCGAGCGGCTCATTGATGGGACTACAAACCCCCGTCTGCAGCCGACTCGTACAAGACACAGCTGATTTGTCTCCATTTGTTTGTAATTCATTTCTTCCACTTCCTCCGAAATGGGGTTAAATTTCCTTTGCATACCTCTTTTGTCTGGTGATTGAATATTCAAGCAGGCAAGCACAAATTGTATATCTCTGATCCCAAATTTGGAGGTTAGGACAGGCAAAAGAAGGCAGTTGTTGAAACACCTCAGCCAAATTGTTATACAAAGTCCTTTTCTGTCCACTACACTTAATTCAAGTTCATCATTCTTACATTTGTGTCCCTTTATGTTAATTGTTACATGCATCTTCAAGCATTTTCAAATTAATTACTGCATTTTCACTCTTTAATGCATTGTTTGTATATTCTGCAGAGATTTTTTCCCCTTTCCACTTCCAGTGCCTTCTGATGGTCTTAGACGGAACGGAACAGTCGGGCTGGAGTCTGAACTTGCATCCAGTGCCATAGGCTTGGGCAGTCGACTCCGCAGTTTCGGCACATCCTCGGGCCGTGAATTATGTTCTACAGATTCTGCAGCACTGGACAACTCTTGGCAAACATCATGGTGTCTTCTCCACTTCTCTTCTGCAAATTTATTTCCTTTTTTGAAATATGTTTTTCTCTGTTTCTTATTACGTTTGTAACTGCAATTATACTTTTTCTTGCTTCTCTCTATATTCACTGCTAACTAACACCAATTACTTTGGAAAACAATGGACTGGGCAGTATGTTTTATCATTAAATAGCGTCTTATCAGAGGGAAAAAGTGTCAGATGTCAGGCCTGGACTTCATATTTTATTTTGTAATTGAGTCAGTTTGCATTCAGGTGGGTGCCATTGTTAGGGCATTAGGATTTACCTCCCTTATATTAACAACATGAAACCAGTATCATTTGTGAATGGGTTACTGCATATAATTTGTGTTTCTTAGGTGTATTTTTTGTTCAAATTTTGGGCTGTCAATATTTACATTTGTAACTGTATAATTGAATTATTTCTCTTGAAGTGGGGGTACTTTATGTAAATGGCAATCTGAATGACTGTAACACGGTTTAATGACTATTCACTTTTATTGGATTAATATATACTGGCGAGATAAAGAAACACCTCATCGAAATTTGGCATTGTTTTCTTTGCACCGTTTCAAATTGTAGTGAAATGTAGTAAATGTATATGTGTTATGACCAGCAAACAAAAACTCATACAATTCTATACAGCCAATTGTCCACTTCATGTACTGTCTGCTCATGCTTTCCTCATGCAACCCGTGCATGTCAACCATGTGGTTTTATGGAGTAAATTTTACACAAGTACATGTGTTAGTCGACATACAACCATAACTTCAGAGATTTTCAGATTAAACATTGGTTTTTGATAATGCATAGGCTAAATTTGGAAGAGAGGGCTAAAGTTTTTGGCCATGCTTGAATGTGGGTGAACGACAATTCTGCGTCTTCTTGGACGTGTTAAAAACACTGGAACGTTTGTTGATAGGCAAGATTCAGGTAGACCGCGTGTAACGTCAGTACGACAAGACAATTATATACATCAACACCATTTGCATGACAGATTTGTGACGGCAGGATCAACGTCACAAGTAGTGGTGGGTAACCGTGGACACCCAAGAAGTCGACATACAGTCAGAAATCGACTAAGAGAATGGGGAATGACCTGCCGCGGTTTAGTTCTAACGTTACGCCACCGTCACCAATGTCTAATTTGGGCTAGCAACCAGTGTTGGCAGAACGTAGTGTTCAGTGTTGAGTTGCGTCTCAACTTGTAGAACGCCGACAGATGTACCCGTGTCTGAATCATGAATAATGAAAAATTGTATACCGAGTTGGAATGAGATGTTTCCTATTCTTGTCAGTTTATATTAAATTTATGCATCTGTTGTTCATATTGCATAATTTGTTACTATAAAAAAAGTTAAAGGTGGCAGGGGATACCTGGCATTACCTGTGAATTTTGGCCCCTGAGGAATTTACATGTATTTCAAGTGCTGGAACTTAAATGTCTTTTTTAAGAATGTAAATATTTATTGCAATGATTTCTCTGCCAGTTTTTATTTATGAATACATAGGAAATTTGGGGACAATACAAACATTTGTGTATGCTGGACTAAGACCACAATTAATATTATTATATGTTCTATATAAGCATATATACAAATGACAATTTCTGTAGGGAAATTGACATCCAGACTTACCCTCATTAGATTGATCTATTCAAGAGAAATAGTTCTGTACATTTTAAACATGGGATAACCTGGCTACTTTTTGACCTATTTAAGGCAAAATAACATACGTATGAATTTAGTGCACTGGTTGGCCATTTCACACCAATTTTCTCAAAAATTCCCCTCTCAGCAATGCTCAACTTTTAAGGTTGTTGTGCAATAAGGCCTCCAAATGACTATTTTAATTGTGTTCTATAGAATCTAATCCTTTATTGCATGTCTTTAAGTCAAAAGTTCACCATAATTCAGTATTAATTAGGGTCACTATTTTCTATGTAGGCACATCTGGATGCAGGGTAACCAAGGGCAGATAACTGTGGTCTTAGTCCTATTTAGTAAAAAAAAATAATCAAAAAGTGTCTAAAAGTGATGCACAATGTATACTGAGCCATTATATGAACAATTGTATCAATACAGTTCCTGTACACTCCATACTCTTTTTTACTGTTTTTGAAAAGGTTTGCTCTCTCTCATAGCATACGTTTGTGCATCAGACAAGTTTGCGTGACAACAAATTTTCTACTAATAGTGTGTAAAGACACTGCTGTCTGCCAAAGGCCATAACTCCTGTACTCTTGGGTTGATATATGACCATAAGCATTAATGCTTGAGAAATGAAGGTGCTAGAGTCTAAACATGGCAAACTTGTGAGATTTTCTGATTTTATTTTTCATGGGCAATAACTCTAGATTTATCAATCAAATATTAGCCATGGTTAATCTTATCTGAAATATTTTTAAAAATTCATTTTATGCTTTTGTTTGAACAAGACTGACAATGAGAAACCCAGCAATTTTAAATAATTCAAGGGCCATAACTCCCAACCTACTTAGTACCAGCCATAATTAAGCCAGGCTGAGGGATAATGGCTATAAACCATGTTGCTATAGTGTAAACCAACGGATATTGGACACTCAGTGCTCAGTGCATAGGTGAGCTAAAAACCCACACAACTTATAAGGACTATTTGGAAGATCATACAGCAGGTTAACAATGGAAGAATGACAAGACCCTGGATAAGTTAAACATGTATTCATATAGCATATATATCAAACTTTCAAAAAATATGTTTTCCAGAGGGAAATAATACAGTAAACCACTAAATTCACACTATTTCAATATTTCTGCAAAAATTTGCCTTTCTCGAGAAATGATTTTTTTTTTTAGCAACTACATGATGGACATTTATACAGTCGCCATATTGTTATTGCTATCAATGGCACAATAACAATATGGCGACTGTATAAACATCCATGTAGTTGCTAAAAAAAAAAGTCATGTATTTTTTTTTCTTGAGAAAGGCAAATTTCGGCCGAAATTCTGAAAAAGAGTGAATTTAATACAAAATGTAGTTATCAAACTTTCAGTTTCCTAAAGAAACTTAATTTACAACATTCAAACAGGATCTTTTTATGTCTATAATACATTTAAGAATTTCATTCTTCTGCAAGTGTACCTAAAGTAGCACCATATGCTTATTACAAACATGTATATCTTTCCAAATAAGTGAAGAATTTTTTCGCATCAATCCAGTCTTTTCATAAATATTAAAACAAATCTACGCTTTCTTCAGAACAGACAAACAAGCACATACACAAATACCTATTCCATGGAATGTTTAAAATGAGCTGAGCAAATAGCAAATTAATTGGACGATGTGAACAGCTACATGTAACACATATATGTATACTATGACCTTAGTATAATTATGATAATACTTAAAGGTTGATACACTTTGTCTTACACTGTTACATTATAAAGCATAGTTAATTACATTCCACAAGTTTTAGTTAAAACATTTTCTTTTCCACTGATTTGGAAACGAGTTCTTAACATTTATATCTCAACTTCTCTTGGGGTTGGACCAACTCACATTTTACTGGTAGACGTAATGCACCAGTATATTTAATAAATCACATGAAACTGGCATCTTTTTTGAACATATAAAGTGGTTCATATCATCCCTCACATGGTTTTCAATTACCCAGTATCCTCGTGCACAGTGGTTATCCACATTGTCACAAGACCAACATACAGGAGTATTGCTATGTTAAGTCATTAATCATTATCAATGATTCTGGGGGATGATCTTGATCTTATCCACACTTTTTGCCACGTATAATAACCCAAAAAAACACGTTCAAGTAAGTTGACTTGATGTTTTGTAAAACACAAATTCTCCACAAACATGTTTCCACAAAAATACCTTAGAGAGTCGCCAATCTAAGGGTCAATGACTTTACTGAATTTACCATCGCTTCGACAGTGTTTCAGTCATATAGCGACGTCCAGCTAATTACAGGTGGAGGAAGACCCCGAATGCACGGAGACATCCGGGTAGAACCACCGACCTGGAAGACTTCCTCACATGAAAATCCAAATGACCCTGCCGGTATTCGAACCCATGCGATGAGGGGCTGAGTGAGTGTTAAAGTCAGCGACTTTACCCTCTTGGCCATGGAGGCCCCAAAGGTCAACAAAAAACAATGAGTGAGCAGCATACACACATGTTCTACTGTACGACACAAAGTGGACATTAATACAAACACAACTTGAGCAATCTCTGAAGGTGAAGAATATCACAATACTACCACACTGACTTAACAGTGTGAAAAGATATTGAAGATTTTGTAAAGAGGGATGGGAAAGTCCTGTAATTTTCCTTTAGCCAAAATTGAGTTTGTGAAGAGTGTGTACAAGGTATAATAAGATATCTTTGCACCGATTAAAACAACAAACTATATACATGACGATGTACCAAAATAATCAAATAACCCCCCATTTCTTCTCTTTATAAGAACAGTAACATTAGGATAGTAGAAGCATTTAAGAACATTCATATATATTTATAATTACCATTCGTAGGGTATTTCGTTTCTCTGAGACAATTTCGATCTATGATATTTATTCTGGATGAACTGACATAATCACAATCATGTTTTTGCATGTGTATATTTCATTGTACACTATTTTTGATACAATAGTACTATGAATTGGCAAAGTCCTATTCAGCATATTATATCAAACAGGTCTTTGGTATGTGTTCTTATACTGATACATAGCTAGAGGTATACAGATCAAGTGATGTCATTTTGCAGTTGCTTTTTAGGCAAAGTTCTTATTCATTTGTAATTACAATTAATCTTTTGCCTAAGGTTTAACTTATTACTTATTGCCCTTGCCCTTTGGCAAAATCCCTAGGCAAATTTAAACAAGAGGTCCCACACATGCAGGAGATTGAAATAGCCCCCCCCCCCACCATTGTTCAGCACTTGTTACAGAAGCAAAATATTTTGTGAAAAAGTGAAAAGTGTAAAATTCAATATTTTGAAATTAATTATAAACTTTCAAAAAAAAAAGGTTATTTATGTCATCTATGGAAAAAATGAACGAAAAAAATGTTGATTATCACACAAAGTCATATTTGTTGTCTTCGAAAATACATACCTTCAATGACTTGGGGGGGGGGGGGAAGAAAAAGCAATGAATATTTCTATATCATATCAAATGATGAAAGACCTACTGCAAAATAAAACATTGCAAGAATATAAACATATATACAATGACCAAATGGACCTTCCATTGTTAATTAACAGAAATACTTAAATTAATGGACTATCCAATGGTTACATTTGGGAATCCAAGTGACAAAAGTAATCAATAAAACATTAATTTGGATTACAGTTATGAGCTGCTAACCTGATAATGAAAGAAAAATAATCCCCTTAACCCTATACCTAGTTCAGTCGCATTTTGACGACATGCCAGACAAAGAAATCCCAGATCAGTCAGCTCCTAAAAAGAGTTGTCAAATCAGAGTCTTTTCTGATTGCTCATTCAAAACTGTAGCTCAGATTCTACACACTCTCCATGGCAAAGAAAAGTTGTTATATATACCATTTATAGTTAAATTGATATATTCAACAATTCATAAATGTCTCTTAAATGTTCATAATGTTAAGGTATGTGTAACAAATACGTCATTGACTTAAGACTGTCTCTAATTATACATATATTAATTGGATATTAACCCTTTCCCTCATAGAGGAAACCATGAAAATACCTATGCGAACAGCATAAAACCAGATCAGCCTGCGAGTAACTCACAGGCTGATCAGGTTTTATGCTGTTCGCTGCTCCTCAGTGGTCTGGAAATGAGGATTTTGTAATTAAATTTGGTAAGGTTTAACTGTGGTTTTCTGCAGATCAGGCTTTATGTGCTACCTATTGAGTGCGTCAAAATGAGTCTATATGAGGGAAAGGGTTAAAGGATGGATAATACATACATATATGATACATGTATATGTAAGAAAACTCCTTGAAATTAGTATGAAAAATCCCTGATAATCAAGTTTTAGAACACATATGTATATATTGATATACAAAATACATTTACATCACAGCTTAATAAAATACATTGAGTCCTGAAATTATGCGAAATTGGTCAATTATTAATGCATACAAAAAAATGTGTATGCTTAAAAAAGGAAAACGCATTTTACTTCTAATGAAACATGTAACTTATAAATGTCTGGTTCAAATGAGAGTGACAACATCAAATACTAAACTACCGTAGCAATAATCGAGCCATCTTTGAAGGTGAATACATGTAATATGCCTCATACATCTTTGTAACTGGTAAAAAAAAACCTGTCTCTCTTTGGAAATGTAGAACAAAATTATCTCACCTTATGTACATCTTCATAAGCTGTACTGCCTTTGCAAAAAGCTTCCTTGAAATTAATTTTTATGAAGTTGTATTAACAAAATTAATACTAGAAGACAACCCTAAGATCAGTCAAATACCACCAAATAGTCCCGTGTGTTTAAAAATATTTGAATACAATCTCCGGCTCAAAAATTGAATATCATACTCAAATACCTATTGAAACTAATGGGCCTAACTTGAGTCCGAGCATAAAAGCATAAAATAAGTACCTTTTTTTATTTTTGAGTACTAGGGACTAGATGTAAAACCTTTGATTAAAGTTTGTTTAAAAAATCAATCCATCAATTTAAGGGGAGTCCCCCCCTATGAGAAAGCAGTAGTATATCAAGCCCCAAGACAAGCTTCCTTTGGGAAACAGATGACGGACATCACATCACCTCATGCACGTTATCATCATTTGATGAACTATCTTTGTGTATATTCCATTGAAATCCACCATACCTTTAAGGAGGAATTCCTGGTCATGCTTATAAGAGAAAAGAAATGACTGACAGTCTAGGTGATTCCTATACCCCCTTCCAACCACACACACACAAAATCAAAACAAAAACTTTCTTAACCCTTTCCCTCATATAGACTCATTTTGACGCCCTCGATAGGTATCACATAAAGCCTGATCAGCAGAAAACCACAGTTAAACCTTACCAAATTTAATTACAAAATACAAAGTACTCATTTCCAGACCACTGAGGAGCAGCGAACAGCATAAAACCTGATCAGCCTGCGAGTTACTCGCAGGCTGATCTGGTTTTATGCTGTTCGCATAGGTCTTTTCATGGTGTCCTCAATGAGGGAATGGGTTAATCATAATTACATTTTTTCTTGGAGGGGCCAGGCAGAGTGAAATTTTGTGCTACCAGTCACATAGGTATCTGAAATGTCTTCATTATACAAAACATTGAAAATCATGCACTCCTAGCCATAGTTAACAATTTCTTGATTTAATTTCATGAGAGGGTACAGAAAAGCATAAATTTATATACATGTAGAACACGTGAGCAAGACAGAAGGCACTGAACATTATTTTAGGCCATGTCTGAGGTTAATTGGATATATTCATAAAATCCAAAATGATGAGTCCCTTACATGGGATAGTCAGCGTTTGATACTAACATTTAAGCCAGGTATCCCAACAGAACACCTGCTTTGAAATTCAGTAATCCCTTCTGAAAATGAGGAGTCCCTGTCACATAACTCAGATATAGGATGGTTTTCTTAGCACAATCATTGCTTGAAAAGTTGCAATTTATCAAAGAGGGTTACTAATAAGAACATTTTACAAAAGAAGTTTACATTGGTTCATAGCAAATGTGGCTGTTCAATTTACTTTTAATCAAAAAGTAAGTGTCCCGACGGAACCCTGGCATGTCATTTCTGGAATCCCTTCCCAATTTTTGGTGTCCTGCTAGCTGAGAGAGTATATTGTAGTTTGAAAGTGCTTATTCTCAATTATTTCATTAATTCCATCCTAGACTTTTCCCACTCTATTAGAATGGGATGTGAAATACAAACAACTGAAAATATGAAAAGGTTGTGACATAAAATAAAGCTCTTAATTGTTCTCAAACTTATTACAAAATAAACTTATGAAGTCAATTTTTGATAATCAGTCTCCTCTCAATTATGGTTTTGATGGTTTATCACATTTTTTGCTTGTTGCTTAATACTTTGTTAGGAATGTCTGAAAATGATAAAGTAAATGTATAATAAATATCAATTATCAGATTCCATGGATTGTCAACCCAAGAAAAAAAAAGAGTCATATGAGACTGTAGCTATGGAAGTCATTATTTTTGATGAGTTGACATTCCATGATCGTTTGCTTTGACAATCACATCAGAAAATTATGATATCGTACAGAATAAATGTAAATCCCTGACTACAAGCCATTGGAAATAATTACACAACTGATTGAAAGAGATGGAGAGATAGAGATGTCTATATTTCAATGAGTATGTCAGTGATGCTGACACAAGAGAGACTGTTTTTATTTTTAACCCTTTCCCTCATGTAGAATCATTTTGACGCACTCAGTAGGTACCACATAAAGCCTGATCTGCAGAAAACCACAGTTAAACCATACCAAATTTAATTACAAAATCCTCATTTCCAGACCACTGAGGAGCAGCGAACAGCATAAAACCTGATCAGCCTGGGAGTTACTCGCAGGCTGATCTGATTTATGTTGTTCGCATAGGTCTTTTCATGGTTTCCTCTATGAGGGAAAGGGTTAAAAAGGTATGGTACATACAATTAAAGATTATCAAACAAAAACATTATGGATTTCCAAATGTTTTCTCTGATGCTTCCTTTACCATGGGAAAGTCAGATGAGATAAAAGAAATATACATGTCAACAATAAATCAAATTTTGTATGACCATAACGTGCATGGTAATCAGGATTGATATGGTCTTATATTCAAAAATGTCTTTGAAGTAAGAGGTTTAACCTTTGACGCCCTCAAAAAGCCTGAACTGCAGAAAACCACATGCTTTATGCTGTTCGCATAGGTCTTTTCATGGTGTCCTCTATGAGGGAAAGGGTTAATAAAATAACGAATTACTGTTGTAACTTTGAGTCTAACATTGTCTGTCACACTATGTGATAAATCTAAAAGAAAAGACTGATTTGGGGTTAAAAAAAGGACATTATTGGTTTGACCAACAGAGAATATCAACAGATAAAATGCAAACTAAATAAAACTAACATGGTAATGACAAAAGAATTTTTTGCAGAACCTGAAAAATAAATCATTAGAAACAAGATTTGACCAGATTTCTTTATAGATAAAATTCAAGTTCCGTTTTTCCTGGATCTAAAATACAGAGTGTCGTCATTCTCTAATAAAGATTTAGGTATCTCGTCATTGTATGTTTTTTCCAACTGGCGCAATCGTCTCCAACCATCATTGCTATCCATTATTTTCAGATTATCAAAGTCTGCTAGCCCGTAATTGGCTGTACCAAGACCTACAAAGCCATGCTGTGGGGCTGGGTCCCCCGGGGCGGTTATGTTGAATACTTGCTGACCGTTAAGCATTCCCTCCACAGATCCATCCTGAAACAGTAGAATGCCCTTCTTATTGTCTTCAAAGATGGAATATTTAGCAGGGCTATCAATCATGTGACATCAAACAAAATACATGATACATGCTGGGCAGAGATCTATCTCTTAACCACTTTTCTTTTGTGTATTATCACATTAATTATAAATGAATAATCATTTTTTGCAAATTTCTTAAGCACGGTAAAATCAGGGTTTTGTGCGGTTTACCGTTAATTTTTTTTTTTGAATTAGTATTTATATACAGTAAACACACTGGCTTTTCACAAAAGCAATCTGTGTTCTATTCTTGGTCAATCCAACATTCTATTTAAATGGGCATATGGTTGTCATTTAGATACATGGGTTTTCATATAATTTCAGAACAATAGGCGAGTATATATATTACATATATAAACATGAATTCATAACATTTTTAAAACATGGATATAAACAGAGTTTCATAAGTTTTTGAGAAGTTGAGTATCTTGAGAATAAAGAAATAGTTCAGTATTAATCCTTCACCTCATGAATATTCATGTACAGACTGTGTAGAATCTAAGCAAATCTCCTTCCAGGAGATTGAGCTGGTCTCCTCTGTTTGCCAATGCATCAAAATGTGTCTATTTGAAGTACCATAAGGGTTATATGTAATCAATGACATGAAGTTACCCACCTTTATTAGTAAGGCCAGTTTGTTCCACTGCTCTACAGTTTCTATATCTTTCTCTAAGAGTTTCTGCGTTCTTGCTGTGAATTCAAACATAGATGTGTTCATGTATCTATAAAATTAAAGCTTCTTGCAAATATAATGCAATTGGATAAGGTATTTTGAGCAAATTGTAATCAAAAAGGGGCCATCACTGTTTCAAACAAGAGTGCCAGTGATGCCACAATATACGCCGCCACAAAATATAAAGACCAAGAGGGGTCTTTTAATTATTGCTTTTAACATTTCTGTAAGCATAAGCTCATAATGAAGTCTGTAAGACCAATTAATTTACCTGAACAGAGATAAATGTAGGAATTAAATTCAGAAATGTAGGAGGAGTTGAGTTCACAAGGCTGCAATACAATCAGCTACAGACATAAGTTCAAGGGACACTATCTTGTAAAATCAATGACGAAAATCGCCACTTCATGCACATCTACCCATTATAGTAATAACATTGACCAAGTTTTGAAAAGATTCATTCAGAAATGTAGGAGGAGTTGCGTTCACAAGATATGGACGTACGGACGGACAGACGGAGAAGATGACGCCAATATACGACCGCCTCCGGCGGCATATAAAAAATCTATTGATTTTGCTGATTCTAACTTAGCTTTTTCTTTCAGATGTAAATGTGTATCAAAGAATATCTATAAGTTTGTATATAATGAGTAATTAATTGGACAAGGTATTTTTTGCAAATTCAGTCTAAAGTGGCCAAATGCCAAAAATGTGTCAAAAATTATCGGATTTAGCCCAAAGTTTATAATGGCATTCATTTTATTTGGATAAACATGTGTACCAAATGTTATTCATATCTGTCAATCCCTTTATGCGTTATCAAACAGACATGGTCTTTTTTGCAAATTCTAAATTGAAAAGGAGTCATAATTACATTTTAAAAAAATTATGGATTTTGCCCAAAGTCGCACTTGACCTTTATGTTACTGGGATAAACATGTGTACCAAATATTTTTCAAATAAGTCATTTTTGCAAATTTCAAGTAGAAAACTGTGTCAAAAGTTTATGATATTTGCCCAAAGTCAAAACTGGTTTACATTTTATTGGGGATAAATATGTATACAAAACTTTATTTAAATCTGTCAACCTGTTCATAAGTTATCACACAGACAATGAAGTTCAGTGACCTACCCTCTTTGTATATCGTCCTGTGAGCTAAAAAATATCTAAAGTTATTTCTCACAAAGAAAAAAATAGGAAGAGACCAACCTAGGTCGCCTGTCACTTCAATGCGTTTATCCATGGGATACAAGAAGAAGAAGATTCCTTCAGATGCAAAGGTGTTGCAGCCTCCTTTATTTACCCGTGCAGCAACAAACACACCTGAGGTAGCGTTGACCGAGCCAACATGGGTATCAATCTCTACATAAATATCCGACCTGTGGCACAACATAGAAAAAATTATTAAAAAATCATTAACCTAACGGCAATTTGCATACAAAAGTCAGTGAAATACAGGACATCTTTTGGATACCAAAGAAAAGTCTTTGAATTTTAAGAATAACAGACAACCTGCAAACAAAGACCAGGTCTTGTCTTCTCACGAATAAACTAGAAATGTGTCCAGAGGACACAGATACCCCCACCCATCGCATTTTCCAAACAAAGGCCAACACCCAGGAGGCAAGTCATGTACAGATGTACGGACAAGGGCAAATCTATATCCCCCCCCCCATTTTTGGTCGGGGCATAAAAACTGTACTCCAGTATGACTTACAGTGATTCTAGTATAATATTTGAGTTTACGGTAAAGTCCCTGTAATCGTTCTGCCACATTTCAGACCTCATGGCCTTTCACGGAGATAACCAAGCTTTCCTAATGTTTCATAATCACCTTAAGTCCGAGATTGGACCAAAATAATCTCAATGACTTGGGCTCACCTCTGAGTCTATAAAGAATATGGTGACCTCCGGATAAATCCAGTTTCCAGTTTTGTGTGACCTTTGTTCACAGATTTACTGTATGGTGAAATGGGTGGGACATACATAACAGTTTTATAATATTTCTAATATATTCATTATGTTCTCTTTAACTTCAAACTCCATGATAAATATACTACAGACATGTACAATATCAAAAAAATATCTAAAGAACGAATTTAAACTTAAAAATTTTAAATTAAAGAATAAATGCATAAATATAAGCACATTAATTTTATGAAGAAAAAAAAAAGCAGCTAAAAACTTACATTAAAAAATATTAGTCCATGTTTGCTATACATTATATGTATATTCAATTTACATTCATATTATATATTATTATTAAATGACAACTGCCTGGTTATGGAATACACTTATATTTAAAGTAATGCTACTCACAAAACACATAAATAATTATTTCACACAAAAATGCAACAGAGAAGAACTCATAAGGATTTCCACCCTATCAAGATTTGCCAATCCGAGTAGTGTAGGAGTAGTGTCCCTTAGAAATCTATACTGGGATACACACAGTCAGTTCTCAAAGGTAATATAAGAAAGTTGTTCTAAAAAGCCAAAACAAGTTGTTACATATGTAGCAATATCTAAATCTGAAATGTGAGACATAAAAACAATTTTATTTTCCAAAATTATAAAGCTACTCTAAAAATGTATTCACTTTCTTACATTAACCACCCAAAGTTATGACATGGGTTTGTTTTGTTATGAAATGTTTTAAAATTTGATACTTTGGCTCAATTTACATAGGACAAATAAATATGACAGATAAAAATTATGTTAATTCATTAAACTAAAACTTGAAGTGATAATAATATGATTAGGGTATTATGTATTTCCATTTTTTATATCTTCATGGCATGGGTGGAATACCTTAACATAGAATTCTAGTCATATCCAAGACCCCTATTTGTAAAGCTCTATTTTAAAATGGTTTCTTCTCTGACAAATATTTTGAATATATTTGTTGAAATATGTAAAACATGACTCAAATTCCACCAACAATACTTAGCGCTAAGTAATACTTAAAACCTTAAACTAAGTATATACACATTCTACCATTCCTATTCTATGAAATGTTCATGTACATGTCTAAGCTGACATGAATTGTAACTGTCAAATCTAACAATATTTGTTAAGAAATTAAATAGTTGGTTATTTTTATTAGAGATACAAAAAACATGAAATTCACACTTAAGTATATAAGTATGACTTAGAGCTAAGAATTGCTGGTGGAATTTGACCCAGATCTGGATCTGTCTCAGTGCAGCATGTTAGTGAGTTGTTTTTTTTAATTCAATATAATGACAGACTTTATGACTTTCCATACTGCGTGCCGTAAACAGTCTACTACATGTAAAGAAATTATATTTTCATTTTTTTTTTAATGAATTATTTCTGCCATGGTAAAGAACAAGATTTTGACATTTAAAATGGTTTATCATTTCCTCCTCAATAATGAAATAGCCAGCCAGTATAAACCCAAATGAAGCCAAATGTAACATTTACTAGCTAAAATGGTTCTGCAGTATTTGATGCTCATCAAAATCATTGAAAATGTAGGGAATCTTGTTCTAAACAGTATGAGAGAAAATGTGTCCTAGGCTCTTGTTTGAATTTCAAAGACCAAGGTGTAATGTTAACAAGAGCACTGCATGTGGATGTCAACATTGGTCTGTTTGGCTTATTTTTTTTAGTAAGGTGGGAGGCGGGGTGATTAAAGTCTAATTGGACCTAAGAGTTATGGCTCTTGGTGGAAATGTAGCTCTTGCAATGATAAACAAATACGTTGAGTTTGATGACCAAAGGGTTAATAGTTAGAAGTTATGGCCAAGATTAAAGTTTTTTCATGATGACGTCCGCATAATAGCAAAATGACGCTGTCACCGACGACAAGGACACCAGAGTGATGACAATACCTCAACTTTTTTCTTTGATAAACAGACAAGCTAAAAATTGTAACAAAATCATTAAGATTTAAGTCCATGTAAAATAGCAGCTTTACAAATATGGCTAAAGACTCTTCAAGACTAAGGTACAAACAGTGCTCCTACCAGCTGTAATCTCCAAGGAGACCAATAGGGAAAACTAGGTCGACAAACAGGCACCAGAAGATGGGGTTTTCTATCACTACTTGGGACATGACCTGCTTATGATCTGAGTCATCTGAGTGTAAAACTTCAAAGCTCCCGACTTGAGGGGAAAAGTTAAAAGGCTCCTTGTAGATTGCATATGCTGAAGCAAAAAAATGAAACAACACCATACTTGGAACTGCTCACTCAAGATAATACCCCAAGATGAACTTTTTGCTACTGTGACATGCACTTTACACCATAATGAATATGTGAAAAGCTTTATATTCGACTGAGATTTAACTGTTACCCTGAACAAAAAAATACAATGTAACCTTTACATCAAAATGGCACTGAACAATGTGTAGTGAACTACATAAAACCTGATTGCAGGCATTCAAGTATTCCCCTAGCTCAAAACTTTGGACCTATTTTATTAAATTCTGTACAAACAAAAACAAGATAAGTTTGTGCAATGCAATGCAGTGGATTACCTTTCTTTGTGCTTTATAGTGCAAATAGGACATTAGCAGATACTATGTAAGACATCATAATTTACAAATGAAATTATTTTTTTTTGTTTGAATGATGTTAAGTGAAAACAGGCCCTTGATTTGTTGTGTATATTCATTAACTTATCTTACATGTTTTTTCATTAGCTCTGGTCCAGTAAAGGGTTATATAGTTGTTTATGTATTGCTTTGCTTTGCTTGAGATAAGAATCAAGTTCTGATATTCAGTGCAAATACAATATAAGGCATAGATACCATGTTTATACTTGACAATTAAATTTGGTAATTAGAACTATCATTGAAGGTAATACCCTTGCATACCGTTTTGTCATAGAAAATGAGTTATGTTTCTTACAAAATCCTTGACACAGTTATCTGCACTTGCCTGCTGATTGGTCATATCATAATAAACCATTATTCCAGGTGTGAAGGTATTATCAACGACAGTTACCAAACTTCATGTGATGTGAGTGTAGGATGTGACCCAACAAGTGTGATTCCCATACAGCCTCCATTTTTGAAGCAGGTGGGGGTGGGGGTAATTACATGACAAATTTGAAAAAAAGGCATTTCTGATGTTTACAAATGTATCCAAAATAATGGATCATAATGTTATCCAACCGATACACTCGGATACCATGTGATCAATGACTGACTTGAGTTACACTAAAAACATGAATTTGTGATTCTGTTTGTTATTGGTTTAGAGTATTGCTACTACCACAATACTTCAGTCAGGTAGCAACGTTCAACTAATATCAGATGAGGAATACCCCGCAAGTGTTCAGCGGAACCTGGATAGAACCATCGACTTACTGAAACCAGCTGGAAGGCTTCCTCACATGAAAATCTGCGCAACCTTACTGGGACTTGAACCCCTATCTGTGACAGGCTTAGTGACAGTCGGCATCAATAACCACTTGGCAAGAGAGTTCCTATGTGATTCTGTTTATGTGCAGTTGACCTAGTTATGACAACAATCCTCTAACAAGCAGTAAAGATGGGGCTTGAATTTCCATAGCAAAAGCTGTTAATGGTGATCATGGTATGAACTGTGCAAACTGACATCTGCACTGTATGTGATATGGAATCCCTGTACTGAAGATGAGGAGATCTATTGTAAAATCATAAATGTTTGCTGACATTAAATTTTGTTGATTATGTACCTAAGGGAATTTCGTGGATACATTTATTCGTGGATCTATGTTCTAGAAAACATTAGGTCTGTATAAGAGACCAGTTTTCGTGGGGATTGATATTTGCGGATAAAACCTTCCACATAATCAACAAAAATTAGAATCCCTCAAAAATTAAGTATTTCACAGTATTGCACAACCTTTATTCAAATGCCCACTCCTTGATTTAAGCTTTCATAAAAATCTATTTCTATTGCATTTAAAAAGAAAAATGTCTTCTCCAATTCGTTCACTCAATCATTTTTTCATATGTTTAGGTTCTTTCTTGTAAGAGCAGTTCCAGTGACACCAAAAAGCAAATGACAAGCATCACATTCACTAATTTCCTAAGGATTAGTGGATATATTCAAATCAAATTAGCATAGCATCCAACTGTGGAAGTGGAATGTTACATAATCACTGGTTGACCTAGCTTTAATGCACAAAAGACACATAAGCTTGTTTGTTATTCTGTTTGTAAGCAATTAACCTAGACATAAAAGGAAAGTAATCCATGAGCAATGGATAAAGGTAGAGCTTAATGTTTTAATGAAAACTGAAAAGGTTCATCTTAAATTGTTCAAGTTTATACTTTTGTACATGACATGTCATAAATATTCATAAAATTCAGTAGAAATTAAAAATTTCGATGATGTAAACTCAATTTTTCAGATGATCAAATTACCCTTCCCTGCTAGTGGTATTTGTGTTAAGATCCCTGGAAAAACTGGGGAAAAAAACTTAATGGATTTCCTGATTAAAATGTAAAAACAAACTACATTTACAAGTACATGAATTGGGAAAATTCTTACTTGGTTGAATAAATTTACAACATAAAATAACGCATGCAGAAAGTTATACAAAGCATAATCATTGTATATCAACACCAGCAAATTATTTAGGAAGGGTAACTTGGAAACTATAGTAACAAACATCCAAGAGGTCAATGCAAGAAGATGTATCATCAGCCTACCAACTGGAGTTCCCTATGATATTGAGGGAGCAATTCACTTTTTCAGCATTACACCAAGCACAGGGGTACTCTGTGACCACCTGGTGGGCAACTTTGCCATGGGAACCTGCTGTCTGCATAATTTCGTAAACGCCCGTCTGCTGCGCGAGGTTAAAGGGCTCCTGGTTATCAGCATAGGCTAAAGACAAGGGGCAAACTGACGTTAGAAGTCTGAATTTGGTACCATGCCTTTTCTAGATAGGTAATGTTCCATTATATTTCATTTTATACAAAATGAAATTGCTGAAAGATGTGAGTACAATACCCAGGTGTTATTTTTTTGGTATGAACAATACTTTGAATTATTAGTGATAATATTTTTGAAGCATAAGGAAATAAAAACTTTTGGTGGCACAAATTCTTTAAGTTTTGTAATAATGGTATTTAAGTATTTTCCCAAAAGACAGAACCTTATAATTACTGTAATATTGTGTTCATGCACATGGTATTTTTATTGTCACTTGACAAGAGAAAAGCTTGTCTCAAATATGTATACCATAACTTAATATTACAGGCTAACAAACATTATTTTGGTATCCTTCCTTAAACTGTAAAGCTCAATTCCATGCTTCAAACATTTAAGTTAAAGCTTATTCACTTAATGTCAGATGGAAAATAGTGCTGCCACAATTCAGAATCATGCCGTAGACATGTGGCATGATACCAAACCCAGTCACATTATCCTGACACCAGGCCAACCAGTCTGGGAACTACCCTTATATGCTAAGTGCAACAAGGGAGCTATACCAGAACCATTTCTTACAACTTTGGTATGTCACAGCCAGGGATCAAACCCACAACTGCCTGCTCCTGAGGCAGACACTCTAAACACTTGGCCACTAGAAAATTAAAGGTAAATGTGATAAAAAAAATGAGAAAAAGACTTTTTACATCCATATTTTCTTCAATATATACATAACTTTTGCAATTAAACTCATTCAAAATACTGTTGACAAATTAATCACACCAAAATTTTGAAAAACATATAGAAGAGAATATCTAAACACCACTGGATAGCATTGTTGTAATACACTTTGCTTCTCACCAATGTGTCCAGGGTTTGATCCCTAGTCACATATGTGAGGGGTACAGTGTTCCCCATCCAGACACATGGACTTTCTCCGGGCTCTCTGGTTTCTTCCCACAATAATGGCCACAATAGGCCACCACCAGAGCCATCGAGAGTGATTAATATAAGTTGTGATAACTTGTTTCGTAATCAATGTAAAATAAACAAAGTTTAAACTAAAAAGATAGTTGTTCAAGATCCAGAATAAACAAGTAACTGGTGTTGCATGCAACACATGAGTCCCCTACCGGTAAAATGCATATTTTTCCGTTACCATAGCAACCAGAATTTTGGTCCGAGAAAAAAATAACAAAGTGATGTGCAGAATCTCCATACTGCCATCTATTCATATACCAATTTTCAAATATCTTAAATGGTTTTTAAGTTATCTAGGGATCCAGATTTCCGAACATCCGGAGGGACAGACAGATGGACGGACAGACAGATGGAGGGCAAGCCTATAGTCCCCTCCGGTGTAAACACCGGTAGGGGACTAAAAAAATAACCAATGTACACCTCTGATGTCTGTAAGCCATTCCCAAATACTTACATTCGAAATCGTCAGTGTATGGGAGGGGGAAAGGTTTGCTTGGGGGAATTGGTTGAGGCCCGGGGCCGCTGCCCGTCTCCAGGGTTGTGATGGTGTATATCTCATCCACACCAAGACTCAGGTTGAACCGACCATTCTCCACCTAGGTAACAGAGGTTGTAGTATGGTCACCGGGGTAACAAATAGTATGTCATAATCGTCTTAGAAATAAATTTACTATCATGATCACATAGGTAACAGATATAAAATAATGGGCACTGAGGTAACAGATGTAATACCATAATCTAACTCGCATCTCTCTCTAAATAGTAACATGAGGGCCATGATGGCCCTGAATTGCTCACCTGATTAATATTGCCTTCATTGCCTTTTATAAAATAGTCAAACTAAATACAAAATCCATGCAGAAGTACAGCAAAATAATCCTAACTGAACACAAAATCTGTACCTGTGGTGCAAATTTTGATGGTCATAGCTATAAAAGCAGGTGACCCCTAGTGCAGGACCAATTTATAACTAAGAGCCATGATTTGAAAACTTGGTTCAGGTCCACAAAACCATGTTACATACCAAATATCTGAACCCATGATCTTGTGGTTTCTGACAAGATCTTTTAAAGATCTCCTATATAAGTCTATGTAAAATAAATTGACCCCTGGGGCGGGGCCAATTTTGACCCCAGGGCCATGATATGAGCAAACTTTGTACATGTCTATAAGGCCATGTAATACACCAAATATCTAAACTCCAGACCTTGTGGCTTCTGACAAGAAGATTTTTCTAGATTTTCCTGTATACGCCTATATAAAATAAAGTGACCCCAGGGCCATGATGTGAACAAAATTGGTAAAATTTGAGACCTCTGGGGCAGGGCCAATTTTAACCATAGGCCATGATTTGAACAAATTGGTAGAGGTCCACTAGACAATCCTACACACCCAATATCTGAACTCCAGACCTTGTGTTTTCTGACAAGAAGATTTTATTAGCTTTTCCCATATAAGCCTATGTAAAATAAAGTGACCCCTTTTTGACCCCAGGGTCATGATTTGTACGATCTTGGTAGAGGTTTATAAGACAATGCAACACACCAAATATCTAAGCTCTAGGCTCTGCGATTTCGGGGAAGATTTTTAAAAGATTTCATTTTAAAAATCTATTTTTAGCTCCTGTGACTCAGATATGCAACAGACCAGAACCATTTGAACTACTTTTGTAGAGTTTCATGCAAGGAACATCACGGGTGAATTTTATCAAATTTGGCCCAGTGGTTTCAGAGGAGATGTCGTTTAAAGAAAATTGTTGACGCTGGATGCATGCACACACGCATGGCTGGACGCCAGACAAAAGGTGATCACAATAGCTCACCATGAGCACATTGTGCTCAGATGAGCTAAAAAGGAAAACACATTCTTAGATTCACAAGAAAGCATAGCTTACAGGGCACACTCATGCGATTACATTGTATATATTTATTTCTTATATTTTATCAATAGAAATATGTAATGACATAAACATTGTAGCAAGAAAAGGTAATAGCTGTAGGATCATGGTCCAACATGGTAACATAGATGCAAACTTTTTTTCTTTCTTTTTTCTTTGCATATCATTAACATATTTCAAACATATATTTACATTATACACAGAGATGACTGAAAAACATACAAAAATTATTTAAAAATATACCCGGATTTAGCATACCCACAGAACAAACAAAAGTATATAAGCATTCTTTTGTGAAGTAAGTTCAGTTTATCACAAAATAAAACCCAACATTTATACTGCACCATGATCACCAAGGTAACAGAAATAACATAACTATTATATCAATACTAGGACTATCACTGAAGGTGATTAATACCTCCACATACTGTTTTGACACTGACTATAATTCTTAAAAAATTCTTTGAAAATCTGCACTGGTCTGCTGTCAGACGGCTATTCAAGTTAAACATAGGTAGCCCCCGTAGACGGGACTTTTATAAATTTCTATAGGAGGTGTCCCTTGAAGATAAAAAAACTTCTGTTTGGGGGTTGTGTGCAGAGATAATTAGCTTCTATAGGAGGAGGCATTTGATGTGGAGAAAAAATTTGCTTCTATTATATGATGTTTGTGGAATGCATAGAAGCAAATTAAATTATATGGATGTACAAGAAAAAAGTATTTTGATATAAAACTTAAATTAAAAGACAATACAGTTGATTTTGGCAACATTAACTCAATCTTTATTGGGTAGATACTTTAAACAAGAGGCCCAAGGGCCATAAACGCTCACCAGTGTAAATCAGCATATTCAAGATGATTTTTTCTATAAGGAAATCAAATGACAAACCAGAGATCAACTTCATTTTAGCAATCATGGCAGACATTCATGAAATCAATCCTGACCATTAATTTCATGGAAGTAAAATTCTGAAATTTATTAATTGAAGATAATATAATATATTGTATTATCAGTTGCAGTTACACGATGTGATAGTTTGAAAGACACAGGGCTTTTTGTATGGGAAGAAAATGAAAGCAGTTCGTTAAAATGGTTGATTTAACTTTTACATAACATGATTAAACTTTTAAATAACAATCTGTAACAAAATATTTCGAAAATTCTTTAATATCGTTTCAGATTCCTTTTATTTACAAGTTGTCAAAAGAGAAAGTAAATCCGCGAAAACTGATGACATTTAGAAATGCAAAGCTTTTTTGGTTATTAATTTTATTTACATGGTCAGAGAAAGTTGTGAATCTATTTTGCAAAATACTAAAAGTACTCTCCAAATTACCTACAGTGTGTCTTTTTAGCTTTTATCCACAAAACAATGCATCTCTACATTAAAATATTTTCGTAACAAAATCGGCAATTTGCGTACGTGACATCGCCATGAATCTGGCAGAATTTTATGCAAAATAGAGTTAAACAGATAAGTTCATTTCAAGTTTTTTCCTCTCTCTTTTTAGTTCTCTTTAGATTACCAGGCGGATTACCAGTTACATGAGAAAAAACAAAACAAATTGAGAAGGAGAAGTGTGTAAAATGCAGTTGAGGAAAAATATATACTTTTACGGATGGGAATGGGGCCAAATTTCGGCCCCATATTGGCCTTTGCACAGAAGAAGAATTTTGATGTTTTCTATATAGAGTATATAAGGGAATTAGCCACCCCTAGGGACCTCATTTTTTTAGGAATTAACTTTATTTTAGCCATATTGGTATACATTCATGAGGTAACTATTTGGGCCAAAGGAAATTAAATTCTCACAGCTGACTTCATAAAAAAAAGTATTTTGATGTTTTCTATATAGAGTATATAAGGAAATTAGCCAACCCCCTAGGGGCTTCATTTTTCAAGGGATCAACTTTAACGAAAATAAATTCTGACCATTTGTTTCAGAGGAGATGATTTTCAAAGTTTTCAATTATTTTTTCTATTTGTTGCCATGGCAACCAGAGTTCTTCATGGATCAACTTTATTTGAGCAATTTTTGTAGAGGCCCACCCAAGGATCATACATGCCAAGTTTTATCAAATTCTGTCCAGCGGTTTCAGAGGAGATGATTTTCAAAGTTTTCAATTATTTTTTCTATTTGTTGCCATGGCAACCAGAGTTCTTCATGGATCAACTTTATTTGAGCAATTTTTGTAGAGGCCCACCCAAGGATCATACATGCCAAGTTTTATCAAATTCTGTCCAGCGGTTTCAGAGGAGATGATTTTCAAAGTTTTCAATTATTTTTTCTATTTGTTGCCATGGCAACCAGAGTTCTTCATGGATCAACTTTATTTGAGCAATTTTTGTAGAGGCCCACCCAAGGATCATACATGCCAAGTTTTATCAAATTCTGTCCAGCGGTTTCAGCGGAGATGTCTTTTAAAGCAAATTGTTGACGACGGACGACGACGGACGACGGACGAAGGGTGATCCCAATAGCTCACCCTGAGCACTTCGTGCTCTGGTGAGCTAAAAAAAATAAAATGATGATAATAAAACTTATATAGGAGGTGGTTATATTGTCAAATGAGCTTCTGTAGGTGGTTATACGGAACAGAAATTCATTTCTATAGGGGATGGGTCAAAACTGAAAGTGCCTTCCCCCAATGGTACCTATCTCTAAATGGAAAGTCCTAATTGGTTTTATCATGATTAATCATGTTTCAGAGTGTGAAGACCTTATCAACAATAGTTACCAAACTTTATGTAATGTGAGTGTAGCACAGGGCATAAAGGGATGGGACAGGACGTGATGAGCTGGTTTCCTATATCCTTTGCACACATGTTATGTAGGTAAACAGGTACAAATATTGTTGCCTCAGGTATGGGCCAATCTTTACAGTGAATGTCTGTTACATAATTAAATAGGTAAAATTTTTCTCTCCTCAAAACCCTGAAAATATTTAATTTTAGAAAAATAATCACTAAATTGATGCATTTAGTTAGTTTAATCAAAGTAACATAAATGTAAATTGCATTTTGCCTTTACATGAGTATTCATACGCTTTAGTAGTTCAAATGTGTCCACAAATGAAGGTTAATATGTTCAAAGCTGAAAAACAATGACAACCCCCCAAAAATATATTTTGGTTATATTCAACGTTGTCAAACACACTTTTTCCTAATATACGCCAGTTTTACACTGAAAAAAGGCACCCATCTCATAACATTGCAGGGAATTGCTGTAAAGATTGATAATAAATATTTACCTGTTTCAATACGCTATAGGCATTTGGTTTAAAAACTGACCCAGTACTAGATGTAGCCCCCATTTCACTATGATACAAAAGATTAACATACTAGAAGCACTTACAACTCTATCACCAAGATGTTTCATCAAGACTGTATCTTCACCATCAAAGCCCAGTTTACTGTACCACAAGTTCACACGGAAGACACTAGCCTGTACATGCAGAAACACGACCATTAGTAGTGGAGAACTTTATGGAATCCAGGTTATAACAAAAATATAATATAAATATTATTTATATTTATTTTCAAACTGGTATTTTACGGAAATGTACACATGCATTTACTGATTGAATAAGTATCAAACAGAAGTATTTCGAAAGTCTTAATTTATAGTGTAGATCCAAATACAAGACCTTATGGTAAAATGGACAGGTTTTTTTGGCTTTTTCATCAAAAGGTCAAGTTCAACTGCATAATGAAAAGGTCTATCCACTTAAGCAACTGTCCAAATATTGAAGCAATCCTATGAAGCACATAGACGTTATAGCAGATTAACCAAAAGGTAAATTTGTTCAGATGCTGCTTTTTTATATCAAAAGTAGGTCAAAGGTCAAGGTCAACTGCATAATGTAAAGCTCCATCCACTTTAGCAACTGTCCAAATATTGAAACAATCCAATGAAGGACATAGAATTATAGAAGATTTACAAAAACAGGTCAACCTGAGCAGACGCCCTATGATGCCCACTTTGACATAATCTATTTAAGGGATGGAATTTTTCATTGAAAAACCCATCCAAAAATGGTACGATATATTTCTCTTGCACTTGGTGCCAGCATGTTAGTGAGTTCTAGGACTAGTTGGCCCAGGGATCAGGATAATGAGACTGGGTGTGGTAACATACCACATAACTACAGTGTGATATCACCGTGAGACTGACGGCACTGTATTTGTCTCATGAAGACAGAAGTCTTGAATGACTGAAAACTGTTGGTGGGACGATAAATCTAGCAAAAAAACACACTTTGATAACAGATATACATTTTTCTCCTGACACTGGCTGAACCAGCCTGGAATAACCCTGTATTAGCGCTAAGCAGGAAGCTACCAATACCATTTCAAACAATTTTGGTATGTCGTGGTCAGGAATTGAACCAACAACTTCAAGCTCCTGAGGCAGGCTCTCTTACCTCTCAGCCACTGGGGACAGTAGAACACAGAGATACCCTTTTCACAACATTACTCTATCCAACAAGATCTTTAAGACACCAGGCTCGAATTCCATCAACAATACTTAATAATACGTAAGTAATACTTCAATTCTTAAACTAGGTAGAAACACATATTGCCATTACTGATTTAATATGAAATACTTAAGTATATGACTAATCTTACATGGATTATTACCTCAATAACTAACAGTATTTATCATGAAATAATAAATATGAGAACTTAAATGAGAGAAACAAGACTGATGAAATTCTCCTTAAGTATTTAAGTTTTACTCAGTGCTAAGAACTGTTGGTAGATTTTGACCCTGTGTGTATACATGTACTTACAAATGATCCACCCAGCTGTATGGTGATGTTCTGTGGGACAACCTCGTACTCTGGCAGGTAGGGCCGCACACAGATTGAGTGGTTACGGCTCTGTTAACAACATACAACCGCAGAGATCAGATTTGTTCACAATAATGGTCCATCATTAATTCTAGAGTTTATCACCTACAATTCAAGTTCCTTCTAAAAGCTTTTTGGTCAGGACTTCCTCTGTTACAGTCTGTACAGCAAAGAAAAATCCATTGTTTCATATATAGTCAAACCTGTCTCCAGTGGTCAGCCAAGGAATCAAGAGAAAGTGGCCACTTTACAGAGGTGACTGCTTAATGAAGTTTAAATATATAACAAAATGCCACAGTTTGGTTATATTTACATTGACCACTAAATGCAGGTTGACCACTTAGTACAGGTGGCCACTTATAGAGGTTCAACTGTACCATTTATTGTTCAGTCAATTA
>CM037785.1:38454792-38504792 GCA_021229015.1 Solen grandis
ATATTCATGAGGTCCAGAATTTCTGGAGGTCATGAATATTCTTGAGGAAAAGTGTTAAGGCTGGTCTGGTTTATACAAGATGCACAATCTTGTACTTTGATCCTTAATTACTTGTACACATAATTCTATACTATATTAAACAAGACAAAAGCCTTATCAGACTGCATCCCTTCCTCCATCTAAAAAGGTTTTAGTCCACTGAGAAGCAATCAGTACCAAACCTGATCAGTATGAAATTTATTCAATAATTAGGGTTTCTTTTTTTTTGAACTGCATATGCCATGAAGCACTAACCATGGTTTCTATGACGATGGTAAACTGGGTGCTATCAAAGCTCATGAGTGACACCATACTTCCTCCACCTCGTAGCTTGCTGACCCCTGACCCATGGGCAAAGTAGATCCAGCCAGGCCAAGCAAACTGAGTTGTGTGTGCTGTAGAATATATGATACATTTTGTATGTGTGTGCTTGTGTAAAATGTGCATATTCTGTTACTAAGGAAAGGTTATGTTTGTTTGTTGGGTTTAACATCCCACCAACAGTATACCAGTCATTTGGAGACTATGTATACTTGAGACATAGTGCTGCAACACTGCAGTATCACACTGTAGACATTTGGCATGCTAACAGACTCTGTCACATTATGCTGACACTAGGCCAACCATTCCTGGAACTACCCTTATATGCTAAGCATCAAGCAAGAGAGCTATACCAGAACCATTATTTTGCGACTTTGGTATGTCGCAGCCGGGGAATGAACCTATGACCTCCTGCTCCCAAGGCAGATGCTCTAACCACTCGGCCAAAGGAGATGGTTAAGGAAAGGTCATACAATATAGTAGAACATTAATAAAAAGAGGACAGTTACCTAAATATGCCAAAATACCCCTACTTAACTCTTACTTTTTTCATTCCAACTGCATTTTCAGCAATGTTCTATTTAACGGTCAGAGTAAACATAAATTAATGAACTACAATATGTGTGTCAAATTTCATGTGATGTCACAGGACTAGATATCATAATGTCATCTGATGCAATTTCGCAAACTTTTTCAAACTATCATTTTCTTTTGAAATGTTCAAATTTACAATGGGTAAGGATTATTTTCATTTCTTTTATAGATCACTTTAGTTATTATTTTGAAATACCTCTATGTTTCAATGCTATGCATATGGAATATTATTCAGGTGAGTTACTGGTACAGCTGTTCCTTCAGATTTAATATTATGCAAAAGTATAGATTGCAAAAAATCACCAATGACATTGGACATAAATATATGAAAGCATTTCAAGTACATGATAATGAAAATAAAATGTAAAAACAAGGATTGAACTGCAAATTTTCATGGTTAAATTATGTATGAACTACAATTGTACAGGTTCAAAGTCATTGTGAAGTCATTTCGACTAGACCCACATTGAACATATCCCAATGTAGGTCATACACCAACCCACTGACAAATGTCTATAGTTCAATCCTTAAATAGTTTCCTTAGTATTGCTTACTTTGTAGTATTTTGCACAGTTATAGTTTATACCACAATTACCATGAGAAACAAGTAAGTGGTTTTGCACACAACACATGAGACCTCTACCAGTGAGGTGCATAATTTTTCCATTACCATAGCAACCAGAATTTTGGTCCAAGAAGAAAAAAAAGCAAAGTGATGTGCAGATGTACCATCTATTCATATACCTTAAATGGTTTTTAAGTTATCGCAGGATTCAGATTTCAGATATCCGGATGGACAGACAGACAGTCCTCTCTGGTGTAAACACTGGAAGGAGACTAGTAAAATTTCTCTAGAGTAATACCTGTGACCCAGATAGGGCTCTCTATTGTGTAGTGACCACTCCAGGGGCTGTCCGCTGTCATCAGGCCATTCCTGGTATAGGGGAGGGCCTCATAGTAACTGGCAATCAGGTTCCAGGATATTGTGCTGAAACCATACACCAAGGTGACTTATAGAATCAATCCTCAACCTTTCACATGCACTGTCAGTTATTATATTAGAACTTAGGAAAGTTGCAGCAGACTGTATGGGTCCCATGATCTCAAAAATACTTAAATACAGGCTCAAATTTGTGTTTCATACTCAAAAATTGAAACTAATGGGCATAGTATGAGTCAGTGTCGGAAACTCAAGAGCACCTTATTCTGTTACTCAGATGAAGAGAAATGTAATAGGCAGTCAACAAGGAGTTTAAGCTGAACAGTAAGTACATTTTTATCTTATAAGAACACAGGGCTGGGTTTAACAGTGACTCCTTTTCTGTGCAAAGGAAGGAATCTCTTCCAGGAAATTTAACTGAGAATTTAAGCACCACCTTCATCACTGAGAAGGAAACAATCTTTTCTTGTTGTTGCTTTAAGTCTACCATCAGTACTTCTTCAATCATATAGCAAATTCCATCTTAGTACAGGAAAACCCTGATGGAACAAGGGGACTGGGTGGAACAAACTAACTACCACAAGCAAAATTCTGTGCTTCTAGACCAGGACTCAAACATGCTGAGATTATTTTCTTTTCATGGCTATGTCTTCTACTAACTAATAATGTCACAAACAATACAATATTTTTTTCTTTTTCTTGTGAACCAGGTCAACCACTGATGGCATGATATCCCAGTGTTATTAATGGATAACTCAATAAATCTATTTAAATATTTCTGTAAACAGTGGATAGATTCAATGAGATGTAACTTTAAGTTTAAAACATTATCGAATTGATCTGCTGATATACATTTTGCAGGGGTCTTTTCCTTAATGGCATTCACCCTTTACATCAAATAGACTCATTCTGATGCATTGTCAAACAGAGCAGACCAAGATCAGACAGATCCTGGAAGAATTCCCCAGATCTGGGTCTCTTCTGTTTGCTCATACAACATTGTAACTCAGATTCTGCACAGTCTGTGTGGCAAAGAAAAATTCATTGTTTTATACACCATTTAAATATCAGTCAATTAATATTCATTAAGTCATTAATCTGTACATGAATATTCATAAGATAAAGGGTGAATGCAGTACATAATCAATATGGTTATACAACATTTCCCAATGGGCAATATTTGCAAAGAATTAGGCTGACTATTTTGTGTAGGGTTACTGACCTTGTCATATTTCCATTGACATAATTCTGATTAAGTATCTGAAAAAGACATAAAAAAAAAGTGCAATAATTCCTTTATAGCAGATTAAATGACTGAACGGTATGTTTGTGTGTCTAATGAATGATAGTGCCATGCTAGTATTTAATATTCAAACCACATGAATACTTGGTATGATGGTAAACCATGGTATTACATCAAAATAACTGATTTAACCCTTTCCCTCATAGAGGAAACCATGAAAAGACCTATGCAAACAACATAAAACCAGATCAGCCTGCGAGTAACTCGCAGGCTGATCAGGTTTTATGCTGTTCGCTGCTCCTCAGTGGTCTGGAAATGAGGACTTTATAATTAAATTTGGTAAGATTTAACTGTGGTTTTCAGGCTTTATGTGGTACCTATTGAGTGCGTCAAAATGAGTCTATATGAGGGAAAGGGTTAACTACTGATATAGAGCAATGTACCAAATAAGGTTAAAGGAGCTAGCAAGAAAATCTATTTAAAAGTCCACATTTGCTGTTTTCAAATTATTTTCTGTGGATAAATATAAATCCTAAGAATGATGTTGAATTTCAATTTAAACAGACCCTACAACAAGTTACGTAAAAATATAATTGCAGACAAATGAAAAGATCAATGCACAGACAGATGGGGATGAAGGAAGACAGACAGAGAGATGAAAAGACAGATGGACAGATACAGGCAGAAAATGGACAGAAGGACCATCCTTGTCAACACATTAGACACATAACGCCTGAACAGACAGACAAATGGACAGATACAAGAATTACAGACAGGTACAAGCAGAGAGACAGACAGACATGGAAAAGAAGACAGACCCACCCTTGCCCAGCAGCCTGCTCCAACGTTATCATTAAATGTACTGTAGTCTTCTGATGACCACAGCTGCTTCCCTGTGTTGAACGCTGCTTTGCTTCCTTTGTACCTGGATAGTGAACCCTGTTAAACAATATTTGGATTTTATTGTTTACGATAGCCAAGAGAGTACATGTAATTTAGTCTTACAGCACATCAAGCTAATTATAGGCAGAGGAATACCATCACGTGCACTGAAGCTTCTGGGTAAAGCCACTGACCTACTGCAAGCTGGCTATAAGGATCAAGCAAATTGAGTATCTCATAATAACTCTGTAGTTATGCATGGGTAGTGTGATACATGAATGCAATTTCCCACACTCCAAACAACAGTAGATTTGAACTATCTTTAACCCTTTCCCTCATAGAGGATACCATGAAAAGACCTATGCGAACAGCATAAAACCAGATCAGCCTGCGAGTAACTTGCAGGCTGATCAGGTTTTATGCTGTTCGCTGCTCCTCAGTGGTCTGGAAATGAGGATTTTGTAATTAAATTTGGTGAGGTTTAACTGTGATTTTCTGCAGATCAGGCTTTATGTGGTACCTACTGAGTGCGTCAAAATGAGTCTATATGAGGGAAAGGGTTAAGTACTACAGTATCTAGTTTCTATCTATCTAGGATCTTCATCGTGATTTTCAACATCTTCACATGCAAAAATTGGAAGTTCTAATACAAAAAAGATGACTATAAGTATGCAAAAAAAGAATATGCTTGAAATTAATGGATAAACAAGTTTTAAAATCTATGATTTTTACGCTGGGAAATTCAAATATTCAAATATACAAGTATATGTATACAAGAGCTGTTGGAATGATACACATGCCCCCTGGATGTGCAGTCAGAAGCAAAGCAATTGTAGAAAACAAACAAATTACTGAAGATAAAAGTTCAATTAAAATGGTTGACTTGAAATCCATTGTTTTGAGAAGATTTTGTGACTAAATCGAAAACAAAACTACGTCAGCAATGTCACCAAAACGCTCGATAGAAACTGTAAAGAATTTGTAGTTTAAATGTAGCTGATAATCGGTCAAGGTCGAGTCGGATGAATTTTTAAAAAGGCAGAAAAAAGGCTGCGTAAGATGAAAAAGGAAATAACAAGTATTCATTTTTGGTTTATTTGTTTCTTTTATCAGTATCTGTCCATACAGTTCAATGCCGATATTGAAGCTTTAGTTTTTCTATAGTATTACAAGGGAGAGATTGGCAAGATTCCCTTGGTCAGATCTTTTCCGGCCAAACGCGTTTTCGCCTTTGCGAACTGTTGTAGCATGATTCTTTTGGCAAAGGGGTGTTTTTTTAACCTGATTGTCTTTATTCATCCCTACCACGCAAAGTAAGACCAATTTTATGAAAATACACCAAATTTCAAAGGAGTTATGGCAATTGAAACGACATGATGTACATTTTCAGTGGAAGAAGTTACCTACCTTCTTATAAGATATAAGGTCATTAATTTTTTTTTTTTTTGGTTAATGGGCAGCAAGGTACCAAGTACCTTTGCTAATAACAATCCAACACCCTATTAAGTTTGAGGAATTTGAACAAAAGCCTTCAAGTTAACACCCTATTAAGTTTGAGGAATTTGGACAAAAGCCTTCAAGTTAACACCCTATTAAGTTTGAGGAATTTGGACAAAAGCCTTCAAGTTATCGACAGGAAACATTTTTCACATTCAAGGTCACTGTGACCTTGACTTTTGACCTAATCATTTAAAATCCATAGGTGTCATCTACTAGTCATGACCCAACACCCAGTCAAGTTTGAAGAATGTTGACTATAACATTCTCTAGATAACAATCAGTAACAATTTTCACATTCAATGTTACTGCCATCTTGACAGTTGACCTTGTGATCCTAAAATCCACTTTTCGTGACACAACACCCTACCAATTTTGAAGAATGCAGGCTCAAGCATTCTCTAGTAACCAAACAGAAACAAAGTCGTCTCCAGATGGACTGAACAACCAACATTTGCAAAACAATATGCCCCCTCTTCTTTGTAGGGGAGCATAATAAAAAGATTCAAGCAATACAGACATTCAAGAAAAATATATCTAAATTATCGATAAAAGCTAAACTTTCTAATTTCACACATAAAACAATATCTAATAGCTAACCTGAAGCATTTGTCCATGAGCTACAGACTTCCTCAGCAGAATGAAAGTGTGTGAAATTAAAAAGTTTAGATTTTGTCCATAATGAATCAAATACATCAAAAGATACTTTAACTTGTCATTCTGCCAGGATTGTTTCCCCAACACAGACTTCAGACTCATTCCTGTCATTGTGCACTCACCCAATGATATCAACAGCCTTAGCCAGGGCAGAATCAAGCTGGATATCCAGAGAGATAGGCTCCCATAATCCATCTGCTGCTACAATCTTTATGTGCTGCAAACCTGCCTGGTCAAGAGTCTCACGCAGAACCTGTGTAATACAGACATTATGTGCAGATTCAGCAATTCATCTAAGTGGGTTGTTAAAGACTTGATAACGCAGCATGGAACCCTATTGTAGGTGAGTTTTTTCCCCTTCTTTTAGTGTAAATTTTAGTGTTCTTATCCCTCACCCACTTCTGGATCTATGATTAAATAAGGTAAAGCTTGTTTTCCAAAATCTGGAACCCCCAATCCACCCTCCCTCTGGATCAGGGCATAGACACTGACAGTATTAAAAAAAAATATTTTTTTTTCTACTTACATGAATATACTAGAAATAGCTATTAACTTTTTACCTCATATAGATGTGATTAATATACATATAATATTCATGAGGAAAAGGGTTAATAGTGATTGCAATCACTTTCATTGGATAACAGTACCTATTAAGTTCATTAATATTAGTGAAAACCTCAGACTTCTGGAACATTAACCAAGAAATATAAGTATTAGAAAAACAGTCTTTTAAACAGACTCATGGATGTCTTTGAAAAAACATGTCATTGGTGATAAAAATAACATTAGAGAAATGCTAAACCTTTTTAGATTTACATGTAATAGACTTGAAATGTGCTGAATTATCTATATTAACTACAAACACACTCTATACAATCGGCAATTTTTCCTGCAGAAAAAAAGTATGGAACTGGGGCCCGTTTCACTAAACTTTGTCCGAAAAAATCTTTCCAAGCATAAATTCACAGATTTAAAAGAGTATTTTTCCTTTGAATTGTTCTTTACAAAAAGTGTTGTGATTGTATAACACAATAAATTGGGTCATCTTTCTTCATGTTTTATAGAGAAAATAAGACATAAGTAGACACTATGTAGAACAACAGACTTACGACTAAGATCAAATTTGTTTGTACGAAGTTTAGTGAAACGGGCCTTGATCTGGAACTGAAATATGGGCAAGCTTCTGAGTCAAGTGGTAGCATACATGACTGTGAAACTGACGGTTGTTTGATTGAACACAGCTGAGAATCTTTCATGACCTTAGAAAATGCTAAGTACTGGTCCAACCCATAAACTATCCAGAATAAATTAGTTGTATGAGTACTTGTTTCCAGATTGACATAAAAATATTTGTAAATAAATGTTACCTCAATATACTTCCTGTTGAATTGCCTTTCATTCCATATCTGAAACAGAAATAATACATCAATGAAAGGTCCGGTTGTAAGTTTATTGCATAAGATAAATATTATACATGTACCGGTATATGTTTTAAACTGAAAATATTTAAAACCAGCATAAAATCATTTTTCTATGATAGATTTTTCAAATGCAGGTGTTTATTTTCTTGGCCTACATTCAGAAAGCAATAAAATTAGTCATTCATAGGTTTTTATACAACTGGGTTTCAGGATATAATTATAGATTTTTGGTCTGTGCATCCATCTGTTTGTTTGTCCAACTGTCCATCTGTCACACCTGAGGTTTAGCTTTGTATCTAAGCATTTTTTCTATATAGATACTATCATGTCTTCATGAAACTTGTTAAACATGTACATCATGATAAAAAGTATTCATTTTTTTAAACAATTTTCGGGTTGTTACCTATATTTAACAGTTGAATGAACATGGTGAAATTGGTCGTTCTGCCTTAGCTTTACCTTAGTGTTTAAGCTTTTTCTTTTCTATGAGGATGACTTAGCATCATCATGAAACTTGATACAAATGCACATAAAGATATTAACTTATAAAAATACAAGCAAATATTTGGTTGTGTTAAACATATGCCAACAGGGCATCAGTGTCACAGAGACGCATTTCTTTGCTGTTTATATTTTACACTGCTAACCCTCAAAGAATGACCTAGAAGTATCCTTATTACTAAGACATCATGATGCTCCTAAACAGTATTTAAATAAATGACTGTAAACTCATCATTCATTTATGCAGAAGTTTTCATTTTAGTTAAAATGATAAAAAGTTCAAGCAAACATATTAACCCTATAAATGAATATTAACCCTTTACTTATAAGCTTGTTTGGATGCACCAACAAACAGAGGAAACCCAGATCAGACAGATTCTTCCAGGAGATGTCTGATCTGGGTCTCCTTTTTTTTCTCATATGATACTGCAGCTCAGACTCTACACATTCTGCTTGGCAAAGAAAAATCCATTGTTTCATATAAAATTTAAGGTTCAGTCAATTAATATTCATAAGGTCACAAGTTTTTTAGAATAATATGCATAAGGTAAAGGGTTAAGGTAAAACAATGCAATTAAAGTCCCTGTAATGGTTCCGTTACATTTCGGAGCTCATGGCTTTTCATGGAGAAAACCAAGGTGTCCTAATGTTTCATTAGGATACCTTGGTTATCTTGATAGAGGTTAAGTGGTCCAAGACGTAGTGGTACCATTACAGGGACTTTACCTTAACTGAAACCATTTTGAGTCTGCAGTTATGCTTTGTGTCTACTTAAAATTAATAAAATGGTTGACAACTAAAATATACAATTGTAATTCTGTATGGTGTTTTCATTGTTTTCTAAATACCTCTGGCTTTGAAAGGTCAACATTTCTGCAAAAAAGTCTGATTGTTGTTGGGTTTAACATCCGACAGTTTTTCAAGTAGTTGAAATTATTAAAAACTTTAAGAAAAAACATAAGATGTTTGTGAGTTTGCCCTCTGAACACAGTCTACTGTACTTACTCCAACAAAATCCATTGTCAAATTGTAGTGTTTTTTGGCTCCTGTGATGTATTTGACAACATAGGTGGCAGTCAGCTGCGGGTTATGGTATGGGCTCCGCTGACCATCTCCCACCCAGGCAGGGAACGCCCAAGGCAGACAGTACAGCAGAATGTCTGGGTTTCTCTGTTGTGGATAATGATAAAGCCTAAATAATATTCCATGCATGTACTGTCATCAAAAAAATATTCGAATACATTGTTGGCCAGAGGAAAATCATAGTGCTATGTCATCAAACACATATTCCAAGATCTTGTTTGGCCAGAGGAAAATCAAAGAGACATTTCAATCAGATAAGCTTTTTATTTCATCATATTTTGATTATGACTGCATGGGGTCTGTCTCTTCTGATGTTGTCTCTTTAGAAAAAAACAAAAGACCACACCTGTTGTTTACTCTTGACTGCAAGGTCTAAAAGCATGGCTATAATAATCAGAAACTGATTGCTAGCTATTACAACAGGAGAAGAAATTAGACCACAATGTTAAACCCTAGTTATTCCAGGACTGGACTGGATTTAGACTGTTTCAATCTCAATCACTGCAACACTGAGTTACCACAGGGCCATCACAAATGTCAAAAGTCACAATATTGTTTACTTGTGATATAGCTGAAATCAAGCTATTTTCAACTCACTGTGGCAGAGATCCACGTGAGATCTCCTGCGATGGAGAAAGTATAATTACACCACCTAGCAATGCTTCCTATAAAGTCTGTTTGTGAGGAATTTGTAATACAGGTAATTAAAATTAATAATTATCAACAAATTCAATCGACATTTCCAGTGTTTACAGCTTATTCAAATGTCTTACATACTATCCAATTGCTAATTATGATAATATGTAGTCAAAAGTTGACCTGGTTTACAAAAGAACACATGATTTTCTTTTTATCAGCTGTTGCCCTAACCTTGATTGCTGGGCTTATTATTTTCATGCTTAATATGAAAGCAGATTTTTAACAGAATACATTTCAATTGTTGTCAGTAATTTGCTACTTGATGCAATTTAGATGCAATCAATATTAATGTTCTACCTTTTTAGCCTCCACCATGAGCCACCACTCATAGCCCCTCTGATAGTTCTCGTCCCAGCTGTGGTGCATGTGGGAGGCCTCACTGCCATCTGGAAACATACCCAGGTATGCAGGGTCACTTAGCAATGAAGCAGAACAGTCCAATACGACTAGGGTAAAATAATCACATCCAAGTACATGTATTACAAAGGTCATTGTAGATGATTATATTCTTAAGTATCAGACTGAGACAGGTGTTTTGCATAAGATATTGACCAATGCTAGATATGTCTGTCTGGCACCCATATGATAAACAGTGACTTTGTTACATATTAATGTTGTTTTATACTTATGGTAAGTGCTTTAAAGAATACATAAAATAAATGATGAATAATCAAAACCTGTTTAACCCTTTCCCTCATATAGACTCATTTTGACGCACTCAGTAGGTACCACATAAAGCCTGATCTGCAGAAAGCCACAGTTAAACCTTACCAAATTTAATTACAAAATCCTCATTTCCAGACCACTGAGGAGCAGGGAACAGCATAAAACCTGATCAGCCTGCGAGTTACTCGCAGGCTGATCTGGTTTTATGCTGTTCGCATAGGTCTTTTCATGGTTTCCTCTATGAGGGAAAGGGTTAAGTATCTAGCAAGAACAAAAGGATAAGTCAAAATATGAAAGGCTGTTCAAAAGTTCTTCAATTTTAAAAGGATGCACAGGATGCATATTTGTAATCTGATTTGTTTTTTTATGGACATTGTCTGAGGAAACTCAGCAGAACTAGGCACATGCCCTACAGGAGGATATATCATTCCAAATTGAAAATGATTTCAAAATCAAAATGTATATGACCAGAAAAAGAAATATAATCCAAAGGTTCTTCAGGATGAGGCCATAATTACCACATTTTACACATTCATCTAAAATGGTCAATATAAAAACTGTTCAAGCTAGTTCACTTGCGACAAATATAGTAAATAAATTTCATGATGCAAACAAACCAGCATGTTGATATGAACAATTACATATCATGGTGGGAAGTACATGTTTTCACTAGACCAAAGTAGACTTTGTATCATTTAAATTAAATTCCTAATAACCATTTGCCTTAACCCTTTCCCTCATATAGACTCATTTTGACGCACTCAATAGGTACCACATAAAGCCTGATCTGCAGAAAACCACAGTTAAACCTTACCAAATTTAATTATAAAGTCCTCATTTCCAGACCACTGAGGAGCAGCGAACAGCATAAAACCTGATCAGCCTGCGAGTTACTCGCAGGCTGATCTGGTTTTATGTTGTTCGCATAGGGCTTTTCATGGTTTCCTCTATGAGGGAAAGGGTTAAACAGATGCATTTTGATACCTTGACAAACAGATCTGAGACCCAGATCAAATGAAATGAGCTGTCTGATCTGGGTCTCCTCTGTTTGCTTATACAATATTGTAGCTTAGATTCTTTACAGAACGTATGGAAAAAACAAACCAGTGTTTAATATGCCATTGAAAATTATATAAAATTGATATTCATAATGTCATTGTTTCATGAGATAAGGTGCAAAAGAAGACGAACCTGTACTTTGTGCATCCCCTCCAATTTCAACTTTTAGAATGTGCAGTGAGGCTCCATAACCAGGCTATAATAGTGGAAAAATAAGAAAATGTGGATATTTAAGAAAAACAACTTGAACTTAGCTTATATTAATTATTATTACATAACTGCATCTGATAATAATCATTATTTTATATATATGCAATTTTGAAATAACTATTTAAGTGTAAATATAGTATTTCAACACAACTAAAGATGATTAACTTAAATGAGAGTTTAACAAGAGTTGTCGGAACGACACATATGCCCCACTATGCACAATTTTCACATTCGATTTGACCTTTGACCAAGTGACCCCAAAATCAATAGAGGTCATCTACTAAAGTATGACTAATCATTCTATGAAGTTTGGGGAAAATTTTGGAAATCTAGGAAAGTGGGCCAAAGCATTCTCCAGTTATTGATTGGAAACAAAGTGGTCTACTGATGGACCTAAAGACAACCATCCGACCGACATTTACAAAACAATATGCCCGCCCTTCTTTGAATAAAACAAAGTGATAGAGAGAATGCTTGACTTTAACTGGATGAAGAAGATCTGGAAGGAGTATGCTGTTAAAGGTCCACGTGGCCATGGGTGACCAAAGATAACCTGGGTAGCATCCATGAAATAAGACCTCAAACAACTATGTCTGAGTTCAGCTCTAGCCCTTGACAGAGACGGATGGAGGACAGCAACAGGGCAAGGTGTAACTCAGAGACACGGAAATAGCATTTTAATGGCTGCTGATGACGATAGTAATACCATTAAAATCCATTTCGCTCCAATAAAATGCTATATTTGGGTTCCAAGACTAGATACTGCAGTATAATTGAACTGCATTTATATATTACACCGTAAGTCAAATAAACAAATCACAAAATATTGATATACTAGTATGTGGTTTAAGATATTGCCGTCTGTTTAATAATGGACAACATTACAACCGATCTAACCTGTATATCCATCCATTTGGTACTTTAGTGGGGGGTTTTTAAGGAAGAAAGGTAAAAGTAAACAATCATCCATTTTATTCACTTATAAATATGAATCACAAAAAAATCTCTCTAACCTTAAACAGGTAGTCTAATATCTGATCTCTTTGTTCGTCAGGATAATTGACAAGCAGCTTTGATGTTGCCTGCAACATAATGATGATATTATAATGATAATTATACAACATGATAATGTCAAATTACTGCATTATCCCAGTTGGGCTGAGTACATGGAAATTTAACTGGCCTAAATCAATTTTCTTTAGTCTTTAGTTTACAATGGCATGACTTGTATTTATTTACTAGTAGTTAGTTTGTGTCTTTTACTTAACACTCTAGATATTAAAGTGTTTCAAACATTTAGTATTCAGGTTTTTTCCCCCCTTGCTTATCAGGGGGGCATTCATAGGCATCAATTTCATAAAATAAATCATAAAATGTATGATACAAGAATCTCCATTTTACGCTGGTTATATAAAACAGAGAATATTATCCAATAAAAAATAACTAAATAAATAAATGTTGGTTTTTGTTTGTTGTTTTGGTTATTTGGTTACAACTATCCAATAGATCTACTGACAAAATGTGTATCCAAATGTGACATTAACATATGTTTATCTGGGTTTAAACATCAACTTAATATCAATTAAAACAGTTAAAAGACATTTGCATTAACAAACAGATCTACACATTATTTCGTTGCATAGATCTACTTTCGCCATAAAGATCTTAATCTCTACTGAAATCCGCTCCGGTTATTGTTTTCGAAAAAGAATATGAAAGAATAGAGAGATGGAAGTTCATCTTCACTACACTTGTATACTTTTTTCATTTTTTTTTTTCTCTCTTAATAATGTAATAATAATTGTCAAAAAACGAAAATATCACAAAGCGATGTCATAAAATAGGAATACCGGTGAGTCTGTAATACAGTACTGTACAGTATCATGTGAGTTTAGTTCTACAGAATTACTTACCCCTCCGCCGCTAAGGCCTCCAATACCATCAAATCTTCTGCCCTCGCCTTTACTGTTATCTACAGGATATATATCTACAGCGACGGCGTTATTTATTAATGCAAAAGCTAGTATTGCACTGGTATGGTACGTTAATCGCTTCATTGTTTTTCTATATCACCATGTTTAAGTCATGTGATCTGTCATATGACAAAATAGGGGAAACAACTCTTAACTTTGATTTTCTATATCTTCTTTATTCATTTTGTTAGCCTACTTTCATTGCGTGGGCTTTTTTTTTTATTTAAAATTTAGATTAGTTCAGGATCTAGATCTTTGCCCGGTTCTATATTTATCTAGTGATTTTTTACTCTTTTTTTCAAATCCGGGTCATGTGAATGCATAATGCCTTTAGAATTAGGGTCAAAAAGGCCCAGTACCAGAAAGGCCCTTATACCGAAAAGGCCCAGTACCAGAAAGGCCTGGTCCAGAAAGGCCCGGACCGAAAAGGCCCAATTATTATTATAGAGTTTTTGTTAATTCATAAAAGTTTAAAGATCAAATTAACATAAAATTATTATTAATAAATGAGAATACACATGATTACGTAAGACATTCATCAGGATCCTTAAAAATCAAAACACCCCTCCTGCTTTCTCACTCGGGGCTTGGGACCCGACGACGGCGCAGTTCATGTTTTGAAGAAAAAAAATACTTAATAAAAAGAAGAAAAAAAAAATATATATATATATATATATATATATATATATATATATATATATATATAAACGAGATTATAGGATTTTTTGGTTTAAAAGTTATTACAATATTTAAATATTTATTTATATGTATATGTCACTTCAAAATAAAAGCATATTACTTAGATGAATTAAGGAAAACCAAATCAAAATTAGCAAAAAGTTATAATAACAAATTATAATTTAATAAAATGTACAAAAGTGAAGGACCAAAAAATGTATTATCACTTAAATTACAAATTATATTATTGCAGATTAAGACCAAAAAAAGAAGATTATCAAAAATTTAATATTACTAAAAAAAGAAAAATTAAAATACAGGATGCCGATCTAGGTGACGCTGCTCACAAGGACCGGCTTCTGTTTCTGGGAGCCACCGTCGATGATCGTGAAAGTCACCCCTCTGTCTTCGATGATGGTCTCTGTCATGGCCTCGAAACCTGTCCTAAAATATATATTACATTATGCCAGACATTAGAAAAAAAAAGGTATGGTCAAGAAATATAGATATATATACGTATAATATATGTATATCACATATGCATTAACTGAGACAATTTTAGTTATTGTTTTCCCTTCTTTCATTAACGTAAAGATAAATATAATTTTTGAGCAAATTACCTTTCGTCGATGGGGGTCACGTGGTCGAAGTCGCGGTCTGTAATGTCGAATGACAGGTCCAACTCTTCGTCCAATTCTTCGTCACCGTTGATTGCTGTGGAATCTGCTATCGGAGCCCAGTCATCAACATGCATCACCTGAAAATATTGTTATCATGATGGTATATGCATGCGGTTTCTCAATAAATTTTAAATTACCTTTTCTATTCCATTTAATATTTTTAATATGCCAATATACGTGCGAATTAATATTATCGTATTGTTGATGATTTATTCATTTGTAATATAAAAGGGTGCCCGTATTTTTGAGGTAAGTTTCCACTATTTTACCATTGTTGTTGACATAATTATATGTCATGATTTCTGAATTATATACATTAAACCGTATCATTTACCTCCATAATGATGTCTTCGTTCAAATCAGCCTGAAGACAAGGGCGACACACGTACGTCAGCCCACCGTCCTTCACTGCCTGGCGGTAAGTCTCCAGAGACACACCTGTTAATGACACATTCATTTAACAATCATCTTAAATAGGTGAAACGTTTATTATAATAATAAATAATTTCTTATAATAAATTGGCATGGTATATATGATATTTTATGATATTTTATTTTTTGAAGTAATGGTTTCATATTAATATTACATTAACTAAAAATAAGTATAACAAGAAAAACTTACCAGAACCACATGTTCTGTGCTGCCAGCGACTACACCAGTCGCATTCCACTGCGTGCTGGCGAGGACGGACCTCCTGACCACAAGACAGACACGAGTGCTCCATATCTCCGATTATCACCATCACAATCAGAAATTTAAAAAAATGCACAAATAACACTTATTGATTTTGATTACAATAATCCGATTTTCACAATTGAAATGAATCCGGCAACCACTATATCTATATTCCTTTGAGAAAAATTGGCATGGATTAATCACAGCACAATAATTTTGGAATGAAACCGCTCTAATTTAGCTCAGCTTATATACCAAATAAGATTATTGCTCAAAATATAATACGCAATTACAGCCAACACCTCTTATAAACTAACCGTTTCATGTTTTTAAAACCTAATAAATGCGCGAATCCCGTAACTAATCAGCCGCTTATTACAAACAGTTTAAAAACTAATTAAAAAATTCGTTGGCTAATTATCGCGGTTTTCAATAAAGCGGCAAATTACAAACATAAACATTTTTTTTATTTAGGAATAAAACAAACCAACAAATAACTTAATAATTTTTATAAGCTATAATTACATCATTAATATCACTGGGCCTTTTTGACCCGATAAATCGGGCCTTTCTGGTACACTTTGAAAGTGGGCCTTTCTGGACCGGGCCGATTCGGTATGGGCCGTTCTGGTAGTGGGCCTTTCTGACCCGACACCATGCCTTTAAAAGAGACGTTTGTACACATAAACACTTCAGTTTATATTTCAATCAGGATATCACTTAGTAATATCATTTTTTTTTTTTTAACTTATGTTACGCACGTGCGTGCTGACGTACTCGTGCTATTCGTACTTACTCGGTAATCTCCGGCCCATCAGGGCCCGTTAGGCGGAATTTGCCGAAAATAAAGCGGAAGTTTACACGTTGAATAGCACTCTTCACTCTGGAGAATTTCCTAGCAAGATGACAGAAACAGCGGCACGCCTAGTTTCAGAAACATTTCCTCGGAAGGATGACAAGTTAATTAAATATGGAACTGCAGGATTTAGAACCAAGTATTTTTACGTTAATTTCCCCATTATTAGATATTATTGTGTGATAGCAATGACATTTTTAACATTCTAATCAGTATTCGCGAATAGCTAGACCAGGAAGGTGCTATTTTTAGCATCAAAACATCTAGATTTCTTTTCATGTCTACCTTGGCTCTTACATTTTAGATGATAAGATATATGTGAAAAATTTCCCGTACTAGATATTTTCTTAAATATGTTATTTCACGCATACATAAGACTTTATAAAAAATATATATATTTATCTACTTTATATTTTCAACGTACTAGAAGTGGATATCTCTATAGGGTTTGGAAAGAATAATTCAATAAGGCATGTATTGTAACATTGTAAGAGAAGCCATGTCATAGACGTTTGTGGAATAGTTGTGCCAAGACATAGTTTATCAAAGTTAGTATTTACCAGAGCATTTAAATGTTACTTGCTAGGCAAATAGACCATTTAACAACATCAGTTTTTCTTTACATTTTAATATTCAATAGATTTCTACCGTACATTCTGAAACATACATACATACACATGATAAGATATAAAGCATAATATTAATTTCAGCCTTATCAATACCATTATCTTTATATATCAAAAACTCACATTAACATATGTTTAGCAATAATAAATATCACTGCCACAATATAACAATGTGTACAGTAATTCAATTTAATTAATTAAAATACATAGAATACAAAAGCACATGGTTGGACATGCCAACCGCAGATTGATTCAGATCTTTTCTAAACTTCAGTATGCTTTAAAAAAAGTTACTTGTTTCCACTAACCCAACCAAACTTTTTTTTTGACAGACCCTAAACTTTTTTCCTAGCATTTAAGTTATCACGGTAAATATTTTGGACATGATTTGTTCAATATTTATAACAGGCCATCGTGACACAGGTAAACGATTCCCTGTACAATATTCTTTTGAGAAAAGTGTGACGAAAAAAAAAACAACTGACAATTGCCTTTTTTATGTTAAATTCAGCGGTAATTAACTAGATACTATTATCTTGTCAAATGTTCTTTTGTAACAAAATAAGTATTTATTTCAAAGTGTTTATGGTTAAATAGATTGTTTTCTAAATATAAATTAATGATTGATATGTTTTTTAGGGCAGAGGACCTTCCACATGTTATGTGTAGAATGGGACTGCTGGCAGTTCTGAGGTCAAAGCTAAAGAAAGGTGAATTTTATATTTTAAATGTTTTTTTCCCCATTTATGGATGCATGGTTGTTTGTCTTCTGATCTTATCAATATTGTTTGTTAAATTATGCATACATTTAGTAATAGACTTTCTGGTAAAGCATCCATATGAATATATTCATAATACTAATTATCATGTCCAATGTTTAAAAATACAATATTGATATTGATATAGTCTATACAAGGAGAACATGAATTTGTTTCTGGTACTGTTTGTGAGCAGTAGTCTGGGTCATGAATGGAATAATATCCCCTAACAATGGGTAAAGATGGATTTTATCTTTTCATTGTAAAAAATTGAAAAGTCCTTTATCATTATATATCTTTTTTTTTCTCAGTATTCTTCTAATGATTGTCAAGTTAGCTTTCATTAGTATACAGATTAGGCCCAGTACAAGCTTATAATCATGTTCCTATTATTTATACCAGTACTCTGTCTGGAAAACCTGTTCAGTGCGGGACAACAAAAGGCATATCTGACTCCATTGTCTTGAAAATTAATTGTCTGATCTCAGGTTGAATGTAATGTACTGAGCACTGTCTTTAATTATATTTGATATGAATCGACAGATTTTATCGAGTCTGCTTGCGGTAGCTTGACATAGTCATCATATTGTCAGTTTGGTGCAAGTTTGTGCATTAGTGTTTTTGCTGAATTTGCTTGTTTGAGCTGGATCAAAAGATTCTCAAATGATTTGGCAGTGGGTCTCAATGAGACAAAGTATCATGCATACGAGTTGGTTCCATTGCTCAAAGGTGAAGGTCTCACTTAGAGGTGAAAGGTAATGGTGCTTATAGTGTGCAAATGTTTGTGTCTTGTCCATACCTCCCACATGTATGGACTTAAAATAACCTCTTACAAATTTTCTCTGCATGAAAATTTTCTCCAAGCTGCTTCTCAGGTCACTGGCTTGACATATTGGCTTCGGCATCTAGTAATGAAATAAGTGTCAACTCAGAGTTTCCCATTTCCTCACAGCAACTATAGGAGTGATGATCACTGCCTCCCACAACCCAGAGCCAGATAACGGGGTGAAGCTAGTGGACCCAATGGGAGAAATGCTGGAGATCAAGTGGGAGGCATTGGCAACAACTCTGGCCAATGTGGCGTGTGTATACTTCTTATTGTCTTTTTTACATATTCTCCATTTTTAAATATTTACATTTTTAATATCATTTATACATGTACAATGAAATGGTGTTCAGCCACAAGTTCTTGCAATTTAGATTTGGCTTTCCCCTTACAAATACTAATTAACAATAGCTTGATAATATATTTAGGTATATCATTTGAAAGAGAGAAAGAATGAAAGTTGTCATACTAAAAATACATGTTTTTAAGCATTACAATGTTTAAATTATTATTAATAATCCTATACCACACTAATACACCAGTTTGACACAGTGGTAAAGCATTGAAAAACCAGATCAGACTTAAAGTAATGTTCATACAGAACTGAGGTTACATAGTATTCTCATCCCTGTGGTACTCCAGAGTTACCTACCCTTTACCACACAGGGTTATCATAGAAAAAACCTATAAAACCAATACAAACCAAACAATCAGTTACCTGCAAGTAACTTGCAGACTACTGTCCACGGTTGGCAAGTGTTTAGAGAGTCTGCCTCTGGAGCAGGAGGCTGTGGTTTCAATCCCCGACCTTGACATACCAAAATCATAAAAAATAAAACTGATATAGCTCCCTTGCTTGGTGCTCAGCATATAAAGGTAGCGCCAGGACTGGTTGGCATGCTGTCAGGATAATGTGGGTGGGTGTGGAATCCTGCCACATGTCTACAGCGTGATACTGCAGTGTGGCAGCACTATGTCTCAAGTAGACATAGTCTCCAAATGCCTAAAATACTGTTGGTTGAATGTTAAACCCAACAACAAACAAATAAACATGCAGGCTGATCAGGATTACACATTTGCTACTCATCAGGTAAGGATGCCATGGTCAAGTTGTAGCGCTTATTGACTACTGAGCCATAGGTTGTGAGTTTGGGGTGAAGAAGTCCTCAAGACTTTCCCTTAGGCAAAGTACTGGTGACTGGTCAAACCAAGGAGTGGTCGATATAGAAATTAGTATAAGTATTAAGAACTTTCAATTTTTACCCTTTACCCTGTTTGATCATACACTTTTGTAGCTCATATTATACACTGCCTGTATGGCAAAAAAATCGGTTATTTCATATACCAATAAATTAATATCTATCAAGTCATATATAAAAATCATACTTATTGCAACAGTGACAGCGGCCTGGCAGAATGTTTAGCAGGAATCATCGAGGGAGAAGGAATTGACATGAAGAATGAAGCCAATGTTTACTTTGCACGAGACACAAGGTATGTATCACTCGGTCATTTGGATGATTTGTTTGTAGAAAGTATGTCATTTAAAATCTGTATATCGAGTACATGTATCTGTTAGTTTCTATTATCATCTACCAATTCAGTGGTGGAATGGCTAGAGTGTCAGCCAAGGAACAAGGAGGTTGTGTTTTCGATCCCTGCCCATGACATACCAAAGTCATAAAAATTGGTACTGGTATAGCTCCTTTGCATGGCACTAAGCATAATTATATGGGTAGTCTTAGGACTGGTTGGTTAGGTGTCAGGATAATGTGACTGGGTGTGGTATCATCCACATGTGTATGGTGTTATACTGCAGTGTGGCAGCACTATATCTGTCTCAAGTTGACATAGTCTCTAAATTACTGAAGTACTGTTGCTGGGATGTTAAATCCAACAAATAAACATACTTTTAGATGATTTAATGAATTTGTAAGTCTTACATTTTTTGTAAACATTTGTGTATATTAGTTTGAAGACAGAGGATCAACATAACATATAAAATGTATTTTCCTTTATTGCTGCAACTTATACAGATGCTTGTAAGTCAATTGCTATTCAGATTGGATTGTGTAGACAATGTTATTTTTGTCTGGCATCACATTTAATTATGTTCCTTGAAAGAACTTCAGGAGAGCATACATGTTCTTGCTGCTCTGTGCGCCATCCATCTGTGCACCCATCCGTCCGTCCGTCCGTCCTCTGTCTGTCCAGTTTCTCAGCTTTTCAGCAACAACTGGTTGGAATTGAATGAGATTTTGTGGTCAGCTTTAGATTCTTGTCCAAAATTCATGGAAGCATTATAGAAAGTTTCACTTTGAAGGGGAGATTCATATATTACTAGGATGTTTTGGTTTAATTGGTTTGTGGCCTTTTGTTGTTAATTGTTGTGGACTATTTCTATTGGCTAGAATTAAATGAAATTTCATTACAAAATGCTGCTTGTTGTGTCTGTAAGTGCATTTGCCCCAGTGTTTATTAAGAGTAGTCTTATTTTGTCTTATCCATGTAGCAATCATTTGTGTTTTGATCCTTGTTTTGCTTTACTTATCTTACTTCAGGGTGTATCCATGCTTATTACTGATATATTTGTTGTGACATGTTTTAGGGCTAGCAGTCCCATGCTTGCAGAAGCTTTACAGGTTGGCATTGAAGCATTGAATGGCAGCTTTACAAACTTTGGTAAATATTATATGATTTTCATCCATATAAGGATAAATACAGTTATGTTAAAGTCAGAAATTCTTGAAATATTATCATTTATTATTATTTAGTCTAATTTGTTTTTATTACCTTTAGATATTTTCTTGGTTAATATTGTTTTTTTATACACTTCAGATACTAACTTAATCTCAGTATGATAAAAAGCTAAGTTTATTATGACAAAAAGTGGAGTTAAGTTTTGAAACAACAGCTACATACAGATTGTACAAGGTCACAATTATCCTCTCAGCACCACTTTGACCATGCCAGTAATGTTTGCAGGTCTGCTGGCTACTGGTCAGCTTCACTACATGGTGCGGTGTAAGAACACAGCGGGTCAGTACGGGGAGGACACAGAGACAGGATACTACACTAAGCTGGCCGGGGCCTTTGTCAAACTGCAGGAACAGGTAGGGGGAATGTTTTAACATCAGCAAACGGCAGGACTGGCTCAGTTCTGCCACTGAAATTTCAAGTATGTAGATAAGATTAGACTAGGAATTGTTATGTCCCCACTGTGAAATGGAGGATGGGTATAGATTTACCCTTGATGTCTGACTATCCATCCATCATTTCCATCCTTCTGGCCGTCACAAAATCTTGTGTCACTATATGAGTTGGGGGTCATAAATATTTCCAGGAATGTTTATCAGCATGAAAAGTTATGCAACTTGGGCTTTGTTTTAAAATTCCTTGAGTCATAGCAGAGTTATGTCCCCTGGCATTGTGAAAATGGCGCACTGTACATCCCATGTCCAAATTCCTAGTTTTCACTAATAAGCTTTGAGTTCTCCATGATCAAGTGGTCACAGTCACTGACATACTACTGGTATTAATTAGCTGCAGGATTGAGCTGTAGGTGCCACTTACTGTGGGGATCAACTCCTTACATTATCTTCAAGTTACATTATGACTTCAGAATAGGAAATGAGTTATCACCAATACATACATTCTTGAGCAATTGATTGTCTCATTTGGACAGATAATCAGTTCATCACTAGTCCGTACATATCTTTTCATAACCAAAGTAGGTCATTTTGATACAGTTTTAGCTAGCCTCTCACTGCAACAAACCTGAAGAGAATTTACCAGTTTCAGCCATGAAGACTTGTGTTGATTTAGTTTACTGGTGAGGAAATAGTGAGATTGTTCAAGTATGCTGACACTGACTGTCAGGATCATGTCTTGTAGGTGAAGACCACAGGGAAGTACTCCAGTGATCTGTACATTGACGCAGCCAATGGCGTGGGCGCTGAGAAGGTCAAGCTGCTGTGTAAACATCTCGGAGAGTCACTGACCGTCCACGTGTCCAACGATGGCGGGGGTATCCTGAACCACAGGGTCAGTCTGTAATTCTTGAACAATTCTACATTATTTCTCTGTTTTACTGCATGATGAGGGGACTATACTGCTATGCATGTCATACCCCCATTATGTTTCCCTGCACTTCAGTAAACTGTCAAACTGAGACAGGTTTTAATCCCTTAACCTCACATATGTGTTTTGACACCTTGGTAAACACTGCAAACCTAGATCAGACATCTTCTATCAAAAGCTGTCTCATCAGGGTCTCCTGTGTTTGCTCTTGAAATATTGTGGCTTAGATTAATAACAGTATGCGCAGCAAAGAAAAAAACCCATTGTTTCATATGCCATTTAAAAGTCAATATATTAATATTCATCGAGTTATAAATTTGTACATTAATATTCATAATCTAAAGACTTATTGAAGTGTTTTTCATGGCCAGTATGAATTTACAATTATAAATTTTAGTTTTAGAATTGGTATTAATCATTTTCAGAAACCAGTTTAATTGTATATTCCTTGTCTGTACATTATGAGATAAACAACTTATGTTAGTGATTCCTGATACATATACCTCCGACAATGTATAGATAAACATCTTATATTTCAAAATTGCAACAAATCTTTGTGTGTTTCCAGTGTGGAGCAGACTATGTGAAGGTCAGCCAGTGCGCTCCTGATGGTAAGTTTAAGATATTGTAAAACTGAAATATATATGGAGGGTTTCGTTTTTGAATCAGGGCTGAGTTGCTTACTCAATGTGTTTCAATAAGTTTCAATTCAATGTACTTTTCACTAGATTTGTATGCAACCAGATGTTGCAAAAATAAGTTTCGAGGCAGAGGAAGGTACCCTTCAAAAGTGCCTCGCACAGTAACATGGTAAACAAATATGGCTGACAAGGTTTTTGATTTCATAATCAAAATAGATATTACTGAATTGCTCTTTAAATGTGGAAAATAAATGTTTTGTTTGTTGTTTCTGTTTGGAGTTATAAAATTAGTGTATAGCCAGTTAAATGTTTGGATTTCTGCTAAATCTTGCAGAGTGATATTTGTTTTAAATGGAGGATAAATATTGTCTATGATTGATGCCATCTTGAAAACACTTTTTCGCTACAAGTTAGTAAAATCGTTACACAGAGTAGGAAGAAAACTGGAATATGTGACCTTGCAACTCACCTCAGGTTGATACTAGTGATGGTATAGTATTAAAAACATTGGAAAAGGCTGGGCTGATTTGATAATCATTTAATACCGTTAATCCATTTAACCCATGTTGTTCTACTCAGTAGTAGATAACTTACTGTTTTATACATGTTATACATATATCACATTACCAACAAGTAACATTATGGTTTCACCAATTTCAGAATAGTAAATTGGATGTGGCTAATAAATTCTTTAGCAACTGATTGTCGCAGATGGACAAGTAATCAGCTCATCAATAGACAGTACATATCTTTTTATATTAACCAAAGTAGGTCATTTTGATATGAATGAATACAGACAATATGATAGCTCTTGATATTACCCCAACTTATTGGTTCCATGTCCCTTTAGAAATATATATACACATGAACTGTGTTCAGGTATTGACATCAAGCCAGGAATGAAGTGTGCCTCATATGACGGGGATGCAGACAGGCTCATGTATTTCTACAAGAACACAGGTATGTCTGGCTTACACATGCCACTGGTATTGCTTTCCTGTCCTTCATTTGCCATTCTTGCATCTTTCTTTATACTGAGACTGTGTCTGAGGTTATGAGTCTGTGAATAAAATTTTGTCCACAATAAAAAAAAATGGGCAATTAGTGAATAGTAATCACTTTGTCTTGATATGCCCCCCACTTCCTCAATGTTGAGGCTTTGTAGGAACCACATTTGTCATGTCCTTTGCTCGAATTACACATAGACAAGGTGTGGTGCAGGTGTTATTTTTTACCTTTAGTGATAGTTCTAGTTGACCTGTAGATCTGCTTGGCCATATCAGGTCACAGGGACAATTTTAACCTTAATGATAGTTTTTTTTTGGGTTTTTAAAGAAAGATGCAATGCTTTTACGAATAATATTTGGGGATGTCTTTAAAAGATTTTTAATCAAGAATTTAATTGTATTTATTAGACTTTATCAGTGGATATTATTAATATATATATTCATTGTAAAGGTTAATTGCAGGCTGATAGAAACACAGTTTCAGTGTAAAAAGTAACTTAAGGTTATCCATCTGTCATTAAAATTGTGATCATGGTCCATCAAGTGATCATTGAAATTTTAAAGTAAATGCAAGCACTTATGGACTAAGAGTATAAGAGCCTATAACTCCAAGTCAGTGGACGCATGCATCTGCACTGATGTAATTTTTAAGTATTTGAAGGACCATGATTATAATTAATGATGGATGGGTTGTTTTTTTTTTTGTATCTCGGTATAAATCAATATCTAACTGAAGCAATCTCTCTGTTTTGAAGAAAAACTCTTTTGCTTTTCAGATGGCCAGTTTGTCCTGCTTGATGGAGACAGAATAGCTATATTGGTTTGTTTATATTTTCCTTTTTAGCTCACCTGAGCACATGTGCTCAGGATGAGCTTTTAGGATTGATGAATGTCCGTCGTCCATCGTCCGTCGTCCACAATTTGTTCGTTTGCACTCTAGCATCTTCATTTTATGAGCAATTATCTTCAAACTTTAAAACAATGTTTCTAACCATAAAATCTCGGCCAAGTTCGATTATGGCTGATATCGGAACATTAGGTCAGGAGTTATGCCCCTTTTAAAATTAAAAAAAGCCAGATTTCACATTGTTTGCACTCTAGCATCTTCATTTCATGAGCAATTATCTTCAAACTTTATATCAATGTTTATAACCATAAAATCACGGCCAAGTTCAATTATGGCTGATATCGTACCATTAGGTCAGGAGTTATGCCCCTTTTAATATTCAAAAAATGCCATATTTCAAGTTGTTTACACTCTAGCATCTTCATCTTTTGAGCAATCCTCTTCAAACTTTATGGCAATGCTTATGACTATAAGCTCTCGATTGAGTTCGATTATGGCTGAGATTCATCAATTAGGTCAGGAGTTATGCCCCTTTTAATATTCAAAAAATGCCATATTTCACTTTGTTTACACTCTAGCATCTTCATCTTTTGAGCAATCATCTTCAAACTTTATGGCAATGCTTATGGCCATAATGTCTCGATTGAGTTTGATTATGACTGAGATCAGTTGATTAGGTCAGGAGTTAAGCCCCTTTTAATATAAAAAAATGCCAGATTACACGTTGTTTACACTCTAGCATCTTCATCTTTTGAGCAATCATCTTCAAACTTTATTACAATTTTTATGACCATAAGGTCTCGATTGAGTTCGATTAATGCTGAGATCCATCAATAAGTTCAGAAGTTATGCCCCTTTTAATATTAAAAAAATGCCAGAAATCACTTTGTTTACACTCTAGCATCTTCATCTTTTGAGCAATCATCTTCAAACTTTATGACAATGCTTATGACCATAAGGTCTCGATTGAGTTCGATTATGGCTGAGATCTGTCAATTAGGTCAGGAGTTATGCCCCTTTTAATATAAAAAAAGGCCATATTTCACGTTGTTTACACTCTAGCATCTTCCTTTTTTTTAGCAATCATCTTCAAACTTTATGACATTGTTAATGACCATAATGTCTCGATTGAGTTCAATTGTGGCTGAGATGGGTCATTTAGGTCAGGAGTTATGCCCCTTTTAATACAAAAAATGCAAGATTTCACTTTGTTTATTCTCTACCAACTTCATTTTTTTAACAATCATTTTTAAACTTTAAGACAATGTTTATGCCCATAATCTCACAATCGGGTTCAATTATAACTGATATTGACTTGTAAATTTAGGAGTTATGCCCATTTCACCATAAAAAAAGCCAGATTTCACTTTTACACTCAAGCATCTTTATTTCTTAAGCAATCATCTTTCTCAGGTGAGCAAGTAAGGGCCAACTTGGCCCTCTTGTTTAGTTATAGTGTTAAAAGTTATAAAAAAAACACAATATATTCTGTGTGTAGATGTTTTTGTAAATACTTTATTTTTGAAACCTGAAATTGACAAAAGATGACTATATCAAAATATTTGGGAGTTTTATAGGGTTCACGCCATATATGTAAAGTCCCATCACATTATGTCATGTTATGTCCTACACTCACATTATGTGAATTTATGGTGGGATTCAAGTGTACTAATCAATGTAATGTGAAGGTATGTATCATGTGGGAAGGTTGCCATGTGACTGGGTATCAATATCATGTGACTGAGTATGCATCAGTGTCATGTGACTGAGTACCTGTCTTTGTCATGTGACTGGTAACTTGTCAATGTCTTTCGACTGGATACTTATTGTCATGTGACTGGGTACTTGTCAATGTCATGTGACTGGATACCTGTCAATGTCATGTGACTGGATACTCAATGTCATGTGACTGGGTACTTGTCAATGTCATGTGACTGGATACCTGTCAATGTCATGTGACTGGCTACTCAATGTCATGTGACTGAGTACTGTCTATGTCATGTGACTGGTTATGCACTAATGTCATATTACTGGGTATGTGTTACAGGTGGCTGGGTATCTAAAGAGCCTGGTACAGGAGAGCGGACTGACAGTGAACCTGGGGCTGGTCCAAACTGCCTACGCCAATGGGAGCTCCACATCCTACATCACACAGACCCTGGTTTGTTGTCCTCCTTATTCAGTCAGTGATCTTAGGATACTAGATAAAATGGCTGTCTCATATAACAAGACACAATGACCTTTTAAATTGTTTACATATATATTCAAATTAAATTACTCAATTACCCAATAGGTACTCATGGATATCATGTGGTCATTGTTTGACCTGGATTATATTTAAAAGAAAATATAGATTTTTGACAGCAGTTGACCTAACCATGGATGGAAAATGAATCTGTACCAATAGGTTTTGGTTGGTTTTAAATTTTGCCAGCAAACATGAAAAGTTGGTGGCTTTAATTCATGGCAGCAACAAATCAAAATCATTTAAAAAATGGTACTATTATATATCATTTGAGCTTGGTATTCAGCACATAAGGGTAGTTCCAGAACTGGTAAGTCTCAGTGTGACTTGGTATGGTATGCCATTTATCTACAGTGTGATATCACAGAAAGGCAGCACTAAATCTCTCATGTAGACAAAAGTACCCATATGAATGAATTACTGTCTGTAGGAAGTAAAACCCATGCAAACAAAATTAAACTCATAATAATGACTCTGTATATGATGTATATTGTGTACAGAAAGTTCCTGTAGCATGTGTGGCCACAGGCGTGAAACACCTCCACCATCGGGCCATGGAGTTTGATATCGGGGTTTACTTTGAGGCCAACGGTCATGGCACCGTGCTCTTCTCAGATGCAGTGGAAGCTAAAATAAAGGCCGCTGCAGCAGATACCAGGTCAGTTGTCATGGCAACACACGATATTGAATGGGTAAAAAAATTAAAAAATCAAACAAAGGTGTATGCTGTACAGTGTTTGCTCAAAATTGATATAAAGATAAAAATGTACATGTATATTCTAATAGTAGGGGGATTTTATCAAACATTTTTTTAAGTATAAATGCAATTTGCTAAATGTATCATTATTGTTTTTAGCTTGACTATTCAAAGAATAGGATGAGCTATTGGAGTCACTCCGGCGTCTGTGTCCATGTTGGTGTTGGCGTCCCAAAAAATGTTAAGGTTTTGTTTAACATTGCCATTATCTCCACTATTACTCAATGGATATCCCCCAAACTTTACACATGTGTTTATTATCATCAGTCCAACGAGTAGAAACAGGAACAGTAACTCATCCAAATTTTTTTACATATTTATGGCCCGTTTTGGACTTAGAAAAAATGTTAAACTTTTGTTTAACATATCCATTATCTCAAGTTTTACTCATTAGATGTTTCTCAAACTTCACTCATGTGTTTATCATCATTAGACCAACCAGTAGAATTGGGAACAGTAACTCTCCCGAATTTTTGTTGCATATTTATGGCCCTTTTTGGACTTAGCTCAAATGTTAACCTTTTGTTTAACATTGCCATTATCTCCAGATTTATTCATTGGATGTCTCTCAAACTTCACACATGATTGATCATCATCAGACCAACAAGTAGAAACAGGACAGTAACTTTTCCAAATTCTTTTGCATATTTATGGCCCTTTTTGAACTTAAAAAAAAAAGTTGAATTATGTTTAACATTGCCATTATCTCCGTTTTTACTCGATGGATGTCCCTCAAACTTCAAGTAGAAACAGGAACATTAACTCTTCCAAATATTTTTGCATATTTATGTTTTTTTTGGGGGGGCCTTTTTATTTAGAATCTCTGTTAAGGTTTTCACACCACCTCATTTTTTCACTTAACTGTTTGAGGTATTGCTTTGAAACTTTGAATACCTGTTTATGACCATCACCCCTACTTGTACATGGCAAGAGTACTTAACTCTGTTTTGGATTTTGACATAATTATTCCCTTTTTCTGACTTGATTTATCTTTTTATACTAACTCCCTTTTTCACTGAATTCTTTGAGATATGGCTTTAAAACTTTGAGCACATGTTTATTGCTCTTGGGTATGTTTTAATAATATAGAGATTCTCATTTTTTCCTTTAATTGCAATATTTATTTTTATTGACAAGCATTCGAATAGTCGAGCATGCTGTCTTACGGACAGCTCTTGTATATGTTTAAGAGTTAATCATTTTCAGTAACTTTGCAGAACAAACATTATTCATCACATATCAGTATGACTTCCAAATGTGCAGTACACATTTATAGGCTACAAAGCATGAATAAATTAAGCCATTATGTCTACCTGTAGTTTTCTTTTTTCACTCAAGGTAATCCATCCATCATTTATTATAATCATGGTTCTTCAAATGCTTAAAAAGACTTCAGTTCAGATGCAAGCAAACATTGACTTTGAGTTATTGGCACTTTTGTTCAAGGTCTACAAAGGCTGGCACTTACTATAAAATTCCAATGATTTCTTGATTGACCATGATTACAATTTAATGATGGATTACCTTAATTGAATATCTAAATTTCCATCCTCAGCCTGTCAGAGGCTCAGCGACAATCTGCCAACACCTTGCTGACTGTGATTGACTTGATTAACCAGGTAGGTATAGTGTCTGTCATGTAGAGAGTAAAATGTTCAGGATTCTTTTAATTGAAGGCATGTCTTGAATATTTATTCGTTTGAAAGATTCACTAATGAAATGGCATTGCATCAGTAAAGATGAACTGGGGTTTGTTGCTCAGACAAAAAGTTTTGATGTGTTGCGATTAATGTTTTCTGTTGATTTTTGATGATGTGTAACAGTCTCTGATCTGTATCAAAATCTATATTTAAAATTTATGTTGGAGAATTAATTAACTATACCCTGCAAAACTACTATGTTTATGTGTTGTTGTGTTATAGGCTGTGGGGGATGCCCTATCTGACATGCTCCTGGTAGAGACAGTGCTGTGTAGTCAGGGTTGGAACCTGGAAACATGGAGGGCCTGTTATACAGACCTACCCAAACAGGCAGCTTAAAGTCAAGGTCAGTATCTAGCACATGGGCTGCATAAGATTAGGTTCAGTATTTAGCACACAGCACATGGGCTGCATAAGATTAGGTTCAGTATTTAGCACACAGGCTGTATAAGGTCAAGGTCAGTATCTAGCACATGGGCTGCATAAGATTAGGTTCAGTATTTAGCACACAGGCTGTATAAGGTCAAGGTCAGTATCTAGCTCTCAAGCTATAAGATTAGGGTCAATATTTAGCACAAAGTTTGCAATATAAGGTTGATGTCAGCACTAACGCACAGGTATTGTAAGGTCAAGGTCAGTGCATGTAATGAATTTCATTGGCTGATCAAGGTCATTATCTTGAAAGGTCAGAACCATATAAACTCGCAGCTCAAGGTCAATTTTCACATTTGATATCTCCTATAAAGCAATATGAATCAGTTTTAAGTTCTTAAGTTATCTTATTATTCCCCAAAGACAAAAAAAAAAAATGTGTGATTCCTCAACATTGTTTGAGAGATTTCAAGCATACTTACAGTATATGGAGATGTACATGCAGCTAGATAAATTCCATCTGCTGCTTCTATATGGAGACAACGATTAGGTTACATCATCCTCAGTGATAGCTCTGTCTGATATCTAAATTTAAGAAAGTAAATACACAATGAATTTACAGAATACTCAGCGGATATCAAGATACTAACAGTTTAAATACTGCTAAAAGTTCTTAAGAAACTAAAAAAATTAACTTAGCCCTTTTCCTCATGTAAACTTGTTTTGACTCATTGGGAAACAGTGCAGACCCAGAACAGACCGTTCCTTTTGAAACAATTTTAATATTTTCATGAGCACATAGTGAGAGTGAAAATGTGAAAATAGTAACACTTTTAGGAGCTGTCTGATCAAGGTCTCCTCAGTTTGCTCATACAATTTTGTGGCTCATATTCTATTTTTTCATACATCATTCAAAGTTCAGTTGATATTTTGTACATGAATATTCATGAGGTAATGGGTTAAATGGTATATGTATGTTAATAGTTATATACATGTATATGACTGTATATCATTGTACAGCCATTGGTATTGTATTGCAGATCCAGGACCGGTCAGTAATCAAGACAACTCCTGATGAGAGACAGGTGACCAGTCCAGATGGGCTGCAGGTGGCCATAGATCAACTGGTCGCCAAGTACAACAATGGACGTTCGTTTGTTAGGTGAGCTTCCATCAGAGTTATAGCCTTATAAATTGAATTTCTAGTGGAGGGCCACAGAAAATACAGCAGTTTGTAATGTTTATATCACTTATTGTAAATAAGGTTAAGATCTTTTGCTATTATGAAAGATAAAGTAGTTCTAGATAAATGTATAAAACCATAAGCTATAGACCATTTCACTCTGAATGAGTTATATACCTACATAAATCAACGAGCATTTCCCGAACACCTAATCTACATACAGGTGTAAAATTTCACACATTATTCAGTAGGACATAAACATTCGCATGAGTTTTTCCCCAGTCCCAGATTGATCAGTTTAAATCAGCAAATTATTCAGGATATTGCCAATCCCCTTGTGAAATGGTTTATATGATTAAGGGTTCCAGTTTGCATATTTTTGCTTATACCAGCAATAAATATACCGGTAACAAAGGTCCCATCCCCAGTTGTTATATATTTCAGACCGTCTGGTACAGAGGACATTGTAAGAGTGTATGCTGAAGCAGACACACAGGTAGGGTTGCCATGGCAACTGTCCTGACATGGATAGAAAAAGAACAATTATTTCAGAATTAAATATTTTGCATCAAAAGTTGTAAAATGAAAATAAAATGTATATTCAGATGAAGAATTTGAGACGGATTAAATTTTTTATCAGAAACCATTAAGCAGAGGTGACACATAGGGATCACTTCTTCGTCGTCTGTCCGTCCATCTGTCTGTCTGTCTGTCTGTCACACTTTTTCCATCAAGCTTCAGTAGGTGACACATGTGTTCCAAAGAACACTCTTGTCTTAGTTGCTGTGAAGCAGCTGTGACATATAGGGATCACTTACCATGGTCTGTCTGTCTGTCATACTTTTTCTGTCACCCTTTTTTCAGCAGGTGACACATGTGTTCCAAGGAACACTTCTTGTGCAAGCTGAAAACTCATTTAAAAAAAATTTAGTTAACCAGTAAAAAAATGTGTTTTATGATCTCTGTATGAATATGACCTGTTAATAAAGAGTTATCTTTTCATTTGTTGCTTTGTTATGGTTTTCTAGGCAGCCACAGACCAGCTAGCACATGAAGTGAGTGTCCTAGTATTTGACCAGGCAGGAGGTGTGGGAGAGAGACCAACACCTTTAGGGACATAGATGAAGAGGTGTACATTCAAATATGGTCAGCAGTCACATAGTGGCAGGGACCACCAAAAGAACAAGTTGTCTTCCTTATTATGTTGTACATGGTTGTTTTATGCCATGTTTATATTATGTGTTGAGCATTCAACTGAGTTGAAATCTCCAGTATTTTGGTTTCATGTATTTAGTTTAAATTATATGATAAGTATATCTATGTCTCAATTTCTCAAAGTAAGAGACATGAAAAGAAACGATAATGATTTATTGATATATGTTTTCCAAACACTGCAGAGCAGTTAAGTTTATTTTTTCTATGCTGGTTTCCTTTTTTAAGAGAACATCAGTTTGTTTGCATTGATAACTTTATTCATTCAACACATTATCAACACTATATGTTTTTTTTCTTATGTCTTGATACAAAACCTTTTACCGTAGATTATTTTGCAGGTACAGAAGATTGATTTTACTCAATCATCAAAAGGTGTAAATTTGAGAACATTTAAACTGGCATATCAGTTACTAAATCATTAATGCATTTTTTCATATACATTTAATGAAAATATATGAAGAGTGTTAAAAATACTTTGACTTTGTTTAAGGATTTTAAATGATTATATTATACTATGATCAGGAAAATTAAGTGCATGCATAATCATGATTCACATTGTTTGAACAAATGTTAATGCAGATATTACTGAACTTTGAATGTTTGCTGTCAACTTAAAACCAAGACATTTTTCAGGAAATCATTTTATTGTGAATTTTGTATGTGATAAAAAAAAGTTTTATAGAGAAACCACTGATTATTCCATTTGTCTGTGGTTTCCATCTTTTTATCCTTTTATAAACTTTGAACTTTAGTGTTACAGTGTGTATCTAGTTTTCTATTTTGTAACAATTTCTGTGAAATTGAGTAGTTATCATGAAGTTTGCTTTATAATTTCAAATATATATTGTTCTTTATACATGAAAATACATAAAGTCATTAAATGTTTGATTTTTTTTTAAACTTTAGATTGAAACCTTAGCTAGTGCTATAATGGTCAGGGATCATTTTTTTGTCTTATGTGTTAAAGTGTAATAATTACTGTATTTACATATGTTTATTCAAATTTTATATGAATTGATTACAACTTTACATCATAAATATTTATATGCAAATTTATGACTTGATGAATATTAATTTTCCGAACATTAGATGGTTTATGAAACAATGGATTTGTCTGCCATGCAGACAGTGTAATATTGTATTGGTAAACAGAAGATACCCTGATCAGACAGCTCCTCAGGAGACCCTGATCAGACAGCTCCTATTGGAGACCCTGATCAGACAGCTCTGTTTTTTTGTTGTTGTTTTTTCGTGATGTTATTATAACCAGCTTATTGCTTTTTGCTTTCCTATCCAGCAGTGTTTAAGTTAACTTGAGCCATTTTAGTTGTAAGTTTGATATCTTACAAAAACAATTAATACAAATTGGTTTATAGTGGTAGTGATAAATCAAAACCATCTATTTCAAAGATAATTGGCATAGCATCAGGATAATGTAACTGGGTGTAAAATCATACCACTGTTGTTTGGTGGGATATTGCTGTGTAGCAACTCGATGTATTTCTCAAGAAATTACAAAAATAAGTTAGCAGAGTGTTTAAACCAAATCAATGAACAATTTGTGCCATAATTTATTTCATATTTATGCATTTTATTTAAATACATGTATGAGATTGACAAACATGTAGGGCAGTTGATTTTCATGGGATACGTTAGTTGTTTAGTGAAATATTTGGAAATGGGTAGACGCTATATATACGGCATTCTTAAAATCAAATTTGTTCATACAAATGTGAAACGAGCCACAGAGTTGAAAACATAGGCCAGACATAGGATGATGTCCAGTTTGATTTCATATCCCAGTTGTGTGAAGTGTATCCTTAGGTAGAGAATTAAAAATACAGGACAACGGCCGTGCATTGTCATATGTAAATAACACAGTTGTATAGACACCAGAGAATCTGCATTAAACAGTATTGACCCAGTGAACAGTTTGTTACACATGAAAGAATGTAGTGTTTATGGCTAATTGAATTGAGCAAACTTAAATTCTATTACATCTCTGTGGAAGGATGTTGTCACTTATTAAGTCCATCCTAACAATTTCAGGATCGATTCTTCACATTACGACTTGGGAAATTATGCAAGAATCTTGGCCCACCAAATCTCGAGTCCATAGCCTTTTTATCCATATACCGTCATGCGCTTTATCTTTATCTTGCAGAGAGTACATGGGCGTAGCTGGGCCTATTTAAATCCATTTCCGAGCGTCCACGTGATTTTTTTTCTAGGATGCGCGAGGTGCATTTTCTAGCATTTTGGGGTCAAAAATTTAAAAATATCGAATGATATTATTATTATCTATTTATTTTTTTGAAAATGATGTACAGGCCCGGGCCTTAAGGGATCAAGTAGCATACTACATCAGTCGTGATACCAGTACAGGAGTCATTAAGCTGGACCCTTAATTTATTCAGCATTAATCTAATTACTTTAATCATCATATACAATCGATAAACTTGGATATTGTTAATGCAACGTAAAAAATACATGTTCTGAAAAGTCCGTCTGTGAATACTGGGAATATATTTCAGCATCAAGTTCAAAAACATTCAAGTATTCCTTCGGGCTTATTTGTCAGGGCTTTTGTTGCCCTTATTAATGCTAGAAATAGGTCAGTTTCGTCGTCTGATGGGTTTTATTGATGTGTTTGAATGTTACAGACGTATTAAGCGAGCAGTATTCAAGCTATTGATTGCTTAATTCAGCTCGGATTATGCAAATTTGTTGTACAGCAGAATGAATAGTTGGCCCCTGTTGAAGTAGATGTTAATTCACCTTGTGAAAATCAAATTTCCATCTTTACAAATAGCATTAGGTATTGTCTGCGAGCCGCGGATCCGCGCAAAGGAATAATCTGATAGCTATACCGAAATTCCCAACGCTATTCATTCTGTTGGGATGGAATCTCAACTTTCTACTCGGGCAAACCTTCAGATATACCCACTGACTTCAGATATCTTCATAAACAAACATACTATTTTGTAGTGTTGGACTTATTTGTCAGTTCGTCGACAAATCGTTGACGAAGATCGCACTGATAAATCGTTGACGATGATTTCTCTGATTTTAGACAGAGTAGCGGCTTTTGGGGTTGATAACAACGTAACTGATTCCCAACACTGCTATCTTGTTTCTTTAATATCAAATTGTGCTGCAACAGTTATTATTGCTTTAGCTTACCGTCTCTGCGACAGTATTTGAGTCATATAGTGACACCCGGCTTATTTCAAATCGAGAGAACCCAGAGTGCACAGCGTCACGGGATAGAACCTCCGACTTTTCGTTAGCCAGCTGAAATCCAGCCTCACTTTGAAATGTGGTCGAACTAAGACTCGATCCCACCGCTGTGAGGGGCTGTTTGATAGTATTGTTATTATTTTAGTACCTTTATATCTGGTGTGCCAGTCAGAAAAACGTAAGAACCTTGCAAATAAGCGTAGGCTAGTTTTTCCTTAATATGTTATTAATCTAGATTCTCTGAATATGGTACTTTAATCTGTTTGGTATTCACTATTTGTTTACTCTGATAGCTTGGTTTACAGTCAGTAATATGTTTTGTTTAATTAACAGTTCAAATCATCAGTGTATGATAACTGTTTATTTAATAGTGGGGGAATGGTCGAACACTTATCCATCCGGAGAAAAATAAATGAAGGATAATAATCCCGAGGAAGTGTTTTATTTCTTTTATACCCTTAAACAACAATGCCGAAAAGGAATTCATAAAACAAGCATGAAAACTAAACAATTTCAGGAGATTGCGATCAACACAATATCAAGTGGACTTCTGTTAAAAGTCGATTGATTCAGTGACGTAGAATGTTGTTTACATTGTTTTAATTAATATTTGTACAAGGTAAGACCTTGCGTGCGACCAGTTTGCTAAATAGTATGCAACTGGTTGCTTACAGTCAACTTTTGGTTTGTCTTGGACCACATACCATTCTTTTAACGTGTTCCTCATGCTGTATATACATGTATAGGTTAACGTGAACGTCGGGGGTTTGTGTCACTAAATCAGCTTCATAGCTGACTATAAACGAAATATTGCATACGGTTCAGCAAATGTTGACCCAGGGATTCTATAAACAGCTATATTAAATAGAGTCCCTGGTTGACCGAAGTCGCGGCGCACATGTTTTCGAAATCCGGGAGTGCCGGAAATAGCCGAATTGTTAAATGTATATTCATAACTTTACATATGTAAGGATAATACCTATTGTTTGATATTTTAGCATATGAGTGGGTTAATCGCAACCTCCTTTTAACACAATAGAACGCAATACAAGCATATTAAATGAAATGAAAAATCAAAATTGAAGTAGACAGCACAAAGGAAACCTCACGAATAGTTCATCACATTTGTATGTACAAAAATCGAGGCAAGCAGCTGGTCAAAAACAACAATATTAAAACGACAACAAATAAACAAGAAACAACAAAAACACCCAGTGTCCCACCATATACAAAGATAAAATATATACAAAAACGGGCAACGAACCTTATTCGTGTCACAGAAATTTATTAAACATAGGCTATATCAGTTAGGTCGGAAATGCTTACTAAGCCGGCTCGAAACATTAAGCGGATTGTCCATTAGTCCAAATAAATAACGGCAAAAACCAGCACCATTTAATGTTATAAATTAGCCAATGTTAAGAACAATACATGTTAGAAGTAGGAAAAGGGAAGAAGTGCGGTTTCATCTCGCCACTCCATTACATGAAATTGTCTCGGATATGACGTAAAAAAAAAACATATACATTGATGAAATATTTTGTGATTAGCTTAAATAATCGTATATGAATAGCAGTACTGGTGGAGAATGTCAGTGTATGGCATTCGTCTTGAAATGTACACGATTTGTAACACTAAATGGAGCAAAATGCAGTATGGTGCGGATCTGTGCTTTGATTTCGACATAATTAAATGTGACTATTTTATAACCAATAAATCGTTACGTCAACACTTCATTCTGACGTCAGTCCATGTTACAATGAACGTTTACTGGTAGTTTCAACAAAACATATATAGAATATTTTCAATATAGTTATACAGAAGGCATGGAATACATGTCATGAAAAAAAAACAACCGATTAGAAAAAAAAATTAAAAAAAAAGGCCTTAAGCCCCCATGGTACACAATTGAAGTTTTATTATATTTGCTTAGATATCCGGATTTTTTTTCTTCTGAATATGCAATACACACATTGGTACTGTAATTTTCAATATGAATTTAATGCTGTCAATATGAGAATGGAGCCCGTGTTTAAGGTAACCCATCCATCATTAAATTGTGATCTCCAGTTATCGTGGTAAGTATATATAGTAAATGCAAACCTTTATAGACTGAGAGCAAAAAAGCCTATGACGCCAAGTCAATGAATGCTTAAATCTGCACTGAAATCTTTTTATGCATTTGAAGGACCGTGATTATGATATTATGATGGATGGATTACCTTAACAGTTCTGAATACATATATTGCACGTCCCCGACAAATCTTTAAGGGCCTCATATTGGACAGCTGTTTCCATCGTATCCACTCGGCAATTTCCGGTCAAACCCGGTAGTAGTTTGTCGGACATATTGATCCGAGTGATCCATTTGATTGGAGAAAAACTATATATTCAGACTGATATTTTCTCATAAGGTAGCTCTTTATTGATCAGGCAGGGCGTAGAATATGAAATAATATTTTAAACTTAACTTGGAATAATCTCGACACAATTGAAAAAAATATTTTGCCCGCCCACCATCGTCTATATAGAAGCAGAATTTCTGAGTTTTGAGAACATCAAACGATTTAATTTAATTGTTTTTTATGTGTTTTTTTAAATAACATACAGGTATAGGACACATATTTTTCTATGAACGTTATTTTTTTGGCTTAATTTAAGAGAGGATTTGGTCACAAATTTATTGAAAAAAAAAAAAGTGTCTATGACAGCCTTATTTTGAAAATGATAATATTATACCTTTCAGCATCAAAAACATCATCATTTTCTTACTTCTGTAATACATTCATTCATGTACGTAGTAAGAGAGGCCAAACGATTTATATATTAAACGTTAATAATCACAATACATGGAATCGTAGCGATCAAGGTGTCTAAATCCAATGATCTTATATATAATAAACAAAATGGACGAATGATGTCTAGTGTTAAATGTAACGTTTACGTGTATTCACGTAAGTTATGGAGATGACAACGGTTAATCCAAAAATGTATGAACAATATAAACAAGTAACTGGTGTTGCATGCAACACATGAGTCCATTACCGGTGAGGTGCATAATTTTTCCGTTACCATAGCAACCAGAATTTTGGTCCAAGATAAAAAAAAAAAATAAAGTGACGTGCAGAATTTCCATACCGCCATCTATTCATATACCAATTTTCAAAATATTATCTGTTATCGCGGGATCCAGATTTCCGGACGGACAGATAAACGGAGGGCAAACCTATAGTCCCCTCTGGTGTAAACACCGGTAAAGGACTAAAAATAAGCATTTACGGATACCGTGACTTATTTTGTTAAAGTTACATTTTATAGCGAAGACAGTCTTTCATTTCAATGCTGAAATAAAATGAAACAGAGTAACTAGCTATATACCATTCTATTTTTTTCTCAATTACGTCGGTTGACTTATTCTACAGAAATCACCATGTTGGTAGGCCTATCTTCAAACCGCCCATTTCGCGTGACTTGATCAGTGTTACAGCTATCCAATATAGTCTTGACCCTGGCCAGACGATGCACGTGCCAGCACGCGATGGTTCACCCTGGTCCGTCCCGTTGTAATTAATGTCAGGAAAGAACACGACAGATGGAGGAGGAGAGTTTAATGAAATTCGTATAATTCCGCATTTCGTATGCACGGCATTAGCGTTGTCGCCGTCTTAACACTATACTATGGAGGTCAAGTTAATCACGAGGACCAGTCCCCGCCCACATGCTATCTCCACAGTTTATTGCTCGGTTCTGATGTGGTAGATACTAAAGTTTTAATGTACCCTTGTACTGGACATTAACTCATCCTTTAACCATTTGTTATTCAGTCGATGGCAATCATAAACAGTGATTTGATGCGTTTCCCGCTCAACTTTTCATAAAAACCTGCACGATGTCAAGGAGTCTGATATTAGCTTGAACTATAATGTCTCCGGTATACCAGGAAAGCAATGCCTTATTCTAAATGTCTTTCCTATACGCAGGTGTTAAGTGTTAAATTAATTTGATTTTTTATTAAGTTTTTTTTTCCATACGCCATAAACTTTGTATGTAATGGCATTGTTATTGTTTTGCAACATCGATTGTTACACCACGACTCGCTAATATACTGTCAAAGTTTCGGGGAGAATGTTAGATATGTAATTCAGTTTAAATAATTCCTTTTGGAAATATGAGAACACAGATACGTTTGATGACCAAGATCACATAGACTATGCATTATATGTGAGACAGATGGGTGTGAATTTTTCGTATATATGCACGAATAATTAGAATGGAATGACATAATGAAATTAAACATGAATATACCCGTTGCTTTTCCAGGCCTTTATGAATCGTTTTAATCAGAGAATTATCTTTACTGACTGTTTCCCTATATACCCTGGAACTCCGTTGAGAAGATTTTCCCCACAGCAGACTGGCACTTCAAAGAGCATGTTTGAATTATCTTTTTCCGGAACAAATTGCACATAACCGTAGTCTATTCATTCACAAAACCGCTGTTTGCCGGTAAACCCTGTCTCTGCCTCCACACCGCAAGACGATGCTGGTACCATAACTGCAATATAAAAAAAAAAAAAACGTATATTCAAATATCTTTCTCATTTTTCCTGAATATATTGATAATTTTGACACTGATTTGAAGCGCTGGTATGTTTTACAGATAGGTTTGAACATTATTTGATATTATTTTCAGAGATTGAAGCAAAAGAACGAAGATATGACACAAGGGAATTAAATCATTACCATATTTGGCTCATCTGACTATCATTTAGAGAGTTGTCGCTCATGACAAAATAGTCCGATATCAGTTATACTCGTGTTGGCCAAAACCACTGCTTTCTTAATGCGCATTTAAAATGTAAACAATGTTAACTCTTGGCCCCCCCCCTTTTTTTAAAACCAAGGGAAAATTCTGACGTAATGGTCCGATATCCGCCATAATCGAATTTAACATGAAGATTGCCATTAAATGTATCTCCAAGTTAAATATATATGTGCATGTCTGTGTGTGTTCGTGTGTGTGGGCGCGCGACTACATGTTTTATCACTGTCTATAAACGAGTATATACTACATTTTATTATAATTATGCTTTATACAGTTTTGTACACTTAATATGAAATCCCTTTGCATTTCATTATGTTAATACCTAAATGACACGTACAATTTAATTACACGCATCAAATATAGAAGTAATTTAAATGTATAAATAGAGTAATTCACAACACTTTCCTGCTGAAGCGAATTTAACGATGTTATTTTCAACGAGCAGTCTGGATTACATTAATAATTATATGCGTTTTATCTACTTAATTAGTTACAGCAATTCTGCAATGTCAGCATTTGAAGACGAGTGCAATTTACATATCGCTCATATTGTGAGAAGTGACGCGTCTCTATCTAGTATACATATTGACCCTTAAAGTTATTATATTCGAAACTGTGAAGTGAAACACCGAATGTGTCATTACTCAGTCTTTAGCATGCTGTATATCACACTAACATTTGAAAGCCTGTAGGATGCATATCATCACCATCATCATAACAGCAACAGCTGCGGCTACTACTTCATTAGAAAACAGAAAATAATGTGGGTTCGAATCCCGGCAGGGTTACTAGGAAACCTCGTATGAGGAAACCTTCCTGTACCCCTGTGCATGCGGGGATGGGGGTGACTTCCACCATCTGTAATTATCTTGATATCGCTATATGACTGGAAATAAATGCCACAGCAACGGTCAACAACATCATAAAACTGTTACTCTTGTAACTTGAACGTTTACGATAGATTATCTAACGCAAGTACATCCGATGAGCAATGCGAGATAGTATGCATAAAAGACGATAATCCTATCCCAATTTCATTTTAGAGCAAAACTTTCACTTCTGTGGAAATCGCAGAATCTTGGACCTTCGATCGTTCTTCGGTTGCCTAGCAACATCACGATACGGACACTCTTCAAAGGAGTCCCACAATGGCAGTCAATTAATACAGATTTATCTTAAAAGCTAAAACATATGAAAGGTTACCTTCAAAGGCTGACAGGAGAACAAAACTTAAAATATCTTGATAAACGTCTTTATACATATTTGGAAGTTATCGTTATTTATCTAAATGAAGATTGATGGGGCGGTTAATATAACAGTTTGTGAACTACTGCCTCTAATGTAGTGAGTCACTGTATACGTGTATATATGGCTATCTTTACACATAACAGTATATTTCACACAGGGTCATAAAACACCATGACATAATAAACAGAGAGATACAATTGAAATTAAAAAAAATCAAATCCACGTTGTAAAATAGTTATTTGCTATGTCCAAAGCAATAGTATCTACATGTATGTATAAATTATTATGCATACATATCGGTACATTACGATCAGCAACGAACAATACAATCATATCATTTTGTATAAAATATCATATTTATATCACATTTGATGGTGTCTGGAGAATATCCGATCAAATTTTGGTGTGGCATTAATGTAATCCATCCACTATTAAATTGTTTTCATGGTCCATCAAGTGATTTTGGGAATTTTGATATAGTAAATGAACGCCTTTATAGACTTAGAACAAAACAGTCTATAACTCCAAGTCAAATGATGCTTGCATCTGCATTGAAGTATTTTCAAGCATTGGAATGACTATGATTATCATACAGTGACGTATTAATTACCTTAAAAGCCACATGATCCGATCGTAGGACATTCCCGCCCCTTAGACTTGGTTCATAAATCAAACTAAATATATCTTTATAGAGGAACTAAACAATCTACACATTTGACAAACGTACTTATATATCTAGTCAAATCATAAAACTGTTCATTTAAGTTAATAACATACAAGCAGTAAAATTAGTTTTTGGTCAAATAAACAATGCTCTGAAATATGCGGCCCATCTGAACCTATGATTATTAAATACATTCCAGCAACCAGACTTAACGCTCTGTAATACTTAGATACATGAGGTCGAATTTTATCAAATTTGTTTCTCTAAAAATACCATTATATTGTTGCTTATCAAGTAAATATTGTTTCTTATTCAAAGTAATATTTGATTAGTCATGTACGTGAATAATTCATAAAGCAAGAAAGGTGGAAAATGTTTCACCCACTTTAAGAATTAGATTTTACTTAGCGCTAAGTATTGTTGATGGAAGCCTGTTCTATTTCTAAATAGCAAGGGTCAAAATAAATTAAGGACCTACAGGACCTATAAGCAGGTGTACTCTGCTGAAGAGTATTGCAAAATGATCTTACCCCCTAGGCATAGATCAGCTTTATGTAAATTTAGGTGTGGGGTAGCCCCAATACGTATTGAAACGGGTAGATATGAGAATTTGAGACTGGATGAACGCCACTGTCCTTTCTGTCGCGTAGTTGAAGACGAAATGCATGTCATTTTAGACTGTCCTTTATATGATGATTTTAGATCAGATTTATATTATAAAGCAAATGCATTTTATCCTAACTTTATGAATCTTAGTAAAGCAAACAAATTCACTTTATTGTTCTCTAGTCAATGTTTAATCAGACAATGTGCCAAAACCTGTTTTAATATTCTTCAACGTCTCAATTTTATATATGTTTTTTTTATTTATTAGATAGGCTTCTGTTGTTTTATACACTTTATGATGTTAATATCAGTTCGATATGTCTTGAGTTTTAATGTTTACCTAAATGTATTACAAAAGTCTCTTGTAATTCAAATTATGAATGGTCATGTGCTATTTTCATGTTTTATGATTCTCTGTTTAATTGTTTTGTACATGAATGAGACTGAAATAAATAAATTATAGCACAGCCAGGCCCCCCCCCCCCCCCCCCCCACCCCCCAAACACACACACACACACACCACCTCTGAATACGTGCATGCCGACCTTAGTTGAGATAGACAAACAGACAAACACTCGATCCACAACAGGGTTTACAAAACATTAACGATGAACGGCGAGACTTAAACTTAACAAACGGTAGCTAGGTTTCTTATCTTCTTTTCATCTCAAAGCGAATGATTTAAATCACATTTGTTGTGTAACGTTGGTCATTATAAGCCTTTCTTTCACGCTGATAAGGAAACAAACATAACAAACTGATACACGTAAATTCACGCATCTTCTCCTCTCGAATGTTGAAATTAACAGTGAGTGGGTTTAACAACAAAACTCTCAGCTCTGGGGATAAAATGCGCGATCACAGCCCCCTTCCATATTTCTTTCACGAATTATAATTTACAGGTTCACATTTTTGGAAGCATAAGCACGGGGTCGTTTTTCATCAAAGGGCAGCAGAAAGAATAAAACCCATTGACCTGACCAAATCGTCCTTGATCCATGAAAACTTTACACACACTGGTATTTCATATACTTGTACATAAAACCAGCGAATCAACAGATAATATATAATGATAATTGCCAGTGGCGTTGCTACGACTATTAGGTCCTGTAGGGTCGGACCTACAAATTGGTCAAGTAAACAGCAATTTCAAAAGTCCCAAAAATGCAATAAAAACAGGAAGGGGAGAGGTTCAAGCCTTATGCTTGTTTCCGGCGCCTTGGGCAGAAACTTCTATGGGCATAGAAGTTGAAAAAAAAATCTGACTACGCCCCTGATCGCATGCACAAAGAGTGAATGTGATCAGTCATGTGACAGCACAGAGAAGATTTTGTCATTTTAAGTATATGTTCAATACCATCCATAACGCTATTGCCGGTGACGGAGAAACCATGGATTTTTTTTGACAATCACGGAATGTTGTATTGGATGACCAAACGTCTGTAAATGGGTATTGATAGATGTAATACGCAGAGTTGTAAATCAAAGTTATAGTCAATGACCATCTGTGAATTAGCTGCTTTAATAATCGTAATGTGAAAATCAACTTGTTCTTGCCCGGTTTTATTTTAAACTAAATCATGACTATACCGGTAAGAAGTCAAAGTGTTTACACTTTTCACATTCCAGTGAACAGTGCCAACTTCTTGCCTTAATAGTGTTCAATATCGTATATTGTTGCGACTGACGATATTTAAGTATTCAATAGTTCTTGGCTTCAATTTTATCAAAAATCGAATACTTTCTACTTAAAGCAATCAATTCCCGAGAGATCAAAGGGTCACGCCGCCTGCTATTGTGCGGCATGTGTGAGCAAAGTTGGATTGCTTTTCCATCAATAGTGGACTATTCACACTTCAGTTATGTCAATGGAAATAAAATGGAACTTACAGATTAATAGCCGGATTGTGCCACCCTTTCTGCAATACAAATATTGCACAGGCCTTCTTTTGGCAACTTGTGAATAGTAAATACGTGGTCAATATATAAAAGTAGTATGTTCGATTTTATGGTATGAAAAACAAGACGAAAGAAAACAGCTTTTTCGTTTCTATCAATATTTATGTAACTTTTTACTCTCCATATGAGAGACGGTTACCAATGATTACAAACGATACCTAGCTGTTATATCGCCAAATAACGAACAATTACACTAATTAATTATACACAGATGCAGTGAGCAGTTCCAAACCAAAGACATGCATCAGATGCAAGTGAAACTAAGAGGAAATCAAATAAACGGACATACAGACGTCATCTTACCATCCATTTATTTCGACAGACCGACATAAACACATACACAATGACCGACAAAGCAAACAACAAACAGACAACAAATATACATGTATATGTATATTGTACTAAAGCGTATAGACACCAGACAGGATACACACCTATACGTTATCGCTACGTAAGAATTGTTTTGCCTACGGCCGGAGTACCTTCAGTTTCAATACAGCAAATTCTCAAATTTCAAGTGCATATCCCGGATATATTTATATAAATTGAGAGCGTAGGTCAGTTTATCACGCTTCAAACCAATATACCCTATGTTTGGCCTGTCCCGTGATACGGGGCGTAATCACTAGATGTGTCACGGTGGAGGGCCACTTCATATATATGACATTGTATATCATCCCGTCTAAACTGAGGGCTGACTAACCCGGGTGAATCGATCCAAGGATCCTTATGTTGGAACACATGTTCGGGGCATTATTTTATGCTGTTGACATCAAAGTCGCACATGGTTCTTCCATGTGATCCATACCTGTCAAGTCTCACGCTTAAATCGTGATTCTCACGATTTTAATTTCATGGTCACGATTTCACGATTTTTGGCCATTTTCTCACGATTTTTTATAAAAAAAATACCAAAAACATTGTGGGTCAGAAATTTTGTCTAATTTACCTTCTCTAATCGTTAAAACAACACAGGATGCAAGCCCCAATATACAGCCCACCCTGTGACGCTTGTCTAGGGGCATTCCAATATACAGGGTACGTCACAAAACTGGTTATCGCCGGTCTTGCTTATACTCGTATATCCCAGGGCATTCCAGGGCTTCCCGAGAGAAAATCCACCAATCACAATGTTGCTTGAATTTCCGAATCCCTCCGAGTCATATACGGGAATTATCGGTAACTATTACTTAAATTCCCGGACATTGCATGATCACCATTCGCGCACTTAATGTCGACTGCAAAACATGAAGACTCCAGAAAAGAAGAAAAAGAGTTATGCCTCAAAGTACAACAACGCGTGGGAACTGGAATTTTCCTGGCTTTCAAAATCTGACACAGGACCCAATTTTGCTTTCTGCAAACTGTGTAGGAGGTATGTTGCATTCGTTTCATTTTTTTTATTGTCGTAGGTTTAAGATAATTGAATGGTATTTCTATGTAATCGATTGTATTTAAAATTTATATATCGAATGTTTAAAATATTCGACGTAACAACATATTTTGAAAGTAATACACATGGAGTGCAGCAAAAAACATCAAATTAACGCGGATTTACCCAAATTTATTCGTCAGCGTATTATTGATACCACTTTTTGCGCATGCGCCATCTAAACGACATTTTGATACTATGGCAACAGCATTTGATTTGTAAACAGACACTTAAATGTTAATTATGAATCACTGAAGCATACTTCGACGTTCCTTCTTTTCATAACAATAAAAGTACTAACTGATTATTGTAATCTTTGTTATAATCGCCGTGAAAAAGACCGCTCACAATTATTTTTAAACCGAAAGTACATTACAAATCGAATGTCTACATGGTATTTTTACTGTTATCAATCGGTCATTCACATATAACACAGCCACTATATGATGATTAGAATGATATAATTGCATACCAATATATTTAATCATATATAAAAACTGACTGAATTTATATAATAGATCTAGATCTAGCTAATATTTATCCAGACTTGTTAAAGTCAAAGACATCAAAATTTTAGGTAGATCTAGATCTATCTGTTTTAGTCAGTTCTTTATAGGATTTGAACCTTTGACCTCACATTTTTTAAAATAAAGTAATTCTTTTTCTATTGATATATTCCGAGTAATATACTTAAATGCTTACTCAAACCTCATGTATACATATGTGTCATTTCAGGAGCTTTTCAGTTGGACATGCCGGCAAGAATGATGTGAAGAAACAGGTTTTTGATGTTATTTTCTTTATTACATTTATGCTATGCATAGAAAACTATTTATCATGTATCATGAGATAAAAAGCTTATATATTCCTTTTTAATATGTGTCCAGTATTGGTGCTTTTGCTAAAGCAAAAATGTGCATTTATTTATTTGGTTGTTTTTCATGTTGATTTCTTTATTACATTTATGCTATGCATAGAAACCTATTTATCATGTATCATGAAATAAATTTTTAAAAAATTTAATTTTTTCTTATTAATTTTGTAAAAGCATGGTAACACAGGACACAAGAAATTCATACTTAATGATCTCAAAAGGCACCAGAATGCATAATTTAATGCATTTAAAAAAAAATTCTCCCAAACCCACACTCCCATCCGGTCTTCGCGACACGTAAAAATCTCACTCCTTGCCATTCTGAAATGTTGACAGGTATGATGTGATCAGTATTGTGAAAGGGATCCAATGCACGTAACTAAACAACCGGCCTCGGTGACTACATGGTCCGCGCTATAACGATAGGCCGTGGGTTCGATACCCTAACACGATATTTCATAATTGTAAACAGATATCAGATAAAGTTATTACAGTTAAGGAGTCGTCCTCTGTTGTTCAGGGTATCTCAATATAATACACTTACCAGGTAATGTTTTTTTTGTGTTTTTTTTCAGGGACAGGATTTGGATTCGCTTGATATTTGAATCCATGATTTACATTGTTAAATTATAGAACTAATGGAAATAAATCACTTTAATAACTTCAGGATAACAGAGGTACTATAAAAACACCAATTCCTAGTTTAATTGCCCAGGAACTTCGAATGCGGAGCCCAAAATATCATCCTCGGACAAAGGTGCCTTGCCCTTCACACTGACCCTTGGTTTCAGAATTCAAATCTTTTTGTTACCAACTTTTGTTTATGGTGAAAACCTGCCCTAGCCAGTATCCGTATGGTGCACAGCGAAAACCGCCGAAGCGTTCCACCCGTGTCAGATTTCATTTCGGGCATTCTTTCTTACATCGGATTAGTGTTAATTTCAAACCAAAAATGTTATCGGTAATACCGATTGTGAGTTCAAACGATCAAATTAATTAGCGAAAAATGCAGATCAAACAAAATTGCATATAACTGTTCAGTCATGCGAAGACATCGCCGTTCAGTTCCTCTTTTTTATCTAGTGTACAATGAGCCGTTACATAAGGGGCTGCTTAACCCTTTCCCTCATAGAAGATACCATGAAAAGACCTATGCGAACAGCATAAAACCAGATCAGCCTGCGAGTTACAGATCAGCCTGCGAGTAACTCGCAGGCTGATCAGGTTTTATGCTGTTCGCTGCTCCTCAGTGCTCTGGTAATGAGGATTTTACAATTAAATTTGGTAAGGTTTGAGTTTGGCTTTCTGCAGATCAGGCTTAATGTGGTACCTACTGAGTGCGTCAAAATGAGTCTATATGAGGGAAAGGGTTAAAACAGTATAAATATATACCGGTACATATAGTATTTTTTAGATGTTTGAGATTGCTAGAATTCGTGGGAGAGTGAACGAAAGAAGTTAATAGTGTGTCGGTGACACCGACCGTATCTACGTGGGGTTTTAAGTTAACTTTCATATCGTAAGAGGACGTATGGCAGTACACTGAATTGATCCAAAGTCTCTCTCTCTCTCTCTCTCAAACGTGGTTACTGTCGGAATGACACCTGTTTAATTATATTTAATTTAATTTAATTTAATTATACCTGTTTCATACACCGAAAGTAAAATGCATACATTGACAAATGATTATATGCAGTGTCGTAAAATACAACCGTCCATTGCACACACCTGATCAAAGAAATGTACGTACAAGTAAAAATATAAAATCAGTATACATGAGTGTCAAAATAGAGCTTTGATATGTATATGCCCTTATTTGGCAATACCATGAAAACACCACTTTCACCCATTGAACAAAACTGATTGATAGCGATCCAAGTTTAGAAGTTCAATCGATGAGTGTATGCTTATCAATACACAACTGATAAGACAAGAAAGAACGAGTATTTTAAATTACTAATTATTTCCAAGCTTTTAGTATATCGAATTCTCTTTCATTGGCTACTGGTAGTTTCACGTTTAATTATAATCAAATAAAATACGAAGCAAAAACTTTGGAAAATGTGCACCGGTTGTTGGGTTTGAACCCATGACCGCCGTGATAGTGCACAGCAAGTGAAGTGTACGTGGGTAGATCTGTCCGACGGCGTTAGCTCTCAACTTGTATCATACAATACGGGTGTAAAAAGATTAACGAGTCATCCTCCTAGTGGATGGATC
>CM037785.1:38504892-38554892 GCA_021229015.1 Solen grandis
TAAGTTTGCATATATATTAAATAGATCATATCGTGATGTACATGTGTACCTAGTTTCATCAAGATGTGTAGTCATCTTCATAGAAAAAAATCTTAAACGCAAAGGTAAACCTGAGGAAGAACAATCAATTTCAGCATGTTCATCCAACCGTTAAATATAGGTCACAGCATGAATTCGCATACATATTAAATAGATCATATCAAGATGTACATGTGTACCTAGTTTCATCATGATTTGAAGTCATCTTCATAGAAAAAAAACTTAAACGCAACGGTAAACATGAGGTGTGCTGAACGAACGAAAAAACGGACAGACCAAAAATCTATGTGCCCCCCAACAGAGTTTGTGGGGCATAAAAAAAAAATCTACTCTCCCTTGTTAAAAGTTGGTGGAGCCTTTGGTTTCCTGACAAATAAACTTGGCAAATATTGGTTACATTAAACGGGAAAACTCTTTTTTTTGTAAATGCAAATCGGTTAAAATAGAATATGGTATCCTCGAAGTAGGTGCTTTCTGTACACATGACATGTTCCAAAACATTGTATCTTCACCAGTTCAGGGTAGCAATTTTGTAAGTTCAGCTTATAAAGTTAGTGCATTTGCAAAGAGTGAATTTGATACACCAATTGACAGCAAATGAAAATAGGAATTTATAATTCTAAATATAGTTTCAATACTGTCTGTAATTTTATTGCTCGTGATGGAGAAACCTTCCATTTCCTTCCATTTCTTTACAATCACATTTGGTTGTATTGGGTGACAATGCTTCAGCAGATGGGTATTGAAAGACGTAATACAAACATTTAGTTATAAATCAAATTCTTAGTCATAGACCATTTGTGAACTAGCTGCACTAACTACTGTAAAATCATTAATTTTTATTGACATAAAATTTTGATTATGTACATACGGGGATTTCATGGGTATATTTATTTGTGGATTCTTGTGGAAGAAATTAGTGGTTTGTGGCGTTTCATATATGTGGATAAAATCCTCTAAGAAATTCCAAGAAACCAAAGAAAATTAGTTTCCCATTAAAAAATAATGATTTCACAGCATTAAATTTCAACATCTCTAAACAAAATAAACGATCAATGACTTTAAAAATACTATTTTTTACATATATTTAGTAACATCAATGGTAAATTTCAAATAATAAAAATTTTATCATCACAGGGTAAAAACAGACTAGAGCTAGCCCAGTTATTCTTGATGTCATCCAGATGAAGGTAACAGCACATGGCTCCTTCACACTTCCCTGCCTGACCTTGACACTGATCCTCACAACTCTGGCCCCGCCCTCCCGATTTGGCCCCAAACTTTCTCAATGTTCTAGCACAAACTTTCATCCCTTCAACCATTTGAATTCTCATCTAACGAGGTTCGTGGGGGTATTGCAGGCACCTCAATCTGGAAAGTTTTTACAATCTCCTGAAACATAAAATGGAATTGGTATAACAAATTACAACTTCAAGATCACATTTGATCACGAAAACAATATCAAATTGAACACAATACAAAGTTTTCTCAAGTATTACCTGATACTACATCTAATGGCATTATCCTGACACTGGGCCAACCAGGGTCTACCCTGTATATATGCTGAATGCCAAGCAGGGTGCTAACAGCACCATTTTTATTGACTTTGGCGTGTTGCAGTAGGGTATCTAAACATATGAACTCTCAATCCCATGGTGGACGCTGCTCTAACCACTCATCCACCGGGGATGGGTGTGTTTTTTCACATACTGTAACAGTATGATCATTTAAAGTCTGCATTTCATTTCAGCTAAATATAAGTGTCACATAGCTATTTATACTTAAGGGCCATTACATATAGATATGGAAAATGTAAATTGAGACAGTACTCTCCACTGGCCGGGGGTGATGGAGATCAGGGTCTGGTGACGTTTCTGCTCCCCCTCTGTCGGCTTCTCGTTCTCTTCTACTGGCCCTGTCAACAGGAAGAACACATCATAAACACAGACACTTGACCTGACACACCCCTGTACAATTCTGATCAAATATGCTGTGTTTTATCATCAAAGTCATTGTTTTGAAAATTCAATATTCTATTTATCTTATACAGTAGAACCTCGTTAATCCGAAGTCATAGGGACCGGGCTGAAAACTTCTAAATAATGGTAATTCGGATTAAAAATCCAATGATAAATTTCGGTTTGTGTGCATGTATGTTTGCGTTATCATTACCGGTGAGTACTGTGAAAATCGCTACGTCGGAAAAACAACTACTGGTACGTATGAAATGAAATGAAAAACGGATCCTGTACGTAAGAGGGTCTTCATGGAAATACAAACACATACAATTATTGATATTGAAATTTCTTTAATACATGTATGCAAATACGTATGGAAGTAATAAGAAATCAAAACAGTTCAACAGTAATTTCGTCTTTCTGTTTCAACCAAGTTGATAGTGTATTTGGTGGTACCCCAAACTCTTCGGCAATTTGCTTTTTTGATTTAATTCCCCTCTCGACTTCCTGGATGGCCGCAAACTTGTTTTGATAGGTTTTGGAGTTGAGCCTACGTTTAACCCCCTTCCGTCCTTATGCCGATCCAGATATCCTCCCGGTATGGTTACCGGGCCCTTCTCTAGATTGCTCGACAGCGGATAGGGTTGAGACAAACCCAGTTATTCCCCCGGACACACCTGGTATTTCACTGGATTGTTCTGACATTGTCAATTGTGTGGAATTAAAAATGAACTGACACGTGTACGATTGAAGTTAAGGGTGATATGTCTTCGAAAATGTACGAAAATTGAATTTGAAATAAAAATTGAAAAATAGGTATAAAAAGTGAACTCGGGACTGGGATTTAACTTCCAAATAGTGAAAAAATCGAAATAGCAAAATTCAGATTAAACATTTTATTTTTAGTTAAAATATGAAGGGGAAAAATCGGGACCGAAATAAAACTTCGAAACGGTGAGGAGTTTGGTTTAACGATGTTCGGTTTGATGAGGTTCTACTGTAATGAATGGTCCAGAACAGGGTGCCTATTCATGAAGTTTCTTTACCTTTGTTATAATGGGTGACAAATTGAGAAAGAGGCAGATGGACAAAGAATAACAAGAAGGCCCTGTGTTACTCACCTGAGTAAAATGATGGAAAAGGCAGCATGATGTAATTTTTATTAATCAAGCGAAAAATGTGGCCTCTGGATTCTTCACAAGCATATGCTGGTAATGGGATGACACAATACAAACGACAAGCGATCCTAAAAGCTTAGCCTGAGCACAACTGCTAAACATTAAACTGCTAAACATTAAAAGAATTCTTATATTTAAATTCTACATAGATGAATTTTGAAATTAAGCAAGCTGGAATGGATTATTTTCCTTTCTAGGTTTTCATTAGAAGAAGAAGAAGAAGAAGAAATTCAAGATCTACTTACTTATGGTTGGCAAGCCATCATCATCTAGAAGGATTTTCGCTCTTCCATCCTAAAACAAAATTATTTTAAGATGTTTTTCCTGAACATACAGTAAACTCCGTATGTAACAAGATTGATGGGACATTCAAAACTAGAACTATCACTGAAGATGATGAACACCCCTGCCACATGCTATTTCACAGAACAACTGCTGTAATAGATTTTTCTTAAGTCCAATCAGGGGCTGTTTTGTGCATAAAAAATATGTCAAATACATCTACACATCATCATAACTGCATATGCAAAATTTGAGTTGAATCACTGAAGTACTGTATAAAAGTCAATTCAGGGGCAATAACTCTGTCATTCTTTGGATGTCACACACAACTACACCTCATTATAAATTACACAAGATTATTCCCACAGACAGACATCCTGACAAACCAACAGACTGAGTCCTATAATTATACCCTCTCTCAAACTTTGTTTGCAAGAGTATAAAAGTATTTCAACATCTGAATACTGGTGTATCCTTTCTATTCATTTGGCATAAAATTTTCAAAAATTTTTATTATATACTTGTACCTAAATTAGGTATAAATATTTTATTTTTGTCATGGTCATCAATTTTGCAATTTTTCAAGAATTAACATCACAGTGAGAAGGCCTTGATAAAATACCCTCTTAAAAGTTTCATATTGGATCGTCATGATATAGTCTACTACTGTGAAATCATTAGTTTTCGTGGGACACTAATTTTCATTGATTTTGTGGAGGGGTTTATCCATGAATATTAATCCCTTATGTTTTCTAGAACATAGAGCCACAAATAAATGTACCCACAAAATTTCCTTAGGTACATAATCAACAAAATTTTATGTCAACGAAAATAAATGATTTTACAGGAGTAAGCACAAGTAGCAACTAGACCTATCACTGAATGTTATTAATAATACCACATACTGCTTTGACACAGACAAGGGGCTATAATTTCTACAAAATCCTTTTTAAAATTATCTGTAATTCTTTGCTGACTTATCATGATCACTATTCCAAGCATAAAGGCATTATCAACACCAGTTACAGGGCTCACGCTGTCGGCGTCAAATGCGCCATTGGCTCATGTTTATTAAAAAGGGATCTTATTTTTTTAATTTAGTGCATTGTCCTGGCGCATGATTGACCTAGACAGTCAGTCTGCTTATCATTTTCTTGTGGAGCTGCACTGGACTGAGAAAAATCAACATGTATCCTTTACCAGTGTGTGTATTTCACAATTATGGCAATGACACATCTGTGTTGATGACCAACAGTTTAGCTATATTTTTACTTTGTAATTTGCATAAGCAGCTGGTCTGGTTATCAAACGACTGACACGTGGACATGTGCTGGACCAAGAAAAAATCAATGACCAGTCAAGCACTGTTTGTGTTAACCTGTGTATTTCAGTTATGGCAGTCAGTTTGACACTTCGACTCACTTCTCCTGGGAATTGATGAGAATTTTATCAGGCAATTAAAGTTATGATGGAAGGATTAAGGATATAGCTGATGATCTTTTAATTTACTTTAAGGTTAAAAGAAATTTGCACATGTATTTCTTACAATACTGCTTTACGCTATCCAGATTTGTTTGGCAGACAAAAATCAAAGCAGTTGAAAAAATCTAGCTCTCAGCTCCAATTTTGCACCATTTGGAGCATGTCCTGGCACAAAGAAAAAAATACCCAGTGTGAGCACTAAGTTACTAAACTTCATGTCATTTGAGTGTTGGACAGGACATGACAAGCAAGATTCCTATGTAAATTTGGTGGTTTAACAATTATAAAATGTTCAATACTCACCCTCACTAAAAATGAAACATAAAATATATTCTCTACTGTCATCCCAAACGAATCTGGATTTATCACAAACTCAAAAAAGCAGAGTGGGTTATCTGAAAATATAAGACACATATCCAAATTGTTTAAAAACATCATTTAAAAAAAAATTGTAAGGATTCATCAAGCTGATTCTCTTCTTACATGTAGATGGAGAAGTAATTGAGTTGCAGTACTTAAACTAAAATTTATTGACTGAATAGCGAACAGTGCAGACCATGACCAGACTGCAGATGTGCAGGCTGATCTTGGTCTGCACTGGTCGCAAAGGCAATCACATGTGTCCACAACATTGTAAGGGATAAACATCAGCAGCTAGTTTACCACTGTCTTAACTTCATTTTTTATTTTGTTAGCTTGGATCTAACACCCCATCAATAATATTATAGTCATTTCGGGACTTTTTTTTCCTTACAAATGTCATATAGTACTGCCTCGCTGCAATTTGACTGTAAACAAATGGCAGGATACCACACCCAGTCAAACTATCCTGACACTGGACCAACCAGCCCTGGGAAAAACATCAAAATAAAACAACTTATGTGCTGAGCACCAAGCACATACAAATTATACCAGTACCATTTTAAATGACGTAAGTTATAGAGGCCGCAGATCAAACCTACAACTTCCCTGTTATAATATGGGCACCCTAAGAACCTGGCTAAAACTAACCACTGGAAAGTAGAAACTTAGTTGTTAGGTCAAATTCAAATGCAGGACAGGTGGACACAGGACAGGAAGATGAACGGACAGACAGGAAGACAGGTATACTGAACAGACAAAACAGATAAAGGGATAAACAAACTAGACAGACAGACAACAGTTAGATAGATGCACAGACAAGACAGAAAAGGCAAGAGACAAACTAGAGAGATAGAAAGCCAGATGGACAGATAAGACTTACTGTCCTCCTGCTTGTAGATATCTTTCAGGATGTCAAACACTTTCTCCACCTCCTCTGTCGTGGCTTCCTTTTTCTCCATCTCAGTGAAGTCCTTCAACTGATTAGGGGACAGCAAAATACAGAAATAGAGTTTGTTTGTTTGTTGGGTTTAACGTCCCACAGACAGTATTTCATCATTTGGAGATGATGTTTACTTGAGACAGATATAATGCTGCCACACTGCAGTGTCATGCCAAAGACATATGGCATGATACCACACCCAGTCACATTATCCTGACACCGGGCCAACCAGTCCTCCAACTACCCTTATATGCTGAGCGCCAAGCATGGGAGCTATACCAGCATCATTTTTTATGACTTTGGAATGACACGGCTGTGGATCGAACCCACAACCTCCCGACAGAGAGAGACTCACATAATTGCAACAACATCTGTCAAAAATAATGCACATATAAAATAAATAAGGAAAAGACTACTATTTTTTTCAGTAAATTTTCTGTACAGTAAATTAGATCAGAATCTATATAAAACAAATACATTATTTTAACGGTTAAGGCAACTTCTGATCCAAGTGGTATGCTATAGACCCAGGCCCCAGTATGATACTAGAGCAGCCTGTACTTGCCTGTTTGGGTACTGTGGCTTTGCCCTCCACATCCTTCTCTCTCACTGCCGCCCGCTGTCTTTCCTTCACAACACGCTCCCCACGCTCGAATGACCCCGCCCTGCAGTACACATATTTATCTAACATCAATAAACATTATTTCCATTTTTACATAAAAAAAAATTTGAAAGGTAAGATAATGATACCGCATTTACCTGACACAAATGAAATATGCTATTTTTTCATGACTTAAAGGACATTTTCTGGTCTGTGTTAGACCTCAATCAATCCTTACCTAAATCTTATGATCCTACATGTACATGTATAATTTTTCCAAGGATTTCATTTTAGACTGCTTGTACCCCTTTCCGTACTTCCATGTTTTTGATGCCTTGGCAAACAGGGTAGACCCAGATCAGACAGCACCTGTTAGCAGCTGTCTTATCAGGATGTTATTTTTTTCTTCTTTTTTTAATTGTAGCTTAGAATGATCCTTTATCTCATATGGGCTCATTTTGATACATTGGCAAACAGAATATTGTAGCTCAGATTCTACAGTCTGCATGGCAACAAAAAATAAATTATTTCATATAACATTAAATGCTCAGTAAATCAATATTTTAAATAATTAACATGTACATAAATACTCCTGAGGTAAAGGTTTTAAAAAAGTGGATGTAAAAATGTAACCTAACAGTAAATGTTGCAAATGTATGACAAGAAACCTTTGGTGGATAGCCAACCATTTTGCTAGCTCATCATTAGAAAAAGCAAGCAAAGACCAAATAGTAGTATGGTATGATTGACTTGACAAATATCTGATTTAGATGGAAACCAAAAGTAGTATGCAATTCAATTAACTTAACCTAACATCAGAGAAATCAATTTTACCAGATCTATCTTAGATTTTGTGGTCTTGTACATACTTTTATAGCACCAGGAACACTTACATGTAGTGGAAGAATGGAGACCGTCTAAAGAAAGGCTGGGCACCCTCCCCCAGCCTTGCCCAGCCCAGGGCAGAGATTCTGGCCTCTTTGTCTTGAGTCCTTAGTGGTTGCCCACCCACAAATGTGATCTGAAACACCAGGAAAGAAAATGAGTAAAACTTAGTTCACTGACTGTTAACAAAAAAATCTATCTATACCGATGAAATAAAATTGTGTTCATTTTAAAAGGAATCAAATAACATGGATATAGAACCAGATTTCTCACATGACTAAGAAACCGTTTGGAAAATATTGGAAGAAAATGGTGAAATAAAAGCATCCTGTTTGGTACTGCAAAATTTTCAATACAAACACATTAAAAAACCAAATGACCATATATGACTTTCCACGGTCAAATTGAGCTATGCTTCAAAATTCAAATGAATACCCCCTGAACTTAAAAAAAAAAATACATCCTTACTAATTCCTGGCCTTAATCAGTAAGCTAAAAGTCCCTAGGCAAAATACATGGTAAAGTCTTCATAATGCGCCAATAACATTGATTTCCCCAACAGTCAATGAAAATGCCAGATACTGGATTGCGTTATCTGCACAAAAAGATATGGTGGCCAATCAGATATATGACACAACTCTAAGAAGATTTTAGTGTATTTGCCCAGAGTGAATAGTCTCATTAGCCAGTATTTAAAAAAAAAAAAGGTTGTAACTAAGTTGACAGACTATAGATGTCATTCACCAGTAACTATTCTACCATATATTACAATTCATCTGTACTGAACAGCTAGTTTATACCTGATCAAGCACTGACCATGTTCCTTACTCCCCCTTTTATTGTCATGACAACCCTGGGATATCTAAGAACGATTAAGTCAATCATGCTTACCAGTTTTTCCGCAAACTCTACAGGCTGGAACCTAATGAACTCTGTGTGAAGAGCCTCGGCCTTACGACGCCCAAAGTCAGCAATGATGGACATTGTCTGTGAGTCCAAGACAACCTCCCTTGTTGTTTTGACTGGAAACAGAAATTACATCACAAATATGTTATTTACCCTGGGACTTTCAAGAAAATGCCACATTCACCTTGTTTTATTGTAATAAGCACATATTCTGAGGGGAAAAAAGCCTATAACCATGTTATGTATGGGTCTCTAAGCTTTTCTTGTTAACAATTCATGACAACAAACTTATAACTAGAAGTTTGTTTTCATAGAATCATAGAAAACTGGTGTCCCCCCACACACACTCATACATCAAAGTTGAGGTGGATATCAATGAAAGTGCAGCAGTACTACACTGTAGTGAACCCCCAAATCCTGTGATGTAAAATTCTCTCAGCATGTAGATAATTTTAAATTATAAATTTTGTGTTCCACCTGAAGTTTCAACTCAACAGCATTAGTATTCCCACAGATGAAGCATCAGTATATCAGGAGTTTTCTTGTGGTCAAGAAATTTGAAAAATGGGGATAACTCTAAAGTACTAACACCAGAGACAGAGTTATGGACCTAATGCATGACACTTTCTCTCATCAAGTTCTTTCCAGAAATGAAATTTACTTCAATAGCATAAGTAGAAGGGGATTTATCTTTCAGAAAAAAATGTGCGACAGACAGACAGATGGACAGACAACTTTGACAAAAAACAATAAGTCTCACCCATAATTATATTGGGAGCAGATATAATAACAAGAAGTGTTACCTGGAACATGAATGTCACCAGCTGAAAGAAGCTTGAAGGAAGTGTGACAAAGTATGACAAATGAATAGACAGACAGATGAATGACAGAAAGTGAGGAGGCAAGGATTTTTCATGGACCTTCCCTGGCAAAAAGTACTGGTCAAACCCAGGAACCCTCAAGAGGGATTAGTATAAGTTGCAAAAACTTGTTTCCCAATCAATGTGAAATAAATTAAGTTTTAACTTAAGAATTGGATTTCAAAACCTAACACAAGTTGTGTAAAGATCAGTGGTACTTCACAATTTACCTGGCTTAAAGAGTTCCTCAGCTTCATTAAGACGCTCATGTAATTCGTCCGATTCTGGATTGGTGAGTTCTTCCGCATTTTCTAAAAATAAATTATTAAATAAAATCTATTTTAAGTAGGGCTGTAATTGATTGGAATTTTCTGATTTTTTTTTTTTTTTTTTTTCTCCCAAGTAACCAAAACCATATTCATCGACAAGGAATCATTTCTTTTGAAGACTAACATATTTTTCAAACCATAAACATGTGTTGTGTAAAGTTATTCTTATAAAAGATCATTTTTTAAAAAAAAAAAAAAAAATGCAAATACCATCAAGGGGAATAACACTAATGATTGCACAGCAATATATTTTTTGTCTTCATCTATATCTTAAGCAAGTGCATCTATATATAGATATGAATTGGACAGAAAATATTGACAATACATAAGTAACAAAGGTTACGATGACAGCTCTAATTAAAGGGATAAAACATACCAAGGTGCAGAAGTCAATTTGACTGCTTGCCTTAAAATGAAAAATTAAAACCACTTTGAGCGTATTTTATTTTTTATCTGTCCTTATCAAATGAATGCTGCAAGGGTAAAAGTTGGAAATTTAAAAAACTCAGAATCCTGAATTTAGCAATTTTTATATAGTTTTAAATAGAATAAGAAATCATTTGGCAATCAGAAAACTTTGAAAATCAGGAAAATTCCTGAAAACTTTTATCCATGATGCTGTGATTCTGACATCAAACAAGTGTTGTGACCTTGACCTTAAAACTATCAACCTTGTACTTGTTCACAACACATTGTCTTGTCCTAGGGATCACTTGTGCCAAGTTATTTCAAAACAGGATCATACATAACAAATAATAGCCAGGACACGATTAACTGCAAAAATTTTATGGTCAACTGACTGATGTGTCCTTGACTTTGAAGCTAGTGAACCTCCTGCCATGGCCAGTACGAAAACATAACTGGAGATTAGGCCATGGGGGGATGACAACACCATTATGTAAATATCAATGAGAGTTTGGTGTCTGCCAAATTATGGAAGGTCAAACACAAATGTATGTTTTTGCATATGAATATTTAGATCACAGAAATATAAATATCATTCAAAGCATTGCTACAAAGTTGCTCTCGGTGAAATATGTAAAATTCTGAATTGTTTTTTGTTTTTCTGCTGTGTATGTGTTTGTTGTGGATGTTGTGATTGTCAGAGATGGTTAAAAATTTTGTGATTTTTCTTGCAACACTTGGGATTTTTATTCATACAAAGTCAATTTAATTGAAATTTCAAGTAAGGATTGTGAGGAAATATCACTGTTGGTCTTAACTGCGCCCCTGTACTAACACCACCACCTTCCTTTTTGTTATCGTTGTCTCCCAAGATTTTATCACACACACAAACCACTGTGAGAATCTTATTGCTATGTTTTAGTAAATAATCTCAGATGATTTTTGTACGAAATTTTGATTCAACAGATAAATATTGCAAATTTTATCTCACACTACTCCTTTTGTTTTTTTTCTTAATACAAAACAATTTCCATGCAGAATGGCCCTTTTACAACCAAGTTTTTAAAATAAAGGTATTGGAATTCCTTAATTCCATCTGCTGTGTTTTCATAATTATAAATGGAAGTCATACAATTCACTACTGCTATGACGTCACCTAGATGTCGGGGTTAGGAAAACACAGAATGATGGGATAATATTTGACTCCTAATGTGTTAAATGTTATTCTCAAGTGAATAATCATTTATAAAAGAATTTATTGAGTGTCATTGAATTTGATAGAATTAATTGGTACGTGAACAGTTTCTATTCTATGTTTTGTATTCATGTTGCATTTCCTAATTAAATCTTAGAGGGGCGCAGTTTGGACACTCGAGGATATAAGTGATTATGATCTTTTTTTCACAGATTTGTGTTTAAACTTTATTAAACATATATTACAGTCAATCATTGTATCAAGCACAGGTGTCCTGTACAAATAGTATATATAAAATAGCTCCTTTGTATATACTATATGGGCATCATTCCCAATCATCAAGCACCCAACAGATCTGTTCTTGGCTACTTTCACTTTTCGAAAAAAGAGCCAACAAAAAGAAGTGAATATTGAAACGTTTCGAACAGCATACAATAAAAGCTTTGAGGATATATTTAGATAAGTATGTCTTAATCCTCTTACGCTGTAAATCCTCGATAAGATTGCGATATCGTTTCCTGATATGTCTTCTTTCTTCTTCGTCGGTTGCTGGATTTTCATTTTCCGCCATTTTCGCCCGGTGCTATATAATAACAACACAACTGTGAGCATTGATAGCAGGTATATTATGTAGCTGTCACATAGTTGTATCGTGCGGACGGTGCATAGACGTATATCAAACTCCGCGCACCGGTTACGTCACGCTACGCTACTTTACGTTGTTTGAGACGTATATATTGAATATACGTCTCTGGACGGTGGAACACGGTATAAAGCGGGGCATTGAGTGATCCGTGAACACGACTGCCGGCGAGGTAAAAGCGATGGAACACGGTAGAACCCGGTATGAGGACGGAGGGCCGGTACGAGGACGTTATGGAACCATTCATGGGACGGTGACGACGTACTAACCGTCATACCGAGCTCTACGTTGACACACTATATATATATCATTCTCATACCGGCTACCTACCGACCCCATCTCTTAACGTTTTTAAAACCGGTCTCTTAACTACCTAATAACGTCCTCTTACCGTTCCACCGTCTTCATAACGTCTCGCATACCGGTCTGTTGCCGAGTGTTTTCAATGAACCCGTTTAAAAACCATTCAAGACACCGTGACTCCATAGTTTACTGTAAAAAAAACAACAAAAAACAACAACAACAACAAAAAATGACGAGTTTGAAAGTGAAAATAATCTACTTACAGACACAATAATAAGGTAGATACAGACAATAATATACTGAAACTTACCCGTGTTATCAGAAGACTCATACTTGGGATTCGGCTTCTTACCATTGAAGTTGTGGATCTGGATGGAGGATCCTGCGGTTCTAGAAGCTTTCTTACTTTACCCACCCCTAGGCATTAGTTACGAATTGTGAGAAAAATTATGAGATGTCAAATACCTATTTTAAATGTTATTATAGGTCTTTGGAGTAGTACATGTACGTAAAATTCTTGAACTGATGTGTGACCGGACGGGTGAATTCCCAGCTTTTATAGAACAGAACAGAACATATATTTTATTGACTTGTACATAGTACATCATTATATATATATATATATATTTTATTGACTTGTACATAGTACATCATTATATATATATATTTGTTAATAACAAAATAGAAAATACATATATGCAGAACATTTAAATACTAATACAAAACTGTCATCTATTTCATATGCAAAGCATCACGTGATCAAGTATACATTTATCCTAAAGAGAGATGAACTAATTATCATGAGACAGACTTATACGTACAGAAAAGCAGATTTTATAAATTTTGCCAGGTTAAATAATATATCAAAATAATTTGTCTGTAATAGTTGTATAAATTTAACCATGCTTGGTCTTACATAATAAAACTTATCAATATACTTTGTTCTTAATTCCGAAAAACAAGGACATTTAATAATTAAATGAAATTCATCTTCAATATCCTGTCTTCTGCAATATATACAATATCTTTCTGACCTGGGAATTCTATTTAAACCATATCGACCAGTTTGTATGCGTAAACTATGAGAAGAAAGTCGAATTCTGCAAATATATATTCTTAAATTGTGTAGTAGCATATCTAAATAAGTTTCATATCCAAATACATCTTTAATATTATTGTACAAACACATAATTTCACTCTTTTCCTTGTCTGAATACCATGTTTGACAGAAATTATCAATTAAACGTCGTTTAAATATTACAATGAGCTCATTTTCATTGAAAACAGACTGCTGATCCCATATATATGCAAAACCATTTTGACACAATAAGTTTTTAACATTAGACAACCAACTTTTTCTCCCCAACTCACAATCATTATAAGAAATTTTATACATATGTTTTAATATTATGTTATCAGTATTTAACAATTTACACCAATACTTCAAAATTCTTACAGAACGAGATATATTATAAAGGATATCTTTCAAGTTCACCATAAACACCTATATTAGGAGTAGTGGTTTTTACACCGAGTATAGTTTTACAAAATTTTAAATGAATACGCTCTATTTCCTTTGATTTCCTTTGAGTTCCTGTACTATATCATTACCTAATTTAGAAAAATATTCATAAAATTCTTCAAGACTTAAGTCATTGTTGCTAGATTTTTTCTTATTATTAAAATAACGCCAAAAATTCTTAGGTTTCTGTGAACGAAGATTCTCAATTTCCTTCAGCCGTTTTTGTTCATACAGTTTACGTGTTTTCCTTATCATATCCTTGTGTTTCTTTTTACATGCACAAAAATATTGTCTGTTTTGGTCAGATTTCATTCTATTAAATGCTATTTATATACCGTGTGTGACATCAGCAAGGCGGCGCGAACGTTTAACGAACGGTATGGGGGCATTCCGGGCATTAAGGGGCCGGTAGCCACACGTACGGTGAGGACCCGGCATAGGACCGGCTAGACCCGGCAAGCAACGGCCAACACGGTGATACTGGCTGCTACGAGGACGCTTTAAGCGGTATGGACCCGGTATGGAAACGTTTAGTACACGACTGAAAAAATAAATAAGAGGGCCAAGATGGCCCTAAATCGCTCACCTGAGAAACTTTGTCTTCATTGTCAGTTATTGTATTATGAGTCATACTGAATACATAATCCATGCAGAAGTACAAGATCATATAAATTCCACACAAAAACTGCACCAGCCATCTAAATTTTGAAGGTCATAGCTCTGATAAGTCTATATAAAATCAAGTGACCTCTGGGGTTGGGTCAATTTTGACACCAAGGCCATGCTTTGAACAGACTTGGTTGAGGTTCACTAGTAAACATCTTCACCCCAGGCTTCGTGATTTCTTGGAAGATCTTTTTAGGGTTTTCCGATACAAGTATATATATGTGTGTAAAATAAAGTAACCCCTAAGGCAGGGTCAATTTTGACCCAAGGGCCATAATTTGAACAAACTTGGTAGAGGTTCACCTGGCCATGTTACACACCAAATATCTAAACGTTAGGCCTTGTGGTTTCTGACAAGAAGATTTTTTCTAGTTTTTCCTAAATAAGCCTATGTAAAATCAAATGATCCTAAGGGCGGGGCCAATTTTTACCCAATGGCCATGATTTGAACCAACTGGGTAGTGGTATACTAGATAGGCCATGTTACACACCAAATAAGTAAATTCTAGGCCTTGTTTTTCAAGTGACCCCTGGGGCGGGGCCAATTTTGACCCAAGGGCCATGATTTGAAAAATCTTGGCTGAGGTCTACTAAACCATCTTACACACCAAATATCTAAACTCCAGGCCTTGTGGTTTCTGACAAGAAGTTTTTTTTCTAGTTTTTCCTATATAAGTCTATGTAAAATCAAGCGACCCTTTTGACCCCAGGGCCATGAACCAGTTTGGTCGAGGTCTACTAGGCCTTTTTACACACCAAAAATCTAAACTCTTGGCCTTGTGGTTTCTGACTAGAAGAATTTTTTCTTTTTTCAATGTAAGTCGTGACCCCTTGGGCGGGGTCATGATTTGAAAAAAAAAAAAAAAAAAAAACTGTGTAAAGGTCCATAAGACAATGACACACACCAAATATCTGAGCTCTAGACCTTGCGGATGCAGAGAGGAAGATTTTTAAAAGATTTTTAAAAACCTAATCTATTTTTAGATCCTGTGACCCAGCTATGCAACGGAAGGGAACCATTTGAACATCTTTGGTAGAGCTTTATGCAAGGAACATCACAGGCAATTTTCATCACATTTTGCCCAGTGGTTTTGGAGGAGATGTTGTTTAAAGAAAATTGTTGACGCCGGTCGTACGCACCGTACGGACGCCGGACAAAAGGCGATCACAGTAGCTCACCATGTGTACGTTGTGCTCAGGTGAGCTAAAACTAATGCGGACGGAGAGATTATTACCGGTTGTCATTTAAATCAAACGGTATGGGCCCGTTGGGCTTAACCGGTGCTATGTGACAGAACCATTACATCTGTACCAGACACATAGTCGTACGCCGAAACAAAATACATGTATATCAGCATAAAGTCATGAAACTTAGCACACATGATCATTGGATGTTCTTTCATCTCAAAGGAAATGATTTTAATTGATAAAGATTTCCAGTTATAAATGTCAATTAACTTTTCCTTACCTGTCACATCTCTTTATAATAAAGTCCCCGCTTTCATGATTGACATTGATAAACAGTTCTGAAGACAAGGAAAATAGCGCTAAAAATTAGTTTTTCTTTTTTATGTTATATGGAAGTATATTCCACCATGTCTGTTTCTAGACATATTTCATCGGACCCCCCCCCCCCCCGCTGACTTATTCTTTATTCTTCAGGCGTGGGTAGTCAACGATGGACATATTCAAGACTTAAATACATGTAACTATCGTAAGAGCGGATAGGTATAAACAAAGAAATCGACTCCATTTCGCGAAATGGACCAAAATAGCTATCCATATCTACCGATCGTACCAACTTACAATATATTTACAATATTCGTTAAGAATTTATTTTATCAATTTCATATTTTTTATTATCCTTTTTTTTGTGGGGGTGGGGGTGGGTATTTTTGTTAGAGAAACAAAAAAGATGAATAAATGATAAGTATTTAAGAATTAATTTAGAGCCAGGGACTCTATATACATATTACATAGAGTCATTGTTTACAGATTAAGATATGAATTCATTGGAAACCATTGCAAATCGTGAGCTTGGCGATCAGAGTGGCGCAAATTAGTCATTGTTAGTAAGCATAAATCTTATCAATATCGTTGAACATCAATTTTTCCTTAAAATTCATTCTCACATGTATTCATTGTATAAAAAACGATTGATTTGTATTAACCACTTTACCCTTTTAGACATTGATTATAGCATATTTCACTAATCGCTTAACGATGCAGTAAGGATTTTGTACACACAAACTACGTCTATCATCAACGCACGTTAAGATAATTTCTTGACAGAGTGTATTATTATGTTAAAGAATATCGTTATTGACATGTATATATGTTATAAACAAAAGAAGTACATGAGGTATCATAAAAGAAAAGGCCGACTTCGGGTAACGGGTAATAAATTTTGTACCCAGGTACCGGTAATATTCCACCGACTCGCGGGTACCTGGTTACTCGAGCTCGTTTCAGCCCTACCAATCAGCGTATTATAAAGAATTTCGATCTGATTCACTGATGATTTTTTTTTCAAAATCGCGATTATTCGAAGACCGTGGGGGTATAAAAATGATATTCGGAAAACCGAGAAATTATATATTTAGTTTTATGGATGTGTAGTTGAGCTCGTTTCGGGACTAGGACTTTATCTCGGATAAGGCAAGGTATTCGGAATTTTGCTTCTCGGGATATTGCCATTTTCACGGCACATGTACGTTGTTTGCACTTTATTTATTTTACATCAATTACGAAACAATATATTAATCACTCTCGATGGCTGTGGTGGCGGCCTATGTGGTCATTATTGTGGGAGGAAACCGGGGAGCCCGGAGAAAACCCACATGTCTGGACGGGCGACCACTATACCCTCTCACGTACGTGACTAAGTACCAAACGAGGAACGCATTGGTGAGAAGCGATGCGCGTTACCACTACGCTATCCAGGCATCCAAGGATCGCATATACTTTTAAAGTGCATACGGATTCAGGTTTGTGCAACGTTTATGTGTGTCACTTTAAAGGTTAAAAAAATACGAAAAAATAAAAGAGAAAAAGAAAACAATATTTATTTGCGTGAACAATGGCAATATTTAATTGCATATTTATTCTACATTTTTTAAAAAAAGTTTTGTGTTAAATAGAGAGAGAGAGAGAGAGAGAGAGAGAGGAGAGAGAGAATTTACGGTGATTTGTTATCTCGAAGAATATCCGTAACATAGTCAGATGACTGTAGACTTTAAAGATGAAAGCTAGTGCTCTTTCCACGTTGTGTTTAATGCTGTTGTTGTCAATGGCAACAGCTGATGACAGCACGAGCAGCACGGTACAGGAACTAGCAGATCGACTGATGAGAATGGAAAAAATAGGTAATTTTCCGGATTGATTATTTGTTTTATTTATTTATTTGCTGAAGGGAGGTTTGATGTTGACCTAGAAAATAAATGTTGCCACTTCATGCGGTAGTAGAAATATCTGTAGTTTTGAGTATTTGATGTTTAGATGATTGTTCATATGACTGAAATGGCAGCTCTCGTCAGTTCTGTTGAGTTAGTATGGTACATTACAAAATATACAATGTAGTTTTCCATGACTTTTAATGAGTTTCGTCCAAGAGAAATCAACTGCCATGTCAAATGACATAAAAGTACATCTGTATACCTAATATGCAGTTAAAATAAATAAATAACCGTCGTTTTTTACCTTTAATTTATGGAACCCACCCACACAATAAGCCGGTAATGATATTCAAACTTATGTATTCGTAAGGTACTCCTATGATCATGATGAAAGCATCCCTTGACTTGGGATTATAGGGTTCCTTTGCTCAAAGTCATAAAGGCTTGAATTTACTGTAACATTCCCATGATCACACAATTTAATGATGGGTGGATTACCTTACCTAACTTTAATTCTCTTTCCATTTTCTAACGGACACATCCAGTGACATCTGACATATGAAATAAAATGAAAGTGTATCTGTACACCGAAGATGCAAATTTATACAATGGCATTTTTGCGTGTTGAAAACAAAAAATGAAAAGGGTATACATGTACCGTTAAAGTGAAATGAGACAGTATTGCTACTTATGCATGTGCACTCCTAACGTTGACACCGTGTTTCTACAATTCTAGCGGACGAAAAATTCCAATATTTTCTTTTGAAGTTGACAACATGGTAATAAAAGATCTTGTTTAATTATAAACACAACTTGTTCCTATATATTCAAAAGAACATGATAATAATTATTATAAAACGTGACAAAATATAAAGACTATGTGGTTCACTGGTAGCGTACCCGATTGCGAATCGGCAAGAATTTTTCATGATCTTTCTAGGCCCATAGTACTGGTCCAACCAAGTTTAAACTAAAATGTAAAGGAACAGAAATATAATCACAAGTATTTATGATAATGAAAATAGAAAACTTTCATAACTTTTATGTAACTTTGTTTAATGATTGATATTCTAATTCAACAGCGTACCGGTTATCGATCTTAAAATTATCTTTATCTTCTCGAACAGAAAACTATACATTAGTCTAATTATCAACACTAAACTAAAACTATGGCCATTTAATTCATTAGAGATTTAAGTTTCTTATCGTATTTTTTTTAAAGGTCGCAAATAAAAATGAAGGCAAATTTTATATGTGACTGATTATGTGATTTCAGTGAAGTCACAAGCTGACCAGATGAGGGCCGATGCTGCGAAGATGGAGGCTATGAAACAAGATTTAGAAGAACTGAAAGAAGAGGTGAAAGACCTAAAAGGAAGAAATGAAGTGTTTACCGGTGTTAGAAGTCGCTTACGCAAAGGTAATAAAATAACAAAATAAATCGCTTTATTCAATGCTTTTACTGGTATAAAACCTATCAAATACACACAAGATAACAAGGAAAAGAAAATATCATTTCCTTTGATATATTTTTACCTCAAATATGAACATTTAGAGAATTCGAAAAACAATCCGAAAATGTTTATCCCTTTTACACTTCACATTTACAAAATCAATAATTTATTACGGTATACACCCTCGCTTCACAAAGTTTTGCCATTTATGGTATGAATTCTTATTCGTATTTTCATTATATAATGTGATCTAGATTTTCATATCTTATCTTAGTTTGATCTCAAATGTCCCTATTATCGTCATGGTGAGCTATGGTACTCAAAGGGGTCTGGTACGAAAGGTGGAGCATAAATCACTGTATATGAATATACTTGTACTAATTATATAAAATGTTGTGCCAGATCCCTTTGATGGTACTTGGAACATTCTAGTGTGTTTTAATTAACATTTCTCTGGCCATTGGGCATATTTGCACACACAGGAGTCGGTATTGTAAAATGGCGCTGGTCTGGGAAGCGGTTATCAGGTATATATTTCTAGTCCCGTCACAAGAGCACATCGCATAAAACTAAATACAACATCCAGTTTTATAGATTTTCAGAGTTTTGCAAATGGTCTGAGTTTTATACTCCCACTAACATTTACAGCAGTTTTTTTTTACTTACAGAAAAGATGACAAAGAGATTTATTCTTAGTGAATCTGAGGTGGGCCCAGTAATATTCACAGCACGAATTGACAGCATCCATGTTGATCACGTGAAGGATAATGAGATCATGAAATTCCCGAACGTCATCACCAGTCTTGGAGGCGGTTATAATCCTGTGTCGGGGATATTTGTTGCTCCCTATACAGGCATATACATGTTCTCGTGTTCTCTACTGGATGATGTTTCGGGATCTCATGGTAGTACTATGCTTCATGCCGAGATCGTCAAGAATCAAACAGCTCTGGCCCGGGTGTTCGCCCATGGAGAAGGTGTGATATACAGAGACCAAGGGGCACAGACGGTGTTCACGCATGTCAACAAAGGGGAGCAGGTGTTTGTCCGGTCTATCGAAAATACTGATCTGTCCTTAGGTGGGGAGATGTACTCCACATTCTCTGGGTACCTCGTCTGGCCAATGTGAGGTTCAACAGTGGCGTTCACGGGGACATAGTCAGGATTATTGCCAATATGCTCGTCCACTGATAGTGGGATATTTTAACATAAGAACGTGAGCCAGAAACATTAGATATTTATATAATATGTCTCCGACCGCCTATGAAGATGGTGCTGGTTTTTCCAAATGTTATAAATTCATATGAAAATAAAGGGATTTAATTTAGTCGATAGATACTTATTTTTATTATTTTCGGACCTTCATTCCATCAAATCTCTCTCGTGGTGTTATTTCAATATTTTGTCAGTCACTCAGTTTCCACTTTCAAAATTAATTTGATCTTTTTTTTCTACATTGACGACAGTCTACCATTACAATAAAACGTCACAGCATTTGTGTCCTTAAGGTCATTAACCAATACAAAGTAGTATTTTTATTACATACATGTAATCCTTTCTGCCCTAAAATTTTTTTTTCTATTGTAATTTCTCTGAATCAGCTTCATCAATAAAATGTATATGCCAGTATGAAAGACGAATTCATGCAAATTCATAAAACTGCCAATGGCTGCTCACGCATATATAGAGGATTTGATTTCATGGCTTTTATCGGCGGCCATATGGTTCGGAAAATATTATTTTTATTTATAGTCGGACCCTGCTTAAATCATCCTCGAATTTACAGTAGAAATTGCTATATTCTCAACAAACCCAAATAGTCAAGTCCTATCACCCAAGTGGTCCAATAGTTTGTTGTTGTATTGTTGTATTGAGGTTTACCGTCGCTGCGATAGTATTTCAATCATATAGCGACGTCCAGCTAATTACAGGTGGAGGAAGACCCCGAGTACACAGAGGTACCTGGGTAGAACCACCGACCTACGGCAAGCAAGCTGGAAGGCTTCCTCACATGAAAAATCCGAAGTCCTTAACGGGATTCGAACCCACAGCGATGAGGGGCTGAGAGGTTTGTAGTCCACGTCTGTAACCGCTCGGCCAGGGCGCCCCCTCCCCCCGTCCAATAGTTTAGAAAATGCATTATCATCACAGTTCTTCTCATTTACTTGAACTAATGAACTTAATATTTAATACCGTGTCCTAACTTTCTTCCACATGCTTAACAATAGCTTAAGAACCTTCAGTTTTAAACAAAGGTTTCATGCTGGCCAAAGCATCATATCACATGCGACTGCAAACAGACATTGGGCTTGTTTAAACAGTTGTAAAACTTAAAACGCTTTTTTGATAATAATCAGCTGCTTGGAGGTCTAATAGTGAATGTATTCTACTAAAAACCTCTTGAGCCCATAGGCCATTTCTTTCTTAACATTTTTGTTGATAACGTCTTGAAACTCAACAGCTCTGATAGGAAATACACCATTTTCCAGTTTAACTTTTTGTCATTTACTTTTGTATATTTTCCACAAAATATGCAGCATGTTTGAAAATCGATGGAATAAGTGTTATTGTTGTAATCACATGATTTTTTGATTTCCAAGTTTCGTTAAGGAAAAAAATCACGGTGGCAACTGGTGTCACAGTGGTGTGAACAGCTTGACAGTTACTGTTGGCTTAATTACCGTAGAATGGGCAAACATCTTTCAGTTGAAATCAAACCAAATATTGGCAAAGATATTGAATATATCTCTTCATTGATGCTTTTTACCCAGAAAAACGCTACATGTCTGGCTGCAGTAGCAGGCCTGGAAACGAAAAAAAAAATGCATCAAATAAAAAAGGTGACGCCAACTCAGAAAATCAGGTGTAGAAATCAATATCTATAAAGCAATGAATAATTTGTTACGTTAGTTAAGTCATTCAGACCACTTATTTATCGAAAGCTTTGCAAAAGAACAACTAAAAATACTCATTTGGTCCTACAATTCCTATTTCAGTACTGTTATACAATATTGTACTAAATGTATAGAACTGGCATTTTTAGTTCATAATTAGTTGTTTCATTTATTTTTTTTTTTGGTGTGTGTGTGGGGGGGACGCTAAGTAAGGTTAGTGTACTAATTAAAACACATGTACCTATATCGAGGGATGAGAGTGAAACCACGCTAAGTGCATATATTTATATAAGAACTTAGCTTAGTTTCGTTTTCACTCCTTGATATGATTTACAAAAATTACAGACCATTACAAATCGTGAGCTTTTCAGTCAGTGTCGAAAATAAGTCCTTGTTAGTAAGCCTAAATCTTATCAATATTGTTGAACATCATTTGTTCCTTAACGTTTCTACGCATACATTTTGGTTCCCTTACTGCTTGTATTTTAAATTGCTTCGTAAATATACGCGGGCGAATTGGAATGTATTTTTCTCATCCAATCAGCGTCTCTATACTTTATAATTTTATTTTTTTAATCGCGATTATTCAAAGACCGAAGGAGGTATAACATCGAAATGCGGAAAACCGAGAGAAAATGAAAATAAATGTACGAGTTATTTGGTTTCATGGAAAGTAATGCAGCTTGTTTCGACACTAGGCATGGTATTTGGATAATTGCCCTTCAGGATATCGCCACTTACGGTACATGTATGTACTTTAAAGATTCAAGATTCAAGAGTTTATTCCGTAAACCAAGTACAATTTTCAAGTTGCATACACACCTATTAAAACACCTTAGCTTAAAACAAGGTCATGACAAATCTTGTATGATGATGCATATAATGTTCCAATGACAGCATCAAGTTTGGAACACAACAACAACAACTCTACGCATGATATATTCGATATTGAGGACGTATCTATGATGCGTTGTTCAATGCGCTGAGAGACTGCAGCCTGATTAACATGAAAAAGCTGTGATTCTTAATTACTGATATAACAGAGGCAAAAGCCACATGACACAAAAACTCCACACACTCTCCTGCAACTATAGTGACTTTTGATTAGTCTGTAGTAAGACAATCGAATTCGCACTCTGTTTGTGACCAAACAAGCCGGAATTAGGGTCATGAACCTGACTGTATGAACTTAGTTTAAACATATTTTATTGCCATACATACTTACATACATACATACATACAAAGAACAAACCAAAAAGAAGAATGCAAATGGGTCAAGCCACTGTATGAACTGTAGGTCATTCCCAAGGACCGACTTATATACACTATCTACTGTTACTTAAATGTAGACTTTGACAAGGCCCTTGACTGTTTTAGATACTTGAGTGTTTGTTCCTATTTCAAAGTTAAGAAATTCTCTGGGAGTAACCTAACTCGCTTTCATGGAAAATTACGCGTGAACTACTTTAGGTGAATTACGCTACTTTTTTCTTTTTACAAGAGTAGATCTTCAAATATGTAAAATGGGTTGCTGTTTTGATTTACAAGTGTCACGGATATATTGTTAACGCTTAAAATGGATGTTTACAGAGCAAAATAACACGTTTACAAACAACAGCATATGAATAGCGGTTAGGGTTATGAATAAAAGGTCTGCGTAACATATTCCATTCGTATTCATAAGTGCAGAATCGCATTGCGTGGATCCGCACTAAGCGCGATATATACAGTTAAACTTGTCATGAAAATTATGCAAATCAGCAAGGTCAGCGATGCCTGGTAAGCGTTTGTAGCTACTAAAGACGTGATACACAAATTTCACTAATCTGATTATTTCGAACCCATGATAACATAGGTCTCTCTATAAAGGACATTTATGTATAAATAAAACACGTCCTCTTTGTCTTCAGAGTTACATTCAGTACATATTCGCAAGTAACGTTATATTCTATTGTTACCATAACGACCAGATTCAAATCTCAACAATGTGATGACAGTCGGAATCTTGATAATGCATTCCTATACTTTTTGGATAATGTTTCTAAATTAAACTCATGTTGTAACTTTGTTTTGAATGTTTAATGTGAGACTTAGGTATCACTTGTACTAATGTCATTATACCATGGATGTTAAAATATACTAACAGCCCGTAATTTGAACTCTAAATGAGATATATCAATATTATAGTAACTGGGGTCATTCGAGCGTCTGAGAACCCATGTAAATCAAGAAGTAATTTTTACGAATTATATTTGTCAATAAAAAAATATCTAATTACATGTATTATATCATTTGAATTAATAAAACACAATATTTATTTCCGTGAATAGTAGAAATATCATATTTGACCTTCAAACTAAGTATTTTACTTTTGATATTATTTATGTTTCTAGGAGAGAGAGAAAGAGAGAGAGAGAGAAAGGGAGAGAGGTAAACGTTACTTGAGGTGATTTGTTATCTCGAGGAACGGTCAGATGCATACAAAGATCTCGTCTTATCAGTGTAGAATGCTCGTGGCATTACGTTATATGACTGCAGACTTATAAAATGGAATCACGTATTCTTTACGCGGTGTGTCTGTTGCTGTCGTTGTCCAGGGCAACAGCGGATGACAGCCTGAGCAGCACGGTACAGGATCTAGCGGATCGTCTGCGCTTAATGGAAGAGAAGAATACAGTTCTGGAAAACATAGGTAGTTCTCAAATAGGCGGTTTTGATTGTTTTTTGTTTTATTTACTTTCAAAGGTAAGGTTTGATTTTGACCTTGCAAATAAAAGTTTCCAATTCATGTGCTATTTGATATACATGTAGTTCTTAGTATTGCTTATTCTGGCAGCTGACGTCAGTTCTGTTGAAAGAACTTCATACGTAAGTCGGTCTGAGGTCATGATATAGGTACAAAGGTAGCATAGACTAACAGTTCACAGTGCTTTTTAGTGACTTTCGTCCTGAAGAAAATAATGACAATTAACTGACATGCGAAATGACACGAAGGTACATCTGTATTCCGAAGGTGCAATTGTAAGAAATAAACGTCATCATTATTCTGTAATTTAACGAACCCACTCACAAAATAACTAAGTTAACGATACTCACACTTGTGTATTTTAACTTTGCCACCACTTTCTAGCGGAGATTTTTTTTTCAACTTCACAATGTTTAACAACAATTATATGGTCGTATTTCCACCATATCCACCATATTCAGGCAATCATTATTATAAAATAAGTTAAATATAAATCTTTTCCGAAATGAAATAAAAAAATTACAGAAAAAAAATTAAATTTAAAAATTCAATAATATATACTCAAACTTCCATAATCTAAGCAATAAGAAAATATATAAAGACATAATATGAGAAATCCCACATATAAAATGAACCGACTTGAGAAGAAGTTGTATGTACGAGTAAATGGTCAATAAAAACACAGCGACAAGACAGGGTGAAACAGAGAAATACCAACACTCTTGGGTTATTTTTATTATTATTATTATTATAATGACAGCTCCTGTTTGCTTTAAAATAAAATTGTACTAAAGTCTAATTTTAACCCCAAACTCAAAATTTTGTAGGGATTTGAATATGATATTTACTCATATGTTACTTTTAAAAGCTCGCAAATAAAAATGTGCGATGGCATGTGTGAATTCAGTGGAGTCACAGGCTGACCAGATGAGAGCGGATACCTTGGTGATAGAGGCTATGAAACAAGACTTAGAAGAACTGAGAGAAGAGGTAAAAGACTTAAAAGGAAGAAAAGAAGAAGAATTCACCAGTGTTAGAAGTCGCTTACGCAAAGGTAAAAAAATAACAATGAAACGCTTAATACATGCCTTTGTTGGTGAAAAGACTGAAAAAAATCACACAAGAGAACAATAAAGACAAAATGAATTGATATACTTTTATTCTAAACGGGAAAATATTGTGAATTTGAAAAACGATCTGTAAATGTTTATGCATTCTTACACATAACATTTACAAAATATATGTTCGTTTTTTCCCATATAGTAATATCAATATTTCATTACACCATCGCTTTACAAAGTTTTGGCTCTTTGTGGTTTAATGCGTTTATTTGTATTTACATTCTAAAATGCGATCTAGAATGTTCATATCTTATTTCATTTTGAACAAGCTTTGGTAAACTCTGAAAAGTCTTAGTTGGCCTTGAGCTATGGTACATATATGAACAATATTGGAGCTTTTTTAGTGCATTTGTTTTAACAACGCTATGGCCAATGGACATATACCTTTACAGTCAAAAGCCAACATTTTATTTTAAAGACAATTTAAAGTTATTTATTTTACGTCGAATGGGAAATAAGTCCTTACAACTTATCCTACAATCTCTCGTTGGTTCTTGGTTTGGACAAGTACTTTATGTCTGGGAAGATCCTACCCCAAACTGGGGTTTGAACCCACAACCTTCGCAGGATATGTTACCACTTGACCACGGCGACTATCTTTTTTCAATTTTACACCGAATGGTGCACGAGAATAAAAATCCTAGCCATGTATAATGATAAGATCAGCCATTTTGAAAAAGAAGGCTGACCGAGGGTGTCTGAAACTAAATTTGGATACCATAACATGTACAGTCTTCAGTTACTCTGAGAAGCAGTTATCCGAATACCATGTCTAATCCGAGATACATTTTAATGCATTTCTAGTCCAGTTCAGTCTAGATAAATTCATTTGACCTTTAAGTTCATATTTGCATCTTGACTTAAACCATATTGCCTTTTACTTGCAGATGAGATTTCAAAGAAATTTATTCTAGATGGAGCTGAGGTGGGCCCAGTCATATTCACAGCACGTATTGATAATAAATCTGTTGAACACGTAAAAATCAATGAGATCGTAAAGTTTCCAAACGTTATCACAAATCTTGCAGGCGGTTACAATAAGTTGTCGGGGATATTTGTTGCTCCCCAAACAGGCATATACATGTTTTCGTGCTCTTTACTGGATGACTATTCGGGACCTCAAGGTACGTTTATGCTTCATGCCGAGATCGTCAAAAATCAAACAGTTCTGGCCCGGGTGTTCGCCCATGGAGAGGACAATGCGTCGCCGTACAGAGACCAAGGGGCACAGACGGTATTTACGCATGTCAACGAAAAGGAGCAGGTGTTTGTCCGGTCTATCGATAATCCCGATTTATCCTTAGGTGGGGAGATGTACTCCACCTTCTCTGGGTACCTCGTCTGGCCAATGTAGGTTTCCACAGTGGCAATCGCACGCTCAAGGGGACAGTCAAGACATTCTATATGCACCTGAACATGTATCAGCTACACTTGACATAGGATATGAAATTAAGCCAGAAAAAAATGAAAATTTGCTTATATGTCTCCGAGCGTCTGTGAAGATGGTGAAGGTTTTCCAAATACACGTAATATAATTAATATGAAAATAAAAAAAAACTAGACTTCGCTTGTCCCATAAACAATAAGGGCTTTCTGCGCGCGCTACAAACCAGATTAAGCCTAATCAGCTGAAAAGAATTTGTTAATAATGTTGGCATCCCAAATATACGTTTCCTTGTGGTGTAATACATGCAGTTCCATATTGAGAAAATATGTGTTCTACCTAACTTAGTTCACTTCCCATGTATCCTTTCTTTAATAAGAAACAATTTTCCTTGGTTTTCATAACATTTAACATAAAGTATATGGTGAACAAACCATTTCATTTACTTTTTTCCTTATCTTTATTTTAATTTAACAATAATGAATTAAAGGACACTAAAATAAAGTATGGATTTTATACACTAGACATTTCTTTAAAAAGAAAATATATATATAGATAAACCGAACAAATATAGTAGGCCGCGGCCTCACATGAGCACAGGTAAACGTTGTACCTTTACTTCTTGCTTACAGTGACGCCCAGTACTTAGATTTTTCAATAGAACTTAACATTCTACTTTATATATATATATATATATAGACAGAGAGAGAGAGATCGAACAAATAGAATTTCATGATAAACGCACTAGAAATGTAAATTATTAATTTTTTTTTCTAACAGAAACATTTTATGTTACAGTAAAGATAAGACACGCATATTTCAATGACGTTGCAAAATTTTGTTACTCGTGCGACCTTATCCTTGTCAAAATCATTCGTCTGCTGTGTTTATAGCGAACGCAGCTCGAGACGGGCAACATATATAACTATGTGTCAGTCTCTGTGACATTTATGATTAAAACACATGCATGAACCTTTAAGGTTCTTCTCGAGAATTTCTGGATCTAATCGTACTTACTAGTATATTTTGCTTTATCATTATGATAAATCTTATGCGTCTACATGTATTGTAGATTAGATCTCTCTCTCTCTCACTCTCTCACTCTCACTCAATGATAAAGTAAATCAAGCTCAAAAGGTTTTCAGAAATATTCTTATATTAAAGATGAAGTTTATCTATGCATGTGTTTTTTTTATATTTTCGTCAATGATCCAGTGTCACAGTAAGACCCACATATTCTCTCTCTTTCTCTCTCTTCATTTCTTCCTTAGACTTTTTACACAGCAGACAAAATTCCACTCATGAAATTTATACTTCAACCCTGAAACAATCATATGGTTATTTTGTATGTAGTTAATTTATATGCATGGGCTTGGTTAAAGTATTAAGATGCAAGTTTGGCCATGTTATTGGTAAAACACACAATTCCATTGTATAAATTAGCATTTCTTCTTCTTTTTTTTAATGCTTTATCATTCAGGTCTGGATAACATTCATCCTGTAAATATGCAATGGACTATATATAAGTCGTTATTCAATCTAGTGACCATCTATTCGATTATGTCTTTATCCCCTGTTACAAAAAACACAATTTATTTTTATTTATTTCCTAGTCTTTTTGACTTCACTAGTCTTTTTGACTACCCCCCCCCCCATGTAGAATGGGTCCCCCGGTGGCTGGTTTTGGACCACTTTTACACCGAATGACCTTTGCGATCTTTTTCTTGCAACCTCTATATCTTTTTATTTTACTATAGCGCAAATTTTGCGGAAGCTATCGCGGTTTCGACAACCTTTTTTGTAGTACAGCCATGCCAAGTAGGTACACTAGCCAGGTAGGTATAACCAACCAACCAGGTAGTTACAACAAGCCAGATAGGGTAGGTACAACCAGCCAGCCATGGATACATCACCGGGGATAGCACAAGAGGGGTGTCTTTTGGTTGTCGAAATTGTTTTCCTATTAGAGAAAAGCAAACACCTAGCATAGAGCAACCCGCATACCTACAGCAACAATGACAGTATAAGCTACATTCCATGCGATGGAGATACGGTCCGAGAAGTCTGTGGCCACCCATTTGCTCTCGAAAACGCGCACGAGAGCAACCTCGTTCCAGACATAGCCGAGGTCGACTACTTGGCCGGAAACTTGAGACGCACCCACCTACGCCCCCTAGAGGGACTTCCGACGTTTGTCGACGATGTGTACGTGTTTGGGTACATGCGACGCGAAGACTGCGTATCTTGAGCCGGTCGCCTCTACTGCACAATCGGAGAAGACGGCACCGCAAAATACATCGTCGCTAGGATTTCTACCGCCGTGCGCGAGAGCATGGGGAAGGACCCAAATGGAAAATCGATAGGCCACATACAGGCGAACATAGTCAACACGCTTGCGACCCGAAAAAACGTCGAAGGCAGCGCTATCTTGGAGACGATCGCCAGTTTCGAGTCCGACACCAGGAAAAAAGCGCTGGCGAATTGGCGAGAGCTGTACCCGAAGACCGAACCTGCCGGAGTCTTTGTGACAAAGGTGGACGTTTCCAAGATCCCTATGGGCGAGCCGCAAGCATCTTTGCCGGCCTTCGAACGCCAGCTGTTGGCCCATGGATATGCCCTCTACTGCATAGACTACACGCAGGACTTTTCTGGGGTCCTAGACCGAAAAGCTCTTGTGGAATACCTATGCGAGTTCGAAGGGTTCCGCGAGCAAGGCGACCTGGCCACCGCAATGCGAACGTCCACTGCCACGATCTTGGCGAACACCGACAGCGTAGGAAAGCACGTTTGTACATAGGTGCGAAGCGAATCTGGCTACACGGTCCGCACAAAGCTGTACAACAAGGTTGTGTCGAACTTCGAGGCTGGCGAGGTCGGAGAGCCTATTGGCGGGCACTTGGCCGACTACGTCGACTGCCCAAACGACCACCTGCGGCGCACATTCTTGCATCCAGACGTACAGGCGCGCGGATGCACCCGTATCGAAGTCTCTCTGTATGCCTGCCGAGGACGAGATCTCTCGGAACACACGGCCAAAGAGGTGGTTTGAGAGGCCCTTGTCTCCCCCTAGAAAAAAGAAGGCTTGTTTGTTGTCCAGCCACACACCAAGCAGTGGGAGAACCTTTCTACGTGCCTCGACCGGTGTCTTGTCTTGGCCGACTGACCCCAGGGATCGATATTCGTCGCCTGGTATGCGTACACTACGACGGGATGAGTCTCGGGAGTTCGAGTCCGGCCCACCAAAGCCAACGTAGACAACGACAAAACTTGGGATAGGGCCGTGGAGTATTTGCAGCCAGCAAGAGGCCAACCCAACTACACCCGAAAGGCCCAAACCCTTCGACCCTTTTGCCACCCTCGGCAACGGTAGAGTGGGTTTGGAGGGCCAAAAAGTGCCATGCGATAGGCGTAGACGTCTCGGCCTACGAAATACAAGAGGTCCCAGAGGTGACAGAAGGCTGCAAAATCTCTTTGCTATCGAGATGGAACCGCGAAAAGCGCCTCCAAGAAATCCGAGACGCGGCAAACGCCGAAAAGTGGAAGCGACGTGCCTGGGCTAGAAGAAGAGAAGCGACACTACAAAGAACAACAGAGCCGAAGAACTTGCATGCTTGGCCAAAATAACGGAGGCAAAAATGAGGTACGAGGCGTTGTCGCTGGAAACCATGGAGCAGGTCGAGGACGCTTTGGGCGCATATACGACGGACAAGGTTGCAGACATAGCCGGGCCAGATAGATGGATCGTTCTTGGGTACCGCCAGACACAAACAGCCATCGCGTAGTCTTGGTACGCACGGACGATAGAGCCCTCTATGTCGTGTGGGCAACGAAGGGACTCGGAAGGGTGCTAGACGAGTGCGCCGACCTGTTCGAGTCGAAAACCGACGGACGGAACAAAAGAACAACACACTGGCTTCCACAAGTTGGCACTGGTAGTCTCGCTGGGCTCGAAATAGAGATAGAGCAGGGTATTCCAGGCCAGGGGGGACCAGATCTCTTGGAACCCGATACACGTTGTTGCCGCCCCAGATCCCCAGCAACTGGCCACCCTGCAGGCCTTGGCCAAAAAAGAGCAAGAGTACCAGAAGGTCGTGCAGTATGGTATGCTGCTGGAGGTCCCAGTCCCGAAAATCCAGGATACAAGAAAGGCGCTCGACATGCCACCAGGCGAATACCTCTGCCGGTGTAACGTTGTAAACTGACCCCATAGAATAATGACCCCCCGGTCATTAAATTATATAAAATAGTGACCCTTTTCTATAAAATACTGACACCCCTTATAAAATAATGACCCCCACAGAGTTTATCTATAAAATATTGACCCCACCTAACCTGTTACTAATATACTCTATATCAATTCAAGTCACTGTCGTGTTTCAATCGCTTATATTTGTTGCTGTTGTTGTTGCTGCTGCTGCGTCCACAGATGACACAACAACAGTTTATCTTAGAGCCCGCTAGGAAGTAAGCATGCATTTATTGAAAATAAAAGCTAAAATTGTTTTCATTTGTAATTGTAGGTTAAAGTTAACTTAAAAATAGAGAGAAACGGTATTTAGGATGGATGATAATTTTGGTTTTGTTCACAAACGGTATATTATCATCAATAATTAGACATCTAAAATGATTTTGGTCATTGATTTTTCTTGAGACATTGAGATCATCCTTTAGAAAGAAAACGTTTTCAAAAGTAAAAAACATTTGGAAACATATTTTATATGCTGGTTCGTCATCAATTTTGGGCCTTTATATAACCTATTTTACGGAGAAAATTTATTTATTTGCTTCTCCATGACATTTTATAAACAGTGAAACCTTAAGAAAAGAAAGAGTCACATAATGATCTATTAGCATTCTGCCGCAATAACAATTTTACTGGTCACTCATTCTTATTGTTTGTTGTGTATATTTGATTTCAGTCGTTTAAAACCTTTTTTTTGGCATATCAGCTAAAATATTTGTTGGCAAAGTTACATTTTTCTGGTTTGTTTTCAACTAAAATGGTAACAATTTCATCTGAGTGACGTAAGATAACCTTTGTTCATTACACGGTAGCATTGTTAAAAAAAAGCTCAATGCGCCTACCGGCCCCGCTGGCCTAGTGGTTAGAGCGTCCGCATCGGGTGCGCGGGAGGTCGTGGGTTCGATCCCCGGCCGCGACATACCAAAGTCGTAAAAATGGTTGTGTTATAGCTCCCTTGCTTGGCGCTCAGCATATACGGGAAGTTGCACGACTGGTTGGCCCGGTGTCAGGATAGTGTGACTGGGTGTGGTATCATGCCACATGTCTACGGCGTGATACTTCAGTGTGGCAGCACTATATATGTCTCAAGTAGACATCGCCTCAAAATGACTGAAACACTGTCGGTGGGACGTAAACCAAACAAACTCAATGCGCCCAAGAAGTAAGCCAGGCCTTCACTATCGATGCCATCTCAAAGGTGAAAATGGGCAGTGTCTATTATGTTTCGTGTAGACTGCATCATTTCCGGAAACAGTTCCTTTGATTTACAGTAGAAATGCTGCTCATTTAACATCAAAGAAACAAGCAAGCAAGCAAGCAAGCAAGCAAGCTGTATTTTATTGGCTGTATTATTTATACTAAGAAAAGTATATTTTAAAGAATACAATTATTATTATATCAATATAAGGCATAAATCTGTAAATCGGTTGTGGGGAAGTCCTATGTTTTATGAACTGCGACGCACATGGCAATAAGATGTTGTTCGAATTTAAGGGCTATAACTCTCGAATAGGTGGAGCAAATTCATTTCTTTCTTTGTGCACAATTAGGAATCGGCAGTAGTAGGCCTAATCCCTGAAAGTTTAAATCAATTCCGTCCAATAATGAATGAAGAGTGGTCACAAAATACTGTTGCGCATACGCACGTACAGACTGGTGCCATTACCATATTCTCCTCCGATGCCTATGTAATAAGTATACATTACATGGATATAGATTTGGGATAGGGGGTCGTTATTCTATAGGGGGTCACAATTCTACGTGTGGGTTTTTTTGGTGGATCATAATATTATGACCCCCGGTCATAATATTATGACCGGGGAGTCACTATTTTATATAATTTAATGACCGGGGGGTCATTATTCTATGGGGGTCAGTTTACAACGTTACACCGGCGCTATGCTTCGACAACCTTTCGAGGCTCGCCACGCACGATCCTATTCCTGGTTCCAGTTGGGGAGGATGGAGAACCCGCGACAGATGTAGAAACGCCAACATACGGATACTTTCTCGAGAGAGAGTTGGGCAAGGTCGAGTCGCTGCGAAAGACGCGTTCCCCCCTCCTCTGCAATTTGGGTGCGGTGTGGACGACGCCACAAAAAAAGGAAAGACCGTCTAGTCTGCCTGGTATCTCCAGGTTCTGCTACGGCCTAGACCACGACCACCCCACTTGGCAAACAAAACAACATAGATCCGTGGTGCCCAACTACATATAGTTCTCCAAGGTCCCATTCCAGCAATTTTTTCGCCGCTTCTACCCCTATGCTCCCCAAAATTTCTGTCGAGTCGTTTTTGGCTACAAGATCTTCGAGCAACTTCCAAACTCGAGGACTCCCAGTTTCGAACCCCTTTCGAAGTTTTTGGATTTTTTTTCGAATGGAAAGCGTGGTGGGTTGCCTCTCCATGTTTGTTGTATAGCATACACGTGTCCTTTTCTCCAATTCCAAAATATTTTTGTTCGATTGCGATACACCCAGTCGTTTCAATCTGTGCAACCAGTTGTTTGCCATTGTTTGCAACCCTACAATAGACGTTTGCAATAGTTTGCAAATATTCCACACTTTCTTGCAGTACAATTGGAGGCTGGGAAATTGTATATTGCCATGCCACCTAGACGAGATTTGTCCAAGGAGCAGATCCAAGAAATCCGCTCCCTCCGAAGTCGGCTGTCGGCATACGAGGCGAAAAATCGTTATGGTATCGGGTCCTCGAGGCTCTACAAGATTTGGCTGGACGATTTGGCAGTTCCTACCACGCAAAATGGTGTGCCCGATCCGAAAACTGCAGTCGTGCCGTACGGTTCCTGGGCCGCTTCGTACCCGAGGGACCTCTATAGAAAACCTATACGAGAGGTTGGGGCGGCTAGAGGCGGGATCGGAGCAGACTATGCCGCTACCTAGAGGAACCCCTATCGAAAAACTATACGAGAGGTTGGGTAGACTACAGGAGCGCGCGGAGCAAAATACAGATATGTTGGCAGAAGTGCTGGCCAAGATGGAGACCGACGACGACGACGACGCCTTTCTCGACGAGCTTCTGGTTGCTGTCGACAAGCAACAAAAAGGGCTGGCTGTCGAAGACAAGAAGCAAGAGATAGAGGAGGATAAGAAGATAGTGGAAACAGCCCAGAAGGGGGCCTGCATTTCCATCGCTGCGGTAGTCGTAGTTGTGGCAACCTGGAAGCAATGCCAGCAGGAAATTCCACAAAAACCTACTCCCGTCCAGAAAACCGTCTATATGCCTCCACCTCCGGTTCCATCGACACGCATAGACCCCAACTACATGGAATAGGCGCGAAAAAGGAGATTGGCTAGTGTACCTACTTGGCATGGCTGTTCTACAAAAAAGTTGCCCCAATTCGGCTCTCCCCGATGTGCCACAAAAAGGTCGTGTTCGGTGCAAAAATTCTGCTCTCCCCGATGCCAACACAAAAAGGTCGTTCGGTGCAAAAAGTTGCCCCAATTTGCGGTTGCTCCGACGAAAAATACACTCTAGTATAGGAAAAAAATTTCGACAACCAAAAGACACCCCTCTGGTGCTATCCCCGGTGATGTACCCATGGCTGGCTGGTTGTACCTACCCTATCTGGCTTGTTGTACCTACCTGGTTGGTTGGCTGTACCTACATGGCTAGTGTACCTACTTGGCATGGCTGTACTACAAAAATGGTTGTCGAAACCGCGGTAGCTTCCGCAAAATTTGCGCTATAGTAATAACCTCATTGTGTGACAATATGGATAAAGAGTTTTCTCATTTTTAGAGGATTGTGTTTACAGAACAGGTGAGTCCATATGCTGGGCTCGCCAGCGGGGTGGGGCGGGCCCTGGTAGCCTACATTTGCGATAGCTCCGGCATGTGGGTCTGGACTATTAGAAATAATGAGGGGCTCCGTTCGTCATAAAGGAGTAGTAATGAAAGGCTGGTCCAGAACAAGCCTTTTTATTACTACTCACCGACCTACCGCAAGCCAGCTGGAAGGCTTCCTCACCTGAAAATCCCGAAAAATTCCGGGATTCGAACCCACGTGGTGAGGGGCTGAGTGAGTGTTAAAGTTAATTCATTTATGTTCTGCAAAATGCAGGACTTTTTTTGTAAGAGGAAGGGGTCTCTAGGCTTGTCTAGCTACCGATCCTAAAACTTACCAGGGACCATATTTGTATTATCGAGCTACGTACATTAACGCGATATTACACATCGAGCGTGACGTAACTTGACAGGAAAACACCAATAATTCGCAAAATTTCAAAATTGATCCTTTTTTCCAAACTTATTTTTTCTTAAATATAAGGAAAAAAGATAAAAACATGCATTTAATAAAAAGGTACCAAACCATTTTCATTCATATTTCTTTTATCTATTTTTTTTCCCCAAACCACCCCGTTAAATCTGCTTATAACTCTCAGCTAGCAGACTATAACAGATTTATGTAAGCCAACAGCTGCCAAGCGTTCAGTGAAGGCGACCATTAGCAATTGCAATTTGGTACCCTGCTTACACTCTGTAGTATAACAGGGGTGCAACCGCTCACGTTAACGATTACTGGATTCACTGAACAAAGAACAGTTCTTAAAATAATGCATGTTTGATGCACTTCTCAACATTCCTATATACGGAAGTCATTTAGTTGTTGTTAAAGCAAAATTCACCCTTGACAATTATCACAATACAGCATGCCCATATATTCCATACAGGTTTATTTACCTACAAAATTGGCCATGTATCCACAAAATTGTAGGGCTCTCTTTATGAAGGGGAACAAAGCTCTGGAAAAACAAACAATTGTATCCCCAGATATATGACCACTGTGAGTATGATGTTTCTTGTTCTCGTTTGGATCATCTTAAATCTTACACGCCAATATGTTCTGTTACGAAGAACACACCACTTCATTACAACTTTTGTTTATTGATATTATCTCTTAATGTCCGCCATACACGTGACAGACTTATTTTGAGTTCAATACTGACAACTGAAGGCGTTATTTTGGAAATAGTTTGACTGTTGTTGGTTTTGGACGTTTTTTTTTTAATATCATTGACAACTTATAACATTTCAAGGGATGTATTGATGTATTAGGGGGATATTTATTCTTAAGGTGAGGATCGGTCTTATGGTGAATTCGATACTCTGGAAAAGTCCAGTAGCACGTACTATCAAAAGAGACTACTAGAGGCAGTAATAAACTCATGCCAAGTCAAGACAATTATAATCTGCGCTCGCTTCGAGGCTTTGCCTTTTACATTTTTTTTTTATTTCAAGGTTGCTCAGGTTTTCTTATTTATGTATAAACAAGTTAGGTTTGGATATCCTCTCTGTAGTGTTCGGACGTTAGCGAAAAGACTTTTCTGGTGGCGCAAATCTCCGCCCCTTCCGATAGCCAAAATTTTCGAATATCCACGCAGTTGAATCCGCTCTGCGCGGTTACGTACCAGTTTCCGCCGAGGTGATGTCGACAGAACGTGTCTTCTCCCAATTCCATTCCCCGACAATGGTATCGAGGACTCAGGTGCGGTAGAAAAGCGTATAATTCGTTACATCTCTGTAACGTTAACACGATCCCGTCTTTGGTCGGAAGTTTTCCGGCTAACAACTTTCTCACGTGAATGTATGTGGTTCCATTAATCACGCTGTCAAACAGAAACAGTCCTTTTCCGACGTCTTGTAGATAACGAGCTTTATGATTTTCATTCAGAACCCTGTGGGGCGCGTCAGTCAGTTAAATTCTGGTAGACATGATGTTTCTCCTTCGACGACTTAGAGCGGAATGAGGCATTTCGAGGGTCTAAGCTAGATATAAAAATTATTACTCTCATCTGATTGGTCCGAAGAATTACATCGTTTGCTAATTATAGACGGTGACGCTAGTGTTGCTACGCGTTGTTGAGAATATGGATATCCTTTGCTATACATGTATATCAAAGTGACAGGTTCGCGATTCGTTTTCGCGCTTTTCGCCACCGATCATTTTCAGGAACGCGCAAGAAGGTGACCACTGCTGATGCTCCCGATATTGATCATCACGCTGTTCCCAAGATAGTTTGCAGCAAAAACAAGTAACCTTGTCGTATTGTCCCGTGTAGAAAAATCCGTTTCTCGCCAATGCGAACGGCTCTGGTTTTATTTGCTTTGGCCAAAACTTAAACGTTTCCCGTCGGTCGTCGTACAGCTTCATGTCTCTCCGATTCCAGTCGCTTGCGTCCGACATTTCCATACCTTCAGATAGCTAGGCGTAAAATGATTTTCCGATCCAATACATCGGTCATTTATAATACTGTACAGTATGACATATATTTTCTTAAAGTTACATAGCCTGCAAATCGCATAATAACATAAGAAAATGGTGTTCTGCGTAGAGATCTTTACATCCCAGAGTATGTTCTATTCCCTTACCATTTTCCCATAGAAAAATACGCCTGATGACCTCGTTATCGACAACGATACATTTCATCCAAACTTCCATTATGAGCTCTTCGACGTTAATTTAACGCCATATTTTTCGAGTAAACGTATTTAAAACGTTTTAAATTGTCCGAAAGTGGACTTTTCGCTTAACCATCGTTTATACACAATTTGGTCTTCATCGATGGTATTCTACACGTTTCGTATAACACCATTTTGTACATCTCGTATCCGAGAATGTTTCAAAGATATAAACGTTTTTTTCTACTAGGAAATGGTATATATCGTCGCATACGTGGGCGGGTAAAACGTCCATGTTTCGCGTTTTAGCGCCGAATGACGGTTAACTCGTGACCTTAATAACCACGTGACCTCATTTAAGGGAGCGGTAGGGGCTGCAGCTCGATGTAATTGTTTCAATCGCGTTTTTGCGGTCAATGACGTAGTTCATCAATTGTCCCGAATAACAATACGATATTATTAAAGAATAAATATTGCGGTTTTACTCATCCTCGAAAACAAAAGACACGTGACCTCGTTAAAGGGTATGACATTATCATCGGGGATAATGTCATACCCTAAACAATAGGCCATTGTCCTAATTAATGACGTCATAGCGTGCTTTAAGTTATCCAAGCTATCCAAGTCGAAAAGTCGTTTTCTCCCCATCTCATTGTCTATTACTACTATTTTTCTAATTAATATGGATGAAATATGGAAATCACGACTCTGAAATTCATTACAAAACTCATTTAATGGCAAATTAAATTGCTGTTCGATGTCATTGTAGATTAAAAAAGTAACCGGGTCATGTTATTTTTTTTATCGAAACTGAAAGTATAACCATGATTTCAATGTCATTATGAAGCGAAACTGAAACCGGAATTGTCATTTTGACTGGGCACTACACTTGCTTCTTCATATGGCATACAACGTGAACTCCTTATATTTCCTGCACATAAGATTATATGTTTCTTTGAGTTTCGTTAACTAAGTGTAAGAGGACATTCGGAACGTAAGTTACATTTTGTTTTTATATGCCTAAATACATAAAAATACTGAAAGCACTCTTGACTTCTTTTAAAATTAATTTCTTTTAAAATTTATAACAGACGCATACTGCAACATAATTACATTGGATTATCAATGTTTAATTAATTATAATCGTTAAATCTCAATGCCCCCCCCCCCCCCCCTTATTAAATGCTTAGCACAAATTGCCAGTCAAGCAACACGAAAAATGTACAATAATCGATTCTAGTGACTAAAATTATCAACCTACTAGACATTTATCGACTGTACGTATATCGTAACAAAAATAAAACGCGTATAAAATTGTTCGTTATTTACAAACGTACCGTTAATCTACCACATACCTTATGTGAGAAATCAACAAGATGATAGCTCAGTCTGGTTAAAGTACCACCAGGCCCTTTTTTTAATGATTTTGACAAAACATAGTGTATTGTCAAGTCAATATATAATATCCATATACCGTAATTTCCGAAAAGGGCTTACCTGACGAGAAATTTATCAAGAAATTTATCAAGAAACAAAACAAAAAACCAACAAAAAAACAACATTTTATTTTGTTTTCTTTTTTTTTCCAGTTTACTTCATTTAGCTACTCGAAATGTACTTATTTCACTAGCAGACATGTTATGAAAACGATTTTTCTGCAATAAAATACCATTTCTCTGAAATTATTGGTTGTCAATGGGAATGAATGATTGCTAAATTTGAAGAAAAAAACAACATAAATATAAAAAACTGTTCAAAATGTAATTCATTTTATATCATAATGTAAAGTTATTAAAACGTCAGTTTAAAAAAGATGTAGAATTAGACAGGCCCCTCTTCTAGAAAATCGGAAGGATTTCAGTGTTAAGGTGATGACGTGTAAACACGTAACCCTTCTGGTTCTCTACTCATAATGAGAGCCAGATTGAGTGTAAAAAATGTTATTTTGGTTCCCGACTTTCTATTATAGTACCAATAGTAGTAATGGACTGTTTTTTAGAACCAACCAAAATATTCGAAAAGAAGAATACCTCATTTGTGAAAAAAAAGAAATCCATTTTTTTTCAAATTTATAATCCTATTTTCTTTTTTCTGACCTATTTTTTAATTAAACGTCTATCAAATTAAAATGAAACAAAAACATGCTATTTAGTAGAAATTATTTCGTTTGTACAAACATTTGTACAAACATAGAATGCATTATCATTATAAGGTTACTTTTTATTTAGCTTCGTGGTTATGATAGACAAAAGTTCGAGGTTATTCCTATCGCGATCCCCTCAATCATATATACAGTTCATAACTTCATCAATGTTTGCAACATCCCAACCAACATTCTATATCGGCCCGACATTGGCCCGATGTCGCTGTCTACGTTTGAAATATCGGCTGCAAAGAGGGTGGCTGTCGGGCCGAGATCGGGTTTAATATCGGCCCGATATCATGATGATGTCGGCCCGACGTCGGCTCTATATCGGTCGAATGTCGTTTTCTATATCGGCTGCAAAGAGGGCCGCTGTCGCCGCTGTCGGGCCGACGTCGGGTTTATATATCGGCCCGATATGATGATGATGTCGGCCCGATGTCGACTTGTATCTGCCGAATGTCGTTTCAAATATCGGTTGCAAAGAGGGCCGCTATCAGGCCGACGTCTGGTTTATATATCGGCCGTATATCATCCTGACATCAGTCCGATGTCGACTGTGTATCGGCCGAATGTCGTTTGTTATTCACTTAAAATGCATCATTTCATTTTCTTCACGCAGGAAATGAAAATGCGATCAATATGTTACAAATAAATTTAAAAATACAATACTTATTGCAAATACTCTTATTAAGAGTGGATTACATTTCTATCGTGCAAAAATCAAGTATCTGCTTCACAAAAAGTTTTAGATTTCAATGATAATTCGCGAAATTATGTTACATTAATTGGGCGCAATGATTTAATGGTTTCCATTAAAAACAAAACTTAATTGTGACAACTAAATATGAATGTATAAAATAACAAACACATCTTACTATCAATTAACTGTAAAGTAAAAGATTTACAAATAAGTTAATAACAGCATAATTCGTCTGCAATGTTTTATATTCAAGTAGGCGGCATTTTGTGTCGGAAATGAGGACAAGTTTAATAATCGGGCCTTACTCTGTGGCCGGATTTTCTAGAAAAATAAGACACATTTTAAACGTTGAAACCTTAAATAAACTTTTATCAATGTACAGTGATGAAAATGTTAAAATAATATTTTATTTTATTTTACTATATTGAACTTGAAAAATGTGTAAATATAAAGAAATTTAAAAAATCTCAGATCGGTCTGATGTAGTAAATTCGATATATGTTGAAGCTTTTTTGCCTCTTGTGTATGTTAGAATGATCAAATGACAAATAAATTCGACAATTACTTTTTAAGAAACATTTTACGAGACATTTACATGTTCTGTCCTATATCATTCCGAATATGGCCCAACGTAGGCCCGATATCGTCCCGAGATCGAAAAACTAGCCGATATACCGATATCGGGCCGACGTAGTCATGTTAGCTGGGATATACCATTTACAACGCTTTTCTTTTTTTATCGTTCTTTTTTATAAACTTTTTTTCTTTCATTAATTCGATGTCTTTGTTTGGTAACTTAATTTTCCTTGAATACATAATACAGATGCCAAGGTTTTAAGTGGTTTACTTAGTACTTCTCCTGGTCTCGGCCCTTGCTCTAGTTTCGTGACCATTTAAGATTCGAAAGATTCGACTTCCGCATTCTCGGTAAATACGGAAATACGAGATAAGTTTTGTTGTCTGTTTTGAAAAACAATTTTAACGCAAATATTTGTGATACATAAACAATTATGCAGGTTAAGAAGGAAAACTGAATGAATATCAAATTATAGGTTTTTCTTTTGTTTATTTTTCAATGATTCTGACATTATTTTTTGTTTTAAATGAACTTTTATCTGCCCGTCCGGTCTTAAAATAGTGACCATTTTGTTTTGCGTGTTAAGTAGAAAAGCCGAGGTAAGGTCAAGGATTTCGAATTGTCGAAAAACTATAGAACATGCAAAAATAGCATTATACGTAGACTTTAAACGTCAGTTATAAATACTGAATGATATTTTCATTGACATTTTCAATTTTGTTCACGTTCTTTGAGTTTGTTTTTGATTTCATTCAATAATTCAAAATGATTAAGCGTTAAAATCCAAATGCGCATGCGCGAAGATTTACTTAAAGGGTCACAAAATTAGGACAAACCATGCTGAACGCCTAATATGTCTATCCCTGATGTTTTAAAATGACCTACTTTGTTCATTATTATCATATTTTAAAGTATGAATTCTTTGACCAATTTGACATCATAGAGAAACTAGAACACCACACAAATACAATACACCAACTCCTTGTTTTATACTTCCGTTGATGGGTACACCCAGTATGGTATTTTTCTTAAAGACACGGTCGTCAGACTTGACCATTCATATTCGAAAGACGTATGACCAAACCAGCAACATTTGCATGAGTAAATAACTAAGAGAGATGTTAAGCATGGTTTCACACAAAGTCATGTACAAATATCGAAATATGAAAAATGAAATAAATGATAATATATATTTTTTTTCAATTTGATTCAGGATTTTGTGAAATGGAAGAAGGCATGCTATTGAGAACTGCGGTCGTGCTTTTCGGTATAGCAACCATCTTATCTCTTAAAATTACACCAACAGGTGAGTCAACGTTAATGTAACTCGATTTCTTTTTTGGCTGTTCAAAAAGTTTGGTGCGTAAAATAGTTCTAATTGGAAAATCCAATCCATTTAACACATTTAATTTCACTTTTTGATTTATAATTTTACAACTTTAAACAACAATAAATTATCTTATAAGCTAAAAGTATTATCAGTCAGTAAAATATTGATTCATGTCGGTCATTGAATGTATTAAATGGTAAGTTGGCATGCCGTTCAATGATAGTCAGCTAAGTTTCATTAAGGCCGAGTATTTTAATGAAAATACCGATATCAATAAAAGATCTCTTGCGAACTGAAATTGAGCATGCGCGAGAATCATGGCTTGAGTAGGTTTAAGTGCTTAAAGTGACTCACTTCTTCATCTGTGGCTATAACCTTTATCTCACCTTCCGGCAAAATTTGTTAAGTAATGACACTCAATGTTGTGTCATTTAAGTAAACAACAGAAGAATATTAAGGGAATTCCCGATACTTTGGTGAAATGGTCTATTGTGACATAATTCTCTGATAATGTTACTCCCTAGTCTATCATCTTTTTATATTAGTATTGAATTGGTGAGAACTTCAAATAGAAATGCTAAACCCTTTTAAAACTTATTTACGTCAGGATGTTGTTTTAGGTAGAGCCACGAGGCGAGCTAATGGAGTCACTCCCTGTACATTTTATTTTTATAATTTTTATTTTAAAAAGACAAAAAAAAAACCCTTAAAAGTCTTCCTTTTTTAATCCAGAGGTAAGAATTTTAATTTCATTTGGCACATATGGTCACCTCGAGGCCCTTATTGCTAAAATAAAGTTGATCCTTTACCCTTAGGCGTTGGCTAGTTTCTAGTTTCTATATAAACTAGAACTCTACATACAAAAAAAATCATTTTTTTTATTCTATGGAACCAACAGTCAGAATGTCCCTCTTATAGCCTTCTTCAATAATTACTAAAATAAAGTTGAAAAAATGTGACTTTTATTGGGATCGTCTAATTCATTATATAGAAAAATAAAAAAATATTCTTCTATGATGCCATTGGTTATAATTTATTTCCACTGGGAACCTATGGCCATCCTTAAAGCCCTCTATCATGATTGCTGAAATAAAATTGATCCTTTGAAAAAAGGCACAAGGGAGTAATGTTGGCTAATTTCCTTGCTCTATAAAAATATGCTCAATATAGAACTTTTCAAACTTATTCTTCTGTTAAACCAATGGTCAGAATTTGATTCCATTTGGCACAAATTGACACCTGAATTGTTTTAATTAGGCTGTTGGTACTCTGGTAAACGTTTTAAGGCCACCCACCATAATCCCCTTGTTTAAGTTTATCCCAGGTAGTCACCTAATAGATTATATTGGGCTTTTGATAATGTAGATTGGTGGCTATGTTTAGACTATTTCAATCCGAAATGAGACGTAAACGAGCACTTCCCAAACACCTAATCTACATTTTGGTATAAAATTCCACACAATGTTTCATGAGTTGTAAACATAAACTTAAGATTTTGAACTAGTCACCGATTGGTCAATATAATTTAGCGAATTATACCGAGGACTGCCGAACCCCTCTGGAAACGGTCTGTTGGATAGAGTCTATTAAGACAATTCTACAGACAAAAGGAGACCGAAACGGGCATTAGCGAGCGAGCGTAGGCTTCTATTGTCTGGAGGAATGTCTTAATAGATTCTATCCGACTTAGAAAGTCACTTAGATTTTGCCAAATATATCGATCTATTAAATAAATAATTTTGAAAATGTGATCTATTTATACAGAATAGAAAATCACAAATAAATTTGTATTGATGAGCCAAAAATTTAGGGTGACTTCTATATCCGTTATGACGATGATGTTGTCCAAAATTCTTGGTGTTTTGGTTGAGGATTTTTCTAAAGGCTATTAAACTTTGGAGGTTATTTCTTGTGTGGCCTCTTCGTAGTAATGAGAGTCAAGATAATGCTTTTAATCTAGCTCCTTGTTAGCATGTGTATTTGTTTAGTTAAACGTAGTTGGAATGATCGATAATATTGTCTATTTTTTAAGATTCTAAGGTTTTAGTTAAAGCGATTTTGTGGGGCAAGTAGTCCTGAACATCCTATCAGTACTTCTTTGTGACTTTTAGCTAGATGTTCCCATCTCACAAGATGTAACGATGTTTCTTTTAACCATAATAAATGCACCTCTGTCATATATTTAGACTTAAAATGGTATGGATAGATCTCAGTGCTTTTAAATGAACATTTTTGTTGGGCTTTTGTTGGAGTTTCGTTTTTCAGCCAATGTGCTATGCCTACATGTATTTGTATAATTCAGGGATGCCTGGAGTTCTGTTTTCGTTTATTGTCTTTATGTTTTCCATTTCACAAAATGTTACAATGTCTTTATTGGCCATATTTAATACCCTCTCTTAATGGACCTCTGTCATATATGATTTTACTTCCTTTCAGACAATTCTCTTTACCTTCTTATGTAAGTCAGTGTTGCGTTTAGTTCTGTTTTTATCTATGGTCTTTCTAGTCTCTAAAGTGGGTTTACCTTCATTTTTTTCTGAGTTTTGTACAATTTGGTATTTTCATTGAAAAAATTCAGATGTCATTTGTCCCCTCATTAGACTGGTGTTTTTCTAGTTCGTATTGTTCGACTTTTTATCTTGAATAGTGTTAAGGAGGTACTTGATGAAAATGAGTCTATAAAAGTGGGTCAAGTAATTTGTTGTCTCTTATGCAGACGTAAGAAAAGTGAGACACATAAAATCAATTCTGTCACATTTGTAATACATGTATATTAGATCTAAGTAGTAACACGTACAGCACAAAGTTCTATGCTGTAATGGTTCCGCTACGTCTTGGACCACATAACATCTACCAAGATAACCAAGGTACTCTAATGAAACATTAGGAAACCTTGGTTTTCTCCGTGAAAGGTCATGAGGTCCGAAATGAAGAAGAACCACTACAGGGACTTTACCTTAACTGCTATTGTCATATCAAAGCACTTTCATAAGACTTTGTAAGTATCTATTCCTAGAGATCACATGTACTTGTTTAGTGGTTCTGTGTAGTGAGCTTCATACATATAATATGTGTAGCTACATTTTATTCATTTATTTATGAGTAAGATTTGTTGTCAGTATTCCTAATTTAGGAAACTTACTTTGTGCTATTTGTGTGAACCTTATATGTCAAAGAAAAAAATCTATTTTGCGAGTGGTAAAATAGGAAATATAAAGGCGTATTAAATATAAATCGATAAATTTGAATTTTCAAAGCTTCTGTTTGGCCACAAATTTAAGATGACTTCTTCTTTTTTTTTTTTTTGAGGCCCCATATGGGTATCCCCATTTATTTTCCCCGTAATAGGTCAACAGAGGGAACCATCCTCAGTTGACCGTACAATGCAACATTAAGTTTAATCATTATAAAAGAATTTTACAGAGAAACAAATAAACTTTATATTTTACTTTGTATTAAATTCAACTATATAGGCACTTTATTTTTTTTATGGATTGAAAGATACAAACAATACAAATAATAATGAAAAAGAAAGAAAAAAAAAACTAAGTTAAAGTAAATTGTTCTTCACATGTGATTAACATTAAAATGCTTCAGAATTCACATTCAGTAAAAATACTAATCCTTATCTTGATTTTAAAATCCTTATCTTGTTTTTTTAATATATATATATATATATATATATATATATATATATATATATATATTAAATCTTCAATTATCAACTATACCTTTTACAAGTTTCCAATTTGATTTTTCAGTTTCAGTGATATTTGATATTTTCTAAATTCCCTAATCTAATTTTACTATCTCCCTGAATCCTCCAATTGTTGGTAATATACCTTTTTAATTCAAGAAATAAAATTTCAAGTTTAATTTTAATGTAATCAAGATTAGGTTTTATTTTACAACAAGACCAAAACAAATGGGATAAACTTTCAACATGTTCTTCACAAAAGGTACATAAACTAGTGTGAACAATCTTCATTTTGAATAATAAGGGATTTGTTGTTAATATTCAGTGTACTATTCTTGTTTGAAGCCATTGAATGTAAGCATTTCTAGTACATGTATATTTAAATACGTCACCATAAATGTTTTCCCAATTTAAATTGATATGTACATATAATGATATCCATTATTTTTGACTAGTTGGAACTTCTTTATTTTTAATTAATGTATTATATATGATTTTGTTTGCATTCGTATTATTTTTCATATTCTTTAAAGCCAAAAGTTATTTCATCATATGTTAAAGGCCCTTTTTAATTCTAATGATTGTTCATCACTCAATTTTGATATTTCAATATTATACAGTTCATCATCTAGACCAACATAATCATGTGTTTCTTGTGCGCTATATAAAATTTTGTAGTAAATACTGGTTGCTTGTAAAATTTCGTTTTGGTCAAATATGAAAGAGCCATCATTTATTTCTAAAAAAAAGGGATATTTTAGCTTAGAATAAATTGTTTTTCTAGAGAACAAAAGTACTTAGTGCTTTTTTCTCCATTTTCTATCCACTGCGATTTTGACCTAATAATGTGTCCTCTAACTTTATTGTTTTTTATTTCATGAAGTTTATTTTGTAATAGTACTAATCTGTCTTTATTTCCTTCATTTAAACATGTCTCAATTTTTGATATCTCATTTATTAACTTTTCTTCATCTTTTTTATTCTCATTGGATTTAATTCTTGAATATGATATGGTTTTGCTACGAATTTCCATTAATAGTATCTCTAAAACAATTCGTCATTTATTACAAATTGAATGCTAGATTTATCTATTTCAAAACATTATTCATATCATAAATGGTATACAATATTGTTGAATGATTTCGTCAATTTTCTTATTAATACAATTAAGATCTCCAATGTCATTTAGTAAAGAGTTATTGAATTTCCATAAACCTCTACCATGTTTAATATTTGAAAATCAAAGCTCCAGATCAATAATTGAGTCCACTGGTCTGATTTGTATGACATATCAATATCACAATTTCTAACAAAGTTAAGGATGTTTGTATTAAGAAAAAAACTCCAGACGACCGTGTTGTAAGGGAGTTAACCTCCTCCAACTATATTTTTGTTTACCACCATGTAATTCTCTAAATGGGTCCACTAAATGCTTTTCATCAATAAAGGATAATAATCATTTTTTTTGCATTGGCATTGTGGTTTATATATTTATAATTTCTATAATCAATAGATGGATTCAAAACTAAGTTAAAATCTCCACATAAAATACATGTAGTATTTGATTCTAATAAATCAACCAAACAATTTTGTAAAAAAGTCTGATTTATCAATATTCGGTGCATAAATATTTCTAAGAATAAATTTTGTGCTATTAAATCCAAGTTCAAGAATAAGAAAACTTCCATAATTGTCTTTTCTAATGTTTAACACTTCCACATCAAGATCCCTTTTAGATAAAATGACAACTCCTTTAGAATAAGACTTTCCGTGACTATAAAAACATTTTCCATCCCATTCTGTATATATAAATTTCTCCATATCTTCAACAAAATGTGTTTCTTATAAACACACAACTTCAGTTTTCTTTTCTTTGATGAGATTAAAAACATCAATTCTCTTTGATATGTTCCGTAAACCTCTACAATTATATGATAATATTTTTAAGTTATCCATAATAATAAAAAGTGTTTTTCAATGTATAACTATTTATCCTAAAAGATATAGTATTTTTAAGATCTTTTTTAATATGAAAATCATATAAAAACAATGGCATGAATCAAATTGACAGTTCTTCATATATGTAATCAATTAAAACATGTGAATAAACATATATATGCATGAAAAAGACATCAGTTTATAAAGGATAAGTTTTACAAAAGGTTTGAAATATTCTAAATACTGTATATTGTACTTGGTACCTCTCTTACTGCAGTGAATAAACAGTTATTGTATATCCATCAGTGTATCAAGTTACATTCATATATTTATTTCCCCGCTCTCCTCTCTCCCACATATAGTTATGCACACCGGTACCTGTATACCAGTCATACACTCAAATATATATATATACCACAATACTGACGTATGTACAACAAACATAATAGAGAGAGAGAGAGAGAGAGAGAGAAAGAGAGAGTATGGTATATACATATATGTCTGAAACATCAATACATGCTCTGATAAACGGATACATTATGCTCTGCGTTGGACTCTTTGTCGATGCGCTGCAATCACCTCCTGAAAATTGTCAAAAATGTCAAACTTCTCTCGCTCACCCCTTACCGTCTGTCCATATATCAAACCATTAAAACCCATGCACTGGATATCTCGTCATGTTGCATCAGCCTGTTAATGAGTCCCGTGTTCAGTTTTGTCACATCATCACTGATCTTGGGATCATCACTTCTCATCTCTTTCCTTTTCCTCATGATATTTGCTTTCGCATCATTGTTAATAGTTTTTATCAACACCGGTCGAACTCCTCCCCGTTTTGTTGGTATGCGATGCATGGCCACAATATCTGCTGGTTCCACTCTAATGTCATGCTTCGTTCCACTCTAATGTCATGCTTCGTTCCACTCTAATGTCATGCTTCTTGAATATATTCATCACTTTCTCCCCAACTCCTCTCTTCCCTCATGTTGACTCTCTTGGATGTTTGCAATTCTCACACTATTTTTTTTTAATACTTTTGTTTTTTCTCTGACTCTCTCTTCTTTTTTTTTAATTTTTTTCTTATTCTTATATTTCACATTATCATTTGGTCACAGCTTTCATTGCTAACATCTGAAGGAGTTCTTTTATCTTTTTTGATGGTGGTTGACTTGTTATTTTTCGTTTTGGTTGTTGAACTTGACCTTTCGTTTGACTTTGACCCCTTCCTGTCATGCTGATTGCACTCTTTCTTGACTTAAATTGAAGTAGTAAACAGTTATGTGTACAGGTTTCACCTTAGTTTGGATAGTTACAGTAGCAGTAATTAGTCCACTATTGACACAATTTCTCTACAGCCTATTGCACACAATTGTCAACACAATAGTCTAATCAAGACAAC
>CM037785.1:38554992-38566889 GCA_021229015.1 Solen grandis
ATATTGCCCTTACCTTTGCAAATTTCATTTTAACGTTTTAATGTGAGGTTTTTCAAACATAACAAATACATAACTTGTGAAAATATCATGAGAATGAACCTAAAATAAATCAGGAGCGACCAAAAAACATCTTTTCGAAATTTTAATTTTCTAAAATTTAGTGAAGTTTACCGTTCTAGAGGACAAACCATGCAATTATTAAATTCGCTTTCCCCATATATTTTGTGCGTATATGGTCTTGCAAATCATTGCAGCAAACAGAATTCTTCTATCTGATGTCTAAACAAAAATCGGATAGGTTTTCGTACACAACCCTCACTGCACATTTTTTTTGCGAGGTTTCTAACTTTCAACTTCCGTTGCTAGCTCAAAAGTTCAGCCACTCATACCTAGAATCTATCATATTTTATTAGCTATCACAAGAAACTAATGCAATAAATCGCATTTGGATCAGGCTTTAACTTTTTTGAGTGTATAAGTAAAGATTGATTTCAAGCTAATCGCCCCCCTACGGGCAAAATGAAACAAAATTGAGTAAAATTTTTTACATTAGTACCAAGCAATGCAGCAAATAGTTCAATCCAAGTACCAAGTCGAACTGTCGAACATTCTAGTTCTTATATATCACAATTGAAAGCATAAAACCTGATTTAAACAATTCTGCCAAAAAAGGAACAACAAACTTGGACTGACGTAATATGACCAAACAATCCGATCTTCAAAAACTAAACATCACTGGAAGAGCACTAAAGAACTAAAACTTTTGTTCAATACTCTCAATGAAATCTTATTTATTTTGAGCTATTTGGGGCCCCGAATAAAAACACAATAATCGAATATACCTTGACCTTTTCAATTAATTTTTATAAATATCCCTTCAAACATAACATACAGTTACATTGTGAAAAATATCATGAAGAATTAACAAAAAATAAAGTCAAAGCGATAAAAAACATGTATTTTGAAACTTTAACTTTCTAAAATTTAGTGAAGTTTGACCATTTGCAGAGGAAAACCATACCATTTCTTAAATTCGCCACCCGAAACCCATAATTTTGTGCGTATATTGTCTTGCAAATCATTTGCCATGCAAACAGAATTCGTCTATCTGATCTCTAAGAAAAATGGATAGGTTTTTCGTAGAACCTACCCTCCTTTGCCACATTTTTTCGGAGGTTCGAACATTCAACCTTTCAGTAGCTCAAATACTTTCAGCGACACGTACCTCGAAACCTATCATATTGTATTGGCTATCAACAAGGAAACAGAATGCAAAAATCCGCATTTGAATCGGACCTCAAATAAGTGAGTTATTAGCCATTAATAAATTTCATGCAAACGCCCCCTGGCGGGAAAAGTAAGACATAAATGAAAATTTTCTCAACGTTAGGATCAAGTTTCAAATAGGTGGTAATAACTGATTAAAATTTCATACATGTGACTTTTTTCTATCATGGTGCTATGCCGTTCACAAAATAAGGTTAGAAAAAAAAAAAAAAAAAAAAAAAAAAAAAAAAAAAAAAAAAACAACAGAAGAAGAACAATAGGTTTTTGCACTGCGAGGTGCGAAAACCTAAAAAAAAAAAGAAACAGAAGAAGAACAATAGGTTTTCGCACTGCGATGCGAAAACCTAATAATTCTACTGAGGCTGAAAGCCCTAATAAAAGTTTGAAGAAAGCGTTATAACTAAGGCAATGTGCTTATCGGTCCTGGTGTACACCATGCATCCTAAAATGCACCTCATTCTCTCAAATACGCATCGCAATTCACCTTTCAACACGGACACTCTTTCCTGCGTAGGAACGTCCGGATCGTGGGTAACCAACCCAATAACCGCCTTCTTCCCTTACTTCAATGCTAGATTTTCGTATACAAGCCCTTATCCGAAAACATGAATATATGCAATGTTTTGTTGACGAATCACTTGAATTTTTCAGGACTTTTTGCACCTTGTAGTCTAACGCATTCTTGCAATTTCAACTTCAAACATCAACTTGTCGATTTTATATGAATTTTTAAATAATTTCTGCTTAAATATGTATGAAATCATAATCACGTGACCAAACAAGTTTTCCCTTTGCAGTATACATCACTTCACTTTTCATGAATAAAACTTTTGAATAAAACTTTTGTTAATATACTTTTCAATGAAATATTTTTTGTTTTGGACTATTTGGAGCCAAATAAAAACACAATAATCGTAATAAGCCCTTGAACTTTGCAATTTCTTTTTAACTTTTAAATTGTGAAGTCCTTTCAGACATAACAATACATAACTGTGAAATATATCTTGAAGAATGAACAAAAAAAAAGTCAGGAGCGACAAAAACATGTTTTAGAAATTTTAATTTTTCCTAAAATTTAGTGAAGTTTGACCATTTCTTTGAGGACAAACCATGCATTTCTTAAATTCGCCACCCCATATATTTTGTGCGTTTATGTCTTGCAAATCATTTGCAAACAAACAAATTCTTCTATCTGATCTCAAACAAAAATGATAGGTTTTTCGTAGACCTACCCTCATCTGCACAGTTTTTTCGAGGTTCGAAAATTTCAACCTTCCGTTAGTAGCTCAAAAAGTTTTAGCCACTCATCCACTCATACCTAGAAACTATCATACTTTTTTAGGCTATTAACAAGGAACACAATGCAACAAATCGCATATGGAACAGACTTCAACATTTTGAATTATAAGTAGAAAAGTGCTTTCAAAGCTATGCGCCCCCTAGCGGCAAAATGAGGGACCTAGCAATGCGGCAAATATTCAATTAAGTATCCAAATCGCACTAGTCGAACATTCTGTTTCTTATACATCACATTTTGAAGCATAAAAACTGATTTACAATTATTCCAAAAAAAGGGTCAAACTTTGGACTGCCGTAAAATGACCAAATCAAGTCCGAACTTCAAAATCTAAACATTATTAAAAGACTTTTCTAAAACTAAATCTTTGTTCATATATTGTTTATGAATTGTTTTTTTTATTTTGAGCTATTTCAAGCCGAATTGATATACAATTATCCTAATATGACCTTGACCTTTACCATTAATTTTTTACTTTTATATTGTGTGACACTTAAGAACATAGTTTTACATTAAATGTGAAAATTTCATAGAATTGAACTAAAAATGAAGTCAGGAGCTGCAAAAAATCTTAACAGTCATGCTTTGAAAATGTTGATTTTTCGAAAATTTGGTTAAGTTTGACCGCGTACTGTGGACAAACCAGCATTTCCCGAATTCGCCACCCCCTATTTTGTGCGTATATGTCTTGCAAATCATATCAACAAACAAAATTCTTTTTATCTCAATTCCAATAAAATGGGCACTTTTTGTAGACCTACCCTCTTTTTTCCTGTTTTTTGCGAAGTTCGAACTTTCAACAATCCGTAGTCAAAAAGTTTTATATACGCAGATTTTTAAAACCTATCATATTTGATTAGGCTTATTGACAAGGAACACAATGCAAAAAACCACATCTAAATCGAACCTCAAATAACAGAGTTATTAGCATTTGTTAATTTTTTTCAAAGCGCCCCCTAGGGGCAAAATAACAAAAATAAAATTTCTCAACGTGGGATCAAGTTCAGAATAAAACAGCATAAAAAAGAGAAATAATGATGAAGATTGAACAAAAAATAAGTCAGGAGCAGCAAAAAGGGGAAACATGGGGATTTTCCCAATTGTTTTATAAGAGGATCAAATTTTTTTTTTTTTTGGATTGTGGTCATTTGATCAAATGAATCCGATCTTCAAACCAAAAACACCAATGGAAAGATCTCTTTCCCCAAACTAAAACTTTTGTTCATATACTTTCTATAAAATATTTTTAGACTTGGAGCAAATTTTATGCCGATATAAATAAACTTTTTTGGGTATATGACCTTGCCCCTTGCATATTATCTTGATTTTTTTTTCTATGTTTTTTTATTTGTTTTTTATAAAAATGCATAAACATGAAATAATGATGAAGATTGAACAAAAAATAAAGTCAGAGAACAAAAAAGAGGAAACAATGGATATTCAATTGTTTGATAAGAGGATCAAACTTTGGACTGTGGTCATTTGTTTCAAATGAATCCGATCTTCAAAAACTAAACACCAATGGAAAAACTCTTCACAGACTAAACTTTTGTTCAAAATACTTTCTATAAAATATTTTTAGATTTGGAGCTATTTTATGCCGATATAAATATATAATTGGTATAATGCCCTTTGGGACCTTTGCAAATTATGCTTGATTTTTTTCTATGTTTTATTTGTTTTTATAAAAATGCATAAACAGTGAAAAAATGTTTTAAGATTGAAAAAAAAATAAAGTCGGGAGCAGCAAAAAAAAGAGGAAACATAGGGGAATACAATGTTTTGATAAGGGGAATAAAAACTTTGGACTGTGGTCATTTAAATTCAAATGAAGTCGATCTTCAAAAACAAAACCCCAAATGGAAAGATCTCTTCACAGCCAAAAACTTTTTTCATATACTTTCTATAAAATATTTTCAGATTTGTAGCTATTTTATGCCGATATAAATAATACTTATTGGTATAGACCTTGACCTTGCTTTAATTATGGGTAATTTTTTCTATGCTGTTTATTTTTTTTTTATAAAACAGCATTAACATGAAAAAAATGTGAAGATTTAGAATAAAAAAATAAGTCAGGAGCTGCAAATAACCTTAAAAGTCATGCTTTAAAAATGTTTATTTTTCGAAAATATTGGTTATGTTTTGACCGCGTACTGTGGACAAACCATGCATTTTTCAAATCGCCACACCATATATTTTGTGGCGTATATGTCTTGCGAATCATATGCAACAAACAAAATTCTTCCTATCTCAATTCCTGAAAAACGTGGATAAATTTTTCGCAGACCTACCCTCATTTCACAGTTTTTTCGGATTTGAACATTCAACAATCCTAGCACGAAAGTTATATATACGCAACTTTTTGAAAACTATCATATTTATTAAGTAACTGACAAGGAACGCAATGCAAAAAACCGCATTCAATCGGACTTCAAATAACAGAGTTATTAGCCCTTAGTCACTTTTACAAACGCCCCCTAGCGGCAAAATTAAGACAAAAATGAAAATTTTCTCACGTTAGGATCAATTCAGATCTAGGAAAAAACTGTACAAAAATCAGAACAGTGACTGTTTCCACTGTGATATGCCGTTCACAAAGAGACGGAAAATAATAATAAAAGAAAAAAAAAAAGAAAAGAATAAAACAGAAGAAGAACAATAGGTTTTCGCAAGCGAGCGAAATCACTAACTAATCGCCAATCAGAATTGCATATCACTAAGTTTTCGCATTCAATCACTTTTTAAGCAACAGAAATTGAAACGTATCATTTAGATCGTTTAGATTTGGGGCTTTTTGTCCCAAATAAAATGACAATAATTGGTATATGACCTTGCCCAATATTATGCTTGCTTTTTTTCTATGATTTTATTTGTTTTATAAAAATGCATAAACAGTGAAATAATGATGAAGATTGAACAAAAAATAAAGTCAGGAGAAAGCAAAAAAGAGGAAACATATGGATATCAATTGTTTGATAAGAGGATCAAACTTTGGACTGTGGTCATTTGATCAAATAAGTCCGATCTTCAAAACCTAAACACCAATGAAAGACTCTTCACAGACTAAAACTTTTGTTCATATACTTTCTATAAAATATTTTTTAGATTTTGAGGTATTTTATCCAAAAAATAATAATAATTGGTATATGACCTTGACCTTTGCAAATTATGCTTGATTTTTTTTTCTATGATTTTATTTGTTTTATAAAAATGCATAAACAGTGAAATAATAATGAAGATTGAACAAAAAATAAAGTCAGGAGCAGGGAAAAAGAGGAAAAGTATGGATATACAATTGTTTGATAAGAGGATCAAACTTGGACTGTGGTCATTTGATCAAAATGAAGTCCGATCTTCAAAAACTAAACACCAATGGAAAAGATCTCTTCACAGACTAAAACTTTTGTTCATATACTTTCTATAAAATATTTTTAGATTTGGAGCTATTCTATGCCGATATAAATAATACTAATTGGTATATGACCTTGACCTTTGCATATTATGGGTAATTTTTTTTCTATGGTTTTATTGTTTTTATAAAACTGCATTAACAGTGAAAAAATGATGAAGATTGAATAAAAAATAAAGTCAGGAGCTGCAAATAACCTTAAAAGTCATGCTTTTAAAATGTTGATTTTTCGAAAAATATTGGTTATGTTTGACCGCGTACTGTTGGACAAACCATGCATTTCTCCAAAATCGCCACCCCATATATTTTGTGCGTATATGTCTTGCAAATCATATGCAACAAACAAAATTCTCCTATCTCATTCCTGAAAGACGTGGATAAATTTTTCGCAGACCTACCCTCATTTCACAGTTTTTTCGAGATTCGAACATTCAACCTCCTGTAGCACGAAAGTTATATATACGCAACTTTTTGAAAACTATCATATTTTATTAAGTAACTGACAAGGAACGCAATGCAAAAAACCGCATTTCAATCGGACTTCAAATAACAGAGTTATTAGCCCTTAGTCACTTTTACAAAACGCCCCCTAGCGGCAAAATTAAGACAAAAATGAAAATTTTCTCGACGTTAGGATCAAATTCAGATCCTTGGACATAACTGGTAAAAAAATCAGAACTATGACTATTTCCTATCTTGTTGATATGCCGTTCACAAAAAAGAGACGGAAAAATAATAATAAAAAACTAGAATCGCAATTAGAATTGCGATATCATCGGTTTTCGCAATTCAGTCTCATTCTTTTCAAACATTGCAATTCACGAATTGTATTACAAAAGCAAATGAATTTCTATGCGTGTGTTGATACTTAAGAGTACAAAATTGCTGCTTTTATGTAAAAAGGTGCATAATCTGTGATTTATTCAAAGATATAAGCTTTAATCGGACTTCGGTACAAAATTTGTTACAAAGTTTGAAGATGATTGCAAAAGAAATGTTTTTCATATACCCACACAAGTCTGCAACATTCAACCTTCTATAGCCAGTAGAAAAAATCAGGTTTTTGGTCCTTAGATTTATCAAATTTATCAGCTTTCAACAAGAATATCAACTTTCTTACCTATTACAACAAGAGTGGTCAGAAGACAACATGCTTACCGTAACAGCACTTTTTGTCTAAGATTTAAGTTTTTGAAAAAGTAGTCAACTCCAAGGCAAGGTCACAAGCCAAAAGTCATAGTTCCAAATGATAGATCTTGAATTGGCTGTCTTCATGTAAAATATCTAAGCTCTATCTCTTAGAATATAAAAGATATAAGCCAGGTTAAAGGTTTGTTCACGGACGACAACGACGAAAATGGCGCCGGGGGTTTGACATTAGCTCTCCGGACTTTCTTCCCAGATATCAAGCAAAGTTCCCCTTAGCGAATATGATAACAAAATTTATTTACATATTGCAATTTAGGTCATAGAAATGCAGTAAATTAAGATGGCTGATATCTGCCATTTCTTATTTTCGTGTACTACCCTTAAAGGTGAAAGGGGAAATAACGCAATCATGTGTCTTTATGTCTTGGCCAAAAAAAGGCGAAAGAAAGAAAACGTGCCATAATTGTTGTTATTTCGACTTTTGACAAAGACACGAAATCACGAATATGCACTGAAATAAACTTTTGAGGTAACATACTGATTTAAGATTTTTTGATAAAGGATCAAACTTGGACAGTTGTAATTTGATCTAATGAGGTCCGATCTTCAAAAACTAAACACCAATGAAAGATCTCTTCACAAACTAAAACTTTTTTTCATATACTTTCTATAAAACATTTTTAGATTTGAAGCTATTTTGTGCCGATAAAAATAACAATAATCGGTTATTATGACCCTTGACCTTTGCATATTTTCATCGTTATTTACTATGAGTTTATTTGTATTATTTAAATGTATAAACAGTAAAAAAAATGATAAGAATGAACAAAAAAAGTCAGTGCTGCAAAAAAGAGGAAACATTCGGATTTACAATTGTTTGATAAAAGCATTAAACTTTGAACTGTGGTCATTTGATCAAATGAAGTCCGATCTTCAAAAACTAAATACCAATAGAAAGATCTCTTCACAAACTAAAACTTTTGTTCATATACTTTCTATAAAATATTTTTAGATTTGGAGCTATTTTATGCCGATAAAAATAATAATATTGGTATATGACCTTGACCTTTGCATATTATGCTTGATTTTTTTTCTATGATTTTATTTGTTTTATAAAAAGGCAATAAACAGTAAAATAATGATGAAGATTTGAACAAATAATAAAGTCAGGAGAAGCAAAAAAGAGGAAACATATGGATATACAATTGTTTGATAAGAGGATCAAACTTTTGGACTGTGTAATTTGATCAAATGAAGTCCGATCTTCAAAAACTAAACACCAATGGAAAGATCTCTTCACAGACTAAAACTTTTGTTCATATACTTTCTAAAAAATATTTTTAGATTTGGAGCTATTTTATGCCGATATAAATAATAATTATTGGTATATGACCTTGACCTTTGCATATTATGGGTGATTTTTTTTTATATGATTTTATTTGTTTTATAAAAATGCATTTACAGTGAACAAATGATGAAGATTGAATAAAAAATAAAATCAGGAGCTGTAAATAACCTTAAAAGTCATGCTTTTAAAATGTTGATTTTTCGAAAATATTGGTTATGTTTGACCGCGTACTGTGGACAAACCATGCATTTCTCAAAATTGCCACACCATATATTTTGTGCGTATATGTCTTGCGAATCATATGCAACAAATAAAATCCCCCCCTCTCATCTCTGAATAAAATGGGGACTTTTTTCGTAGACCTACCCTCATTTCACCGTTTTTTCGAGATTCGAACGTTCAACCTCCTGTAGCACGAAAGTTTTATATACGCAAATTTTTTGAAACTATCATATTTTATTAAGTTTCTAACAAGGAACACAATGCAAAAAACCGCATTTGAATCGGACCTCAAATAACAGAGTTATTAGCACTTAGTAACTTTTACAAAACGCCCCCTAGCGGCAAAAGTAAGACAAAAATGAAAATTTTCTCAACGTTAGGATCAAAATCAGATCATAGGACAAAACTGGTAAAAAAATCAGAAATGTGACTTTTTTCTATCATGGTGATATGCCGTTCACAAAAAAAGGTTAGAAAAATAATAATAAAAAAAAAAAAAACTAGAATCGCAATCGCGATATCATCGGTTTTCGCAAAAAGCAATTCCATTCAGTTCACGAGTCGCATGATTCGAAAAATATCAGTTATGTAGTCGCGATATCATCGTTTTCATGAAACAATCCATTCAGTTCACGAGTCGCATGATTCAAAAAACATTTCTTCGTTCAATTGCTTGTTGATACTGTTTAACAGTGATCTTTCAAACATTTTTGTCGCAATGTTTAAGCAGACTTTTTCCCCAAGAGAGTATTGTTGAGTATTACATGTCAGTTATGAAATCGCGATATCATCAGTTTTCATGAAAGCAATTCCATTCAGTTCATGAGTCACATGATTCGAAAAACGTATTTCTTCGTTCAATGGCTTGTTGAATACTGTTTACAAACAGTGATCTTTCAAACATTTTTGTCGCAATGTATAATCAGACTTTTTACCAAGAAGAATTCTTTTGAGTGTTACCTGTCTGTTATGTAGTTTAAACTTGAAAATTTTTTTTACGGACTTCGGGTACTGCAATGTTATTTGTGTTTTGCTTTATGATGGAGACAAATGACAATTGTATTCGATAAAACAACTTGCAACGACAAACAACAGTATAAAATGACACACTACAATGCAATATGCACTCAACACTATTACGAACAACTGTTGCTTTTGAATTACTATAATTTTCATGAAATATCGCATTATTTTTTTTTGTGTCATTTAAAATTTGATGTCACCGAAGAACAGAATGCAAAAAAAAAATCGCATAAAAATCAACTTCATTTTTTTTTAATTATTAATAGTGATTTCAAGCTAATTCGCCCCAAAGCGGCAAAATGAGAACCAAAACTGATCAAAATTTTACTATTAGGTACCTAGCAATGCAGCAAATGGTTCAATCAAGTATACAAGTGCATAGTCAAAAATTCTATTCTTAAATATCACAATCTGAAAGCATAAAAACTGATTTCAATTGTTTAAAGGGATCAAAACTTGGACTGCCGTAAAAATGACCAAAATCAATCCGATCTTCAAAAAAAGTGGGGAAAGGGCTTTTTAAGAAATAAAACTTTTGTTACTATACTTTCAATGAAATATTTTTTTTTGGAGCTATTTGGAGACAAATAAAAACACAATAATCGTAATTGCCCTTGAACTTTGCAATTTTTTTTTTACCTTTTAATTGTGAGTCCTGTCAGACATAACAATACTAACTTGTGAAAATATCATGAAGAATGAACAAAAAATAAAGTCAGGAGCGACAAAAACATGTTTTAGAAATTTTAATTTTTCCTAAAAATTAGTGAAGTTTGACCATTTCTAGAGGACAAACCATGCATTTCTTAATTCGCACCCCATATATTTTGTGTGTTTTTTTGTCCTTGCAAATCATTTGCAGCAAACAGAATTTTCTATCTGATGTCTAAACAAAAAATGGATAGGTTTTTTGTAGACCTACCCTCATCTGCACAGTTTTTTGCGAGGTTCGAACTTTCAACCTTCCGTTAGTAGCTCAAAACGTTTTAGCCACTCATCCACTCATACCTAGAAACTATCATAATTTAATAGGCTGTCAACAAGGAACACAATGCAACAAACCGCATATGGATCAGACTTCAACATTTTGAATTATAAGTAAAAATGCTTTCATGCTAAGCGCCCCCTAGCGGCAAAATGAGAAACAAAATTGATTAAAATTTTACCATTAGGTACCTAGCAATGCGGCAAATATTCATTAAGTATACAAATCGAACAAGTCGAACATTCAAATTTTTTATACATCACGTTTTGAAGCATAAAAAACTGATTTACAATTATTCCGAAAAGGATCAAACTTTGGACTGCGTAAAATGACCAAATCAAGTCGATCTTCAAAATCAAAACATCATTAGAAAGAACTTTTCTAAATCAAATCTTTGTCATATTTTGTTTATGATTTTTTTTTTTGATTTTGAGCTATTTCAAGCCCAATTGATATACAATAACCCCAATATGACCTTGACCTTTACAATACATTTTTTACTTTTTATATTATGTGACATTAAAGAAAATGTTTATTACATTAAATGTGAAAATATCATAGAAATTGAACTAAAAATAAAGTCAGGGAGCTGCAAAAAATCTTAACAGTCATGCTTTGAAAATGTTGATTTTTGAAAATATGGTTAAGTTTGACCGCGTACTGTGGACAAACCATGCATTTCCCGAATTCCCACCCATATATTTTGTGCGTATATGTTTGCGAATCATATGCAAAAACAAAATTCTTTTATTTCAATTCCAATAAAAATGGGCACTTTTTTCGTAGACCTACCCTAATTTTCACTGTTTTTTACAAGGTTCGAACATTCAACCTTCATAGTCAAAAAGTTATATATACGCAGATTTTTGAAACCTATCATATTTGATTAGGCTTTTACAAGGAACACAATGCAAAAAACCACATCTGAATCGGACCTCAAATAACAGAGTTATTAGCATTTGTAGATTTTTTTCAAAGCGCGCCCTAGCGGCAAAAATAAGACAAAAAATGAAAATTTTCAACGTTAGGATCAAGTTCAGATCAATATAAGGAACTGGTAAAAATTTCATAATTGTGGCTTTTTTCTAATGGGAAGCCGTTCACAAAAAAAAGGGTAGAAAAATAATATTAACTAAACGCAATCGCGATATCACGGTTTTGAAAGCAATTAAAT